>CM062847.1:10715530-11049273 GCA_031772225.1 Eubasilissa splendida | reverse complement strand
CATTAATCAAGAAAAGCGCGTTCACCTCGTTGAGGTGGAATGCGTGGATTTCCGGGGGTGGGATGGAATCGGTGCGCTTCACGCGCCTCACCATACACCCCCCCCCATTTTACGTTACAATATTAATAAAAATAACAATTAAATAAAAAACCGAACATCTGGGAGAAGTGCGAGATCTTGCACCTCATAATGCAGGGAACCGTGGTCCTGGAAGGAGAACATCATGGCTGAAGAACCTGAGGCAATGGCTCTACTACTACCAGTATGTACTGTAGGGCTTTTCTGGGCCGCAGTAAGCAAAAGTGAACATGATAGGGCACAGGAAAAAGATAGATTAATATAGGTCAATTACTTAACATTCCTTTAATATACGAGTAGGTTACGTTAAGCAACATTACTTAATACAAGCAGAATAATAAGCTGACTGTGTGCAATTGTCGTAGTTGCCTATGTATGCACTTGTCAAAAATTGTTGTCCATCACATTCTTTACATATTACTAGATTTCACTATGCGTAGAGTTACGATATATTTAATAACTATTTTACTATAAATATTTTCTTAAAATTTTTTAGCGAATTATGTGGAACCATGTGCCTTTACGTTTTGTACGTACTTGGCAATATAAGTAAAAGTCTTTGCTAAATATGCCTGACGTGTGGCGTAATATACTAGAAGATAATTAAGATAATACAAGTAAAAACTATATTAAAATAATTAAATGTACCAACTGGAAAGGTGTACAAAACAAAAAATCTATTAGTTTGATACATTTAATTTGTATTAAAATAGCACAGAACAATGTTCTGAAAAAACTGCAATAATAAAGTGTTCTTTTTAAATAAAAAAATCTAGCTTCCGATAGGATTTACACAAGTAATTTACGCCCAACCGACAGCAATAAAATAAATAATAAATCATCATCATCGGCATCCCAAATCAACACCATTTACATTCGAGAACCATCTCGAATCCATCAAACTCCGCGTGGTTCGACACATTCAAACGGTGCGAACACGGTGTTTTTTTTTAACACGGGCGTATACCGAAAAATGGACGCAACGTGGGCACATTGGACAACAAGTTCGCGGTGGTAAATTTATTAGCGAGTAAACCTCGACACTCTCCCCTCCCCCCCCAACGCGCAGCCCGGTCGAGTTATGTTGCATTTAACAGCGCATGCGTGCTGCCGCACATTCACAATGCAGTTTCATTCATAAAACTGGACACGGCTCGAATCACAGAACGTAACTCTCTCGAGCGCTAAGGTAAAATCTTATCATAGGACTGATACAATACAATTGTAATGCGGTTCTAAAAATTACCTAAAGTAAAATCATACATCACGGTATGTTCACAAGAAAACAAAGTTAACAATGCATAAATTTAACAATATTCATTTTACTTACACAATAGACAGCACTCTGCAAGAATAAGACCTAAGAATAATTCTCGATAGCAAAATTCTTTTCAAGAATCACATTGACCGTATTACCTCCAAGCAAGGTAGGATTCTTGCTTCGAACCTGCAAACACTTCTAAAATCCATATTGCCTCAAAATACTGTATTACGCATTCCTTCGTAGTCAAATTTGGAATCCTCAAATATGGATTACATAAAAATATTGCGAGATTAAAACGAATACAAAATAGGTTTATTCAAATATCTTAATGTTAGATCTAATCTATCATTCAACTCCTATTTAGATGCAGCAAACTTCCACAATATAAACCCCTAGAACATCGAAGAGCACGTACTGACCAATAAAACTACTGCAAAGCCATATTGACTGTCCCAGTCAATCAGAATAAATATCTCTCCACGTACCATCTAGATCGACCCGGCAATCTGCACTCTTCCATATTTCCAGAAGTAGAACATCTTACATGCAAAATTCACTCATTCACCCACCGGTCATGCAACAACATGGCTGCGTAGGGTATTTTTTAGCATGGTATGTAAAGGTGTGGTAAACAGTGCCTTTGTAGGTAAGAAGCCAGTAATTTGTGTTCTTGGACATATTCAAATATCGTTAATAAAATTTATTTTGTTTGGATTTTAATGACAACTAAATTAACCGTGACTAACGATATTTCTTAATTCAATAGAATCGCAAGAGCAAAGCATAAATTTATTAATGTTAAAAACTAACAAGTTTTGTTTAAAATCACTATGATTAATTTAACGTCGACCGGCTTCGATACATTTGTTATTCGACGAAGATACAGTAGTATCATTAAATTTCGCGAAACGCTCTTCATGTACGTTTTTCATGTCCGTCCTACGGCGGATTTTAAACACTAGCATTATATTTAATTTATATGAACAATAAATATTGAAAAATATATACGTGAGACGACAAACAAAAAAAAAACAGAATTCGCCGACATGAAATCATTCGCTATTTGAAAATCTTGATAGAATACCATCACACAGAAGATGAAATTATTTGGTCGATGTGATTGGATCAAAACTGGTAGAAATGAACTCGGGTAACCGCTCGAGCGACATTCTCAACTTACCTCCTTGCTGGGTACGCAGATTGGTGTGCCCTCCCTCACTATGCCGGCCTCGATGATCACACCGATGACGATGGGATCTCGAGAGTTGAAGATGAATTGGGGCAAAATCTGAAAAAAAAAAAAAAAACTAAAATGTGACATTCGAGAAAGTATTACAGTGAAATAAATTTAAATGTGACATCCGAAAAAGTAACACGGTACGAGATTATTTATTGAGTGTTGTGTACAAAAATATACATCATTAATTGTATTAAGTGGTTATCATTTCTGTTTTCGTAACAAAGTCACATGACGGAACTATAAAAATATACTGATATTAAAGATAGACTGAAATCATTCGGTTGAATATAAATACGGACCATTAAAATAGTTCAAGACAATTTTAACAATCATGTCGATGGATAGCTGCTGGCGATTCTTTACCTGTATCATTACGAAAATATTTAGTTTGGTTTGATATTTGACAGGATGGGTACATTTGACTATTTCAATAGAGGTAATTTTGCCTGAACACAAAGCTGATTCTGGTTATTATACAATGATTTTATGTTAACAATTTTTTTTTGGCCGGTACGGGAAAGCTGAAACACATCATAAATAATATTATAATTACATGTTAAGGGTTTTTTTTTCGAATTGGTAACACTTTTTCCAGCGACAGCCCATTTGACAGCTGACAACTGATTTGTGCTCAGTTTGGTTTGACATTTCACCATGAATAGACTTATGCCAGAACAACGGTTCAGTTCGCGAAACTTACCGTGCGCTACGTCCATTTTACGGTCGACATAATCGTCCATCCTAGCAAGTAATTCGAATTACCATGGATCGTTTTCGCACCACGCATACTCTAATTGATACTACGCATCCGCAGAGACATCGTACAGTGTGCACCGAAGACGCTGTTGCTGCAGTGGAGCGTAGTATTGAGGACTCGAATCGCCATTGTGCACAGCAATAAATCCGTGATTACTGACTTGTTCGTTCCCCAATTGAATGGCTTTAATGTGGAAGAGCTGTGGTTTCAACAAGACGGCGCAACATGCCACACAGCGCGCGCCACAATCAATTTATTAAAGGAAACATTCGATGAGCGCATAATTTCACGTAATGGACCTGTGAATTGGCCTCCAATATCATGTGATATAACACATTTAGATTATTTTCTGTGGGGATATGTGAAATCGCTAGTCTACGCTGATAAACCAGAGACGATAAACGACTTGGAAGTCAACATTCGTCGCGTTATTGCCGATATACGTCCCCAGCTGCTCTAAAAAAGTAGAAAAGTAAAAAAATTAGACTTCCAGATTGCGCTTTATTCGAGCCAGCCGCGGCGCCCATATGCGCGAAATCATATTTAAACACTAATGGCATAAAATTATCTTTCCAATAAAGCCAATCTATGGCCGTTATCGCAATTTGTATGTGTTTGATTTCATTTTAAAGTTCTATACATCTTAAAAAAACAGGCTTTACAATGCATTTGTGGTAATATTAAACCGTCTATGATAACAGTGCTCTATATGTTCCCCGGCTAGCTCAGCTACTTTAAACAAAAATTTAAACGCTGACAATATAATATGCATTAATGTAAAAAATACGTCTTGTTTACACAAAGATTTAATTTTCGAAGAGTAAATATTTTTACTATTGCATAAACGTATCATAAACCATCGGATTTATGTTTCCACAAAGAAAGTGTGTAGAATGCCCCCCGTCCCGCAACTAATGTTCAAAACCCCTCTTCTACATGTACACTTTATTTCGTGTCTATTCATTTACTGGTCTGTGTTTGTGGTAGATTTTGCAAAAAAACATGCGCAGCTTTATTTGTGATCTCTAAATTTATCCATTAGATGGTTCTTGTAAACACATTCAAACGGGATCATTGGAACGTATTTTACAGAAATTATAGTTATGCACAGCTTTTTCGGTTGTATCAAGTACACACCCCTAGTGGGTTGTATCAAGTACACAACCCTAGTGTTCCCTTACATGCAATTGAATCGTGGACACTCATTGAAACAATGTTAAAGCAAGATACGAAGCGTTTGAGGTGTGGAGTTACAGACGATAATTGAAAACAACCTGAATTGACACGGACGACACCAATGGTAATGTGTTGATTCAGATGCGAAAGGAAAAAAATATCACAAAACAATAAAAACTAAATAAACTACAATATTTTAATCATATCATGAAACATCTAGAAAAGCCTGCTTTTCTAGGAAGTTAGTTAGTATTTTAAATCATTATTCGAGAACTATTTTTTAGCTACTGAAAATTAAATAATGATCGCTAACATGATTGCTAACGTTCGTTAAGCGAACAAGCATTAGAAAAAGATTTTTTAATATTTCTTTAATGAGATCAGAATTCATTGTTATTTTTTATATTATTTAATAGAATGCTAAAAGGTTTAAATCATTTGAATCGTCCCAAGAACATGAAACTATTTATTAAAACTTGGATTCGTAATATGGGTAGAGCCAGTATTGGTGCACTCACCCAAACATATTGACTCATACCTATATTAATTATTGCTACAAAGTGAAACAAAAATTATGTTCACTTTAAAATTGTTCTTCATATACATCTTTTATATAGTAATAAGTGTAATTCTAATAAATTGAACAATTGCTTGTAAATATGCCCGTCTCGACACAGAATTTCTCTAGTGAGACGGGCACAGTCCAAACAGATTTTTACATTGTATTATATAGTTACAAATAAAAATAAAAATAAATAAATATTACGGTAAATCATTATTTCATTAATTAATTCGTTCAGAATCGCTATAATTACAAAATACAAACTTACCCTAAGCTTGCACGGGAAGACGGCAATATGCTTGAACTCCTCCCGCTTTCTCTGTTTCAGCTGCTCCCTGTGTGCCATGAACTTATCGAACAGGTGATAGATGATGTCCGCCTGGAAGATGGTCACACCCAGGTTGTCGGCCATCTCCTGAGCGTCCCTCTCGATCTTCACGTCGAAGGCCAGGATCACAGCGTACTGGGGTTCGTGCTCTAGCATGGCAGACGCCTTCATCACGTCCCGCTTCACAACCGGGCCTATCCTGATCGCGGAGTACTGTGAACAAGACATAAACATATGTTACAAACGAAAAGAAAATTATAAACGACGACTATTTTGCCAATGTGTTTAAAGCCAGCCCTAAGGCAAAAAAAAAACCACATAAAACATAATTTAAAAAAAATACATACAAAACTTAAGCTAAAGTCGTAATATAGTAATTTAATTTTTTAAATTTCTGAAAACAAATTGGCTTGTTTGTTATTTATATGAAAAATGTACCCGACGGAACAAAAAGTTCACATATTCACCCGATTCGTAATTTTAATAGAAAATCACTCCAATGCAAATAGTAATTAAATGTATTAATTAAAAAGATATACATATAAATTCAATTTTGTCGAAAAGTATTGTTGTTGTTCTCAATAATTACAACTTCACAGTAAGAATGTGTTCTCCTTAATATGTATCCGTTTATTTTTAAATTTGTTAACACTTGATAAGCAGAAGCACGTTTATATTGAGTTGATATTGCGTTGATATATAATATATATATATAACGGATTATTTTCTAGAAGAATCCGCGTCAAATAATCCTGAAAAGGACTTTTGTACTCCCGATGTTTCGGGATCACTACTCATTCTCAAGAACCTATTATCCTGAATCCTGCTATAAACTAACGAGTAAACTCGACCGTTCGAAGCAAGAGCCAAAATGAAAGTGAGTTAAAATTTTAGTAGGTACATAATATTATTAGTTGACGTCGCAATTAACTGTATCTAAAGTAACGAAAGGTGATTTGTAATTTAGTTATTTGTTTTATAGCCGGCTTTGTGCACGTGTAATTACCTTGCTAAGTGGTTCGTTGATTTTATTTTAATGCATGTATTTTCGTTGACGGCTGTTCAGATGTGTGAAATTGAAAATCGAAAGGTCGGAAGTATAAAACTCCTTCTCGGAACTATTTGACGGGGGTTCCCTCAGAAAATAATCAGTTAACTTTTACCCGTAAAAATCTATATGACTAGCAGTCCATGCCCGACATTAGGCAAATTCTTTTCCTTGCAATTGATCTCCTAAGATTCAATTCTCGTATTGGCATAAAATGAATGCGAACCGTTATGTGCATCGCATAAGATAGGTCAGTACGTTCACCACGAGCAGATTTCTAGTATGTCACTATTTGGATACTAATGATTATTCTAGAAAATAATGACCACTCAATACGTGCGCAAAGTGCAAACATTCCTCCCGTATCCGAGTATTGATCCGTCAATGTATATAACAAGTAAAAAATAAGGTTCCTTACGCTGTACACTCGCCACGCGAGATGCTAGGCGAAATCCGGCAACACCGCCTTGATTGTTGGTCCCTTAACTACATCCCCACTACCGGGAGCAAACGCTGCGACGCTCAGTAAAGGCCTGACAGCCATCCGCTATGGAACCCGCCATCGCCGTTACCGCCAGGTGTGAAATCCGTTCGGTGATTCGATTTTTAAACGCGAAGAAGCTTAAACCTGTTGAAATTCATCGACAGTTGGAAGAAGTTTATGGCACAGCTTGCATCAGCGTCCAACACGTCCGCAAATGGTGCAGGGAGTTCTCCGAAGGACGCACAGACGTCCACGACGAGCAAAGGAGTGGGAGGCCATCGGTGTCGGACGAAGTCGTGGCGAAGATTGAGCGCATTCTCCTCGAAGATCGGAGAGTAACGCTTCGGGAGCTTGCTGTCCAGGTTCCTGAGGTTTGTGAAAAAACCATCGACAACATTTTGACCGATAAACTTGGTATATATATGTGTGTGTGTGTGTGTCTTGATATTAGACCAAACATCTGCCATGTTTTCATGAAACAATAATAATTAATGAGCGAATTAAAATCAGTATACTATGTAATGACCAGTGGCGTGCTGTAGGTATAGATTTAGGTTATGCTGTTACTAATGATATTATTCAATCATATGTTTTTAGACAAAATAAATCCGTCGTTTATACGACCCTCTTATGTATTTATTTATAATGTTAGAATACTATTAATAGTGTTTTTAAAGTTCAGCGTAAAATAATACCTTTTTACCCATATAAAAATGTATGGACGTTTTTAAGAACACTTTCTATGACTGAACATGATTAATTTATTGTTTGAAAATCCTTCACATAATAACTAAAGGAAATAATTATTTTTATTAAAGGTTAACGTAAGAAATAGTTCTTTATTGCCTTTTGTTTTTCCCAAATCAAAAACCAAACAATGCAGCGAATTTAAAGAACAATAATGAAATCAACACGTTAAAAACAGTAAGACAGTAAAATTCGCGAATTAGTAAAAGAGGAAGTGGACACTTCAATGATTTGCACGCAGTTGTAAGTCTTTCTAGTCGGCATAGGTAACGACTCCATACAAAACGGATCAACCGAAAGGAATTATTAATTCAGTAAACAGCCAGACTTGAGTAATTCACTAGCTTAAAGACAGAACAAAGTAATGTGAATAGCTCGATGCGGCGAATACACAATAGTGCCATGGGTACAGCGGTGAGTTATCGTGGTAGTTTTAGAACTAAGTAATTAAAAATTCTACTGGTACACAGATGGCGCTAATTGTAAAATAATGTTTCCGTTTATGTCAATCCTATTATTTAATTTATATTTGTTTCCCAGAATTCTTAGTAATGCACAGCTTTTTTACTTGTATGCACGCCCCTGGTAATGGCGGTAACTTTTCCTCGAGGATAATGACATCCGTTCAACGTAATATGTAATTCAAAGCTGTAATATACCTTTCAAATTATCGATTCTCATATGGTTATTATTTTTTTTTTATCGATTTTGATTGAAAACCTTAATGAAAGCCGACCTGCTAAAGGTTTCAATCAAATACATGAAAGAGGTAAATACAATACGAAATATATATTTCATGATTATATGCTGCCTTATTAACCCTTCCCTGTGCAATTTGAATATAATATTTTTACTAATACGTAAAAATAAGTTGCAGAAAACTAATTAAATAAAGTGAATACCACTAAAAAAGAATCAATTTTGAATTCAATCCGAAGTAAAATTGATACGGTGGATATGTCGGATGCGATAAAAAAATAATTTGTATGTGGATAGATAGAGATTGCGCATTAATTTCGTGATGAAAATGTGATTATGTATTGCACTCTAAAATACGAAAAATTCTTACGGTAATATGACAGACTGCCGCCTGCGTGTGTTTTCTGTTACGGTGTGGTAAGGGTTAAATGCGAATCTGGTATTGTTTATATATATTAGTGATGGTACCTAATCTTTACGGCGTTCTCGAATGAAGGCAGTCTTAAAATGGACAAATATACTGCCTTAAACATTCTTCAGAAAATGTAAAGTTTATTTGTTTAATTCATTTAGACTTTCCGACACAATAATACAAGTACATTATTATGAAAGAAACATTCACTGTCTCCTTAACTGGACCGAAGACAGGTTCATCCGTTTTATCTAACAGTGAAATCTAAACAATTAATCTCAAATAAAATAAAAGTTAAAAAAATTAAACCATTAAATGATTTAAATAACAAAATTGAATAATCAAAACAAATTAAAATTAAATAATAGACTTGAATTTATTATTCTAAAGGCACATATTAACCTTTTGACCGCCAACTCTATTTGAAATGAAATACACCACATAGGATAAGACTAGGCTTTAAGGGTCTTGATATGGCAAAATGATTAAAAAATATAACTTCAATCCCTGCAAGTTTGCAAGGTCCAAAAGTGCGTGTAAACACGCCTACAGCTTGACGTAACATACGAAGTTTGGCAGGAAACGCGCTCATGGCATTAAAAAGGTTAACTATCGAATTGATAGTCCTGCTCCCCTTGCAGAAGTACGACTCAGTATAATACTAAAGATATATGTATCACCATATAATGTTTAATCGGAGGCTTCCAGGGTGAAAGATGTAACGAAACTGCGTTTATCGTTGAACATAGCGCGATGGAAAATTTAGAAGGAGAAGGGCGTAATAAATATTTTTTGTAGTCTCCAACGATTAAGAAATATGTAAGACAAAAACATTCTACGTTTAGGTTATATGGAATTAAATAATGAATCGAAATAAAACAAACCATTTCATCAAAAATATATATCTACAAATTAACGTTGCACTCCTCACATGACAGAAATCTTACTTAATATTACCAAAATATAATAATAAATAAAATAAAAATTAACTCATCCAGTAAACTTCTACTCCGTCTTCACTGAACTTGTCTTGCTATTCGTGTTTCATCACATCTACATAACAAACACCTAAATATTTATATTGCGAGCAAATCTAAAATCAAATATGTAAAAAAAAAACATTAAAAACTAAAACAGCTGAATTTGGTAGACGTGTATCTATTATGTAGATGAATAGATGACGAACTATATACTTAAATTAATATTAATTCTATTCAACCACTGTAAAAGTACGCATTTCCTACCAAGAAAATAATATGTAATTATCTATGCTTATATTATATATTTTCACACATTCGTTCCGCGAGCAGAGGCAGTGTTAACGTGGACGCGCCCGCACATTACACGTTAACTGCGTGCCGGCATGAAAAATTCATTATAAAGGATGTCACAAAATTAACGCAAGATTTGGATTTGCCGCCATTTCTGCAGTAAATTGTTGGCAACCCTAAAAAAAAAAAATTGACAGCTGAGAGCTTTTTTGATAGTAAAAATGGGGCATTACACGATACAACAACGCGTTTTCATCACTGAACAATATCTCAAAAATAATGAAAGTTTGGCGGTCACCATTCAAAAATTGAATACAAAACATGGTCGGAATAGTGTTTTAAGTTCATCAACTGCGAAGAGATTAATTTAAAAATTTAGAGAGAGTTGGAGAGGCTAAAAAAACCGGACGTTCAAAAACGAGCCGTTCAAATGTCAATATCGAAGCAGTGCGTGAGAGTGTTAGTGAAAATCCCGGAACATCAATTCGGCGTCGTGGACAAGAATTGCAAATTTCAAGGAGCTCTCTACAGCGTAACTATAAACAACTCTATCCCGTGTACTTAATGATTCAATAAAAATAAAAACTAAAGCCTAAAAACTGTGTTTTCTATTCAATTCAAATCTTGGGTTAATTTTGGGACATCCTACCTATACAGGAGGAAAAACAATTCGTATTATATGCAAAGGTAATGGGTAATATGAAAAATAAACAAAAGTCGTTAAAATTCCGTTGAGCATTCTTAATATTGTGAATTGATGAATAAGAATAGAGGGGAATAAATAGTACATTACATACCTCCAGTAGAAATACCCCAAACTTCATTGAGCGTTTCTAATTGTTTTAATATGCGCGACCGGGGTCAAGTTACTCATTTCGTTTGCTCATTATGCAAAACCTCAAATGGTAATTTGTAAAAAGATGCAAACGGCGAAGGAAATAACGTTTCTCGAACGTGCAAAAATTAAATTGTCCGTTAAAAACATACACTACATTCCACTATAATATGTTCTTTATTACATATATATTCATTTTAATTTTATTTTTTGCCAAGCTGCATATCAGTTCTACGGCAAGGATTGCCTTGTACATAGATGTTTGATGAATTACTTGGAAAGATATAAAGAAAAAAATCAATCTTTCGAAAAGATAAACAATTTTTAAAGGGTGTAACAGATCTAGTTCGCAGAATTTTACGGGAATATATTACAACAAGGAAATAAAAAAATAGACAAAAATATGTTCCATTACTTTGCATTTTAAGATGGTCACTCATTTTTTAAAATGTTTAATAGGTCTTTATCGATTTTATTAATTATTCTCGGGACAACCCGTTCTCTCGTCCTCTCACCGTACACACTGTTCGCGATCGGTGCTCTCGTGGATCGACCCGACGATTTGGTCGAAAGCCATGGTGAGGATCAGTATTTATATTTCCATAATTTATCAACTCTTCGAATCGCATATGTTACATTTTTGTCAACTGTTAAGATTTTGCATATTTGTAAATAATTTACTATAATCATCTTTATACAAACACTTCGTTCTGATATCTACGATATGTTTTAAAACATACGTACCTGACTATTGCAAATTAATTAAGCTACAGAATGTAAGTTCAAAAATTTCTCGTAAACCTACTTAGTTGATGTGGCAAAATTGGATAACACATTTCTCCAGATAGGAAATGTTCCAGGTTCGATTCCCGGTAGCAACTAAAATATTTTATCGATAAATAGATTTTTTTCTATATGAATTAAAAATACCACAGGACGATGTTCTGATAAACTGAAATTTCACAATAATAATTCATTCAAACTAATTATGTGTTCCATGCGACTTAATCGTACAATATGTAATAATATGTTAGAGAGGAACCTATCCTAAATAGAGATTAGAAACACGGAATACAGTACAGCCTCTCAACCATTTGCATAATTGTTTGGGCATCCTGCGAGAAGAGAAGATAGCTTGGAGAAGATTGTTGTGGTGGTCCACGTCGACGAACGGAAGGGAAGATCACTCATCAGTTGGATCGACCAAATTGACAAGGCAACAGCCACCGTAAGAAGTGGAGGAGCTGAGTCACGAGGGACCGACGTGGAAGATATGTTCCATCAATGTCGGTACCAGGACTCGATTGTGCACCGCTAGTTTTGGCCAGCTTGACAAGTTCCCATTCGCTATAATTCCATTCAAAGCGCATTTCACTTTGTTTCCTGCAGATCTCCTTTCGATACCTTTCTCAGTCTTTCCGTTTCTATCAAACATACTTCCCAAATACATAAACCCATCTACTTGTTCCAAACACTTATTACCTACAAGTATTTTGCACGTTGTCTTGCTTTCTTCCTTCTTCAATACCATCCATGACTTTCGACTTGTTGACATTCATAATAAGGTCACTTTCCTTGCATACATCGTACATTCTACTCACTATACTGCAATTCGTGTTCATTATTCGCTATTAATACTGCATCGTCAGCGTGCAATGAAATCGCCGATTTTCGCTCCCACATTCATACATTCCAGTTATTTCACACAATAATCCATATACAGATTGAACAGATATGGAGACATTACACAACCCTGCTTGTCAAACCACGGTGTGAACGATCCATTTATCCTTACACACGCAAAACTTCCTTCATATAGGGATGCAATTGCATGTATAAAAAGCTAAGAGCCTACCCAACTAAGCTTTTATATCCATCTACACACAAAAATAGAATTCAATTTAAACATATGAACATGTCACCAAAAAGGTATCTAAAATAGGAATATTCACCTGTTTAATGACCTTAAATAAATAAATTAAAAAAATCACGTTAAAAACGGACGTGTCGAACGCTCGGAAAACCTTCGCCGCAGACAGTGGGTGCGTTCACCCGACTTTCTCCCCAATTAAACAAAGATAAGTCTAATAGCTTCCGGCGAGTGTGCATGCGTGTCGTGGTGCATCGCTCACGCACCGCGATCCAGGTAATTGCGGTGGCTAATATGCAAATAGCGTACGGTCCCAGGGCGGGCGAGATGGTGAGCGGAGATTGGGCGGAGGTGGAGATCACCACCCGGGGACGACGAGACAGCGTCCGCGCAAGATATAATACACGTATTTATTATCTTATTGCGAATTAAACTATCACTCGCGGGCCGGCACGTGTCTCCGCACTAATTGTCGGCGAGTTTATCGACAATTCCATGTTTTACGATATGTATACAAATGATTTTGTATTTTACGACGTTAAATGGAACAAGTTGCTACGCTACCGATGCAAAAACGCGCTGGTACGCGACCGGTTGTCAATAAACTCAGAGTGAATTACAAATACAATGTAGTATCTGAATTTATGCAAACATAGCGAGCTCTTCCTGCAACTGCATTCGATTTTAATTAGACAATTATTTAATCTTAAATACTAATTAAATGTATTAATTAGAAAGATATACATATAAAATCAATTTTATCGAAAAATATTAATGTTGCGCTACCGGGATCACTTTTGCAATCCGGGGAAGGTGTATTACCATCTATGCTACAGCGACAGTATTTTTGACGACAAAGTTTCGAACATATATGTTATACTTTTTCAAATTAATACATGTATCGTTCCATTATTTGAAAGCCATCTACATTGTTTTTGCGGAATCTTAAATGAATGAATTGTTAATTGTATTTTAAAAATGTAACGCTGTGTACTTATTGGTCCCCGAATGAAATGATAATTTTAAGATAGTTAATGATTATACTAACATCTCAAATTCGTGTTTTATAATTTAAATGTAGATTATTTATGAGTTATCGCAAGATTTCGAACTGATGGCCTTACTGGTACAGGCACTGTTGATAAAGCAAATCACCAGAAATCAAAACATTTCAATCTGTATTTGATTGCATTCTACTTAAATAGTGGGTTTTAATTAATTATTCGTTGCCAGGTTTGAACTACTGCTTCCGAGGTAAGTTTGTAGAACTACATAATAACATATGTGAAAATAAAACACTTTTTTTTATTCTACTCGAGACGCATTTCGCCTTGTAAGGGCATTATCAATCTAACAATTTAACTTAAAAAAACTTGTATTTATATCTATAGTTGGGAACAGCTATACAATTGTATTCGCATGAGATGAAAAGGGACAACATTATTGATTGAAATTCTGAAAATTTATAATTAAAATTATTATAACCATTATGTTTCAACACTAATGATATTTGTATGTCAAAGGTAATATGTAGAAAAGAACAGCTATATAATTTTACAACCTGAGAAGACAATACAGCAGGAGAGACATTTTTGGTATTCTCGAATTTATATGTTTGCACGATTCTAGGAAATAATTATGTTCAAAACTAATGATATTTTTAAAATCAATGGAGCAATGTCGTATTGGTGATTTACAAGGTGAAACGCGCCTCAAGAAAATTAAACGAGTAGAATAAAAAAACAAGTGTTTTAATTTGATGTAAATGAAATCAAGTGCACGAAGTCTGACACACAATGCTACCTTTTCGGCCATCCATCCATCTGTTGGGCGAAATCCTCACCTTATCGGTAAGTAAAACTTTTCCAATGGCAAGCTTCAAAATGTAATGTAATTCCAGTTTCACGTGTACACTGTTTTTGGGACATCTGAATATATATATATACTATAATTTATAACGCAAAATTATTTGGGGTACCTGTTTACCAGTGGCGTGCGGTAGGTATTTACTTAGGTTATGCTGTTACTATGATATTATATAATATATTTATGAATTTTCGTTTAACCGACGTCTTTAGGTAAAAATAATACATCATACTGTAAATGCATTATCCTCGAACGCAAAAGACAATCATGAAAACAACACGTTTAGTAAGGTAGTCAAATTTTACGAATTAGATACTTCGATGAGTTCTAAGCTATGTTCAAAACCTTTCAAATGTCATTCTGCTCAATCAGCTGATCCATTTTTGACTCTGCCGAGTACAATTCTTAATTCGGTAGGGAGCAATTGTATGGCTTTAATAGAACGATAGATAAAAAAATTGTCGATAGCAAACGATGAAGAATAACTTAGTAGAGAACTAAAGCGCTGCAGTGGCGTCGCGTGGTAGCTTCCAGAACTACGCAACTAATGATTTTACTGATACACGGTGGGCGCTAGCGTAATTATAACATCATATGGATTACTTAATTCATATTTGTTTTCCAGAATTTTTTGTAATGCACAGATTTTTTTCATGTATGCACTGCACGTCCCTGCTATTTACTTATAAGCGAGTAGTAATTGAGTTCCGTAACACGCACAAAGCCCTCATACACAAGCTAACAGCATCGAGAACGAGGGGAATATGAAGACGTAGATGAGCAGATAATGTCAAGAGGAGCTGAAAGATGTAGGCGAGGCGATGTCAAAGGACGGATGACACTCTATTGTGATTGCGGTCATGGACTTCCTGAAGAGTCCCAGAAGAATATTTACTAAAAGTGTGCACTTCATACATTAAAAAATCTGTGCAAAGAGGAATATCTGACAAAAAAAATTAAACACTTATTAATTATTGGGAGAACACATTCTTATTGTGAAGATGTAATTATTCAGAACATAGGTCTGTGATATTTTAAATATGAATTAAATATTGTCGCTGATAAGGATAATGGACCTTCCCCGGTTAGGAAAGAGATCCAGGTTCGAATCCCGGTGGCGCAACAACAATATTTTTCGATAAAATTGATTTCACATGTATATCTTTCTAATTAATATATTTAACTTATTAATGATGTATTTTCCTAGTGATTCTAGATATGCACATTTAAATGTGTCTAGTGAACGTGCTAATTCCGCCCTCAAAATAAATCTAATAAATAATTGAACAAAGAAAGGTCACGGCAAGGTGACGTGAGATTAAGTTCCCACCTAAATTAATTGAACGTCTGTTTTATCCCATCCATTTGTTTAATTAAGACTCCCCTCGGAACATCCTCGCCGCGCCGACTGCAGCGGAAGTAGCCAGCGCCGAAGATGCGGCAACAATTAAACTAAAATAAGTCTACGTTAAGAAGTGGAACGCTATTTTCCTAAATTACCCTGGGAGCCGGAGCGGAGGCTGCTCCACCGTCTCTTACTCCATTAACGACCAGACGAGATGACAATTTATTTAACTAATTCACTTGTAGACACGCTTTGGATTGTTCCGGTGCCAAAACGACAAGTTCAAAGTCGACCATTTGAGGAAACACGTTTAACTATTTAATTTTAACCGCGGCTACGGTGATTTACAAACAAATACATAGTAATAACATTAATTATTATTTCATTTCACGATAATTGTACCGAATTCGTAAAACACATTTTTGGCGCGTCTTTTCGATTCGGCTGCGACCACTGTTATTAATACATTTCCGCGTCCAAATTCCCATCCATATATTTCCTAATGCTCATCTTCTTGACCTTGACTCCAGGAGACGTCAACTTGACTGATATTTGTTCGATCTCGCCATCGCGATAGCATTCGCGGTGTGGACCTTTCAGCTCCAGTGCACCAGCACTGTATTTTGTGACATTGTGTTTTGATCGCGTATTGTCTGTTGTTGTGTACCGTGGGTGAACTTGTGACATCGCCGTATTTAATTGGGATAGGAAATCGCCTTATTGCGTGATTAAGGCGGCGACTGCAGGCATTACGGAGGAGTCATATACGAGGTAAGACGAGCAGTCCTCCCGAATCCCGGTTCTCCGAAATTCACTGGTCCTTCGACTAAAACCCCTATCCCCTCAGCGACCGCATCTTGTATCAAGGTTTCCCTACTTCCTCCCATACCGTGGGGTGATTCCGATTTACGACCGGAATCGTCATATTCTATTTCGCGGGACGCGCGACTCGGAGATTGAGCAATTCGTTCATTTAAATCCTATCAATCCGCATTTACAGTTCGAATTTAATAATCTTTGTGGTTATTCAATAATTAAAGATACCCCCACCTCTACGTACCGCACTTCACGACTGAGCCAGTAGTGACCAAAGGACACGTTTTTTTGTATAATACTTAAAAGTTTTAAGTCAAAAAACATATTAGATCACTTACAAAGATACATAAAAATAATCTATCGGAAAATTTGTATGTAGTTACGACCGGGATTCGAACTCGGAACTTTCTCTTGTCAAAACTTAAAGCAAACTCATTCTCCTGGCAAGGGAGTTTCATGTCCAAGATCCGATGGTAAACAATGTATATATTTTTTCGATAGATAGATTTTCTATGTATCTTTTTAAGTGATTTATCCAAATTGTTTTAATTATCGAAGAACAATGCTTTAAAAATTGCAACTTCACAATAAAAATATAATTACATTAAAATATCAAGAAGTATATTGGTAAATTATTTAATACACGGTGAATATAATGTTCCAGGCCGATATTGTTTTTGAATAACTAAGAAATGAAACACAATTTTTCTAATTTGGTTTTTATTTATCGATTATTTGGTTTATTACAAATACGTATGGAATATGACATCGGCCAAGTGGCCGCGTCTGGCAGTGAAACAAATGTGTGCTTTTTTAATCATATTTTTCATAATATTCTCGCACACTTGGCGTGTTATTTCATTAATTTCCTTTCGAATATTGTCCTGCAACATCGGATATGTTGTTGGCTTATTGGCCGTAGACCTTTCCTTTCAAGTACATCCGCAGAAAATGGTCGGGAGCCGTCGAATCAGGTGATCAAGGGAGGCCAGTCGATATCACCACTTTTTGACATTTTTGACAAAATTTCAAGCGTAGCTCGGCCTGTGTGTGAAGTGGTACCGTCCTGTTGAAACAAGTTGACAAGTTTTCCAATATGTGATGATAGCGATCACCATTAATGGTTACAGCATTGCCATTATTGAGGCGTTAAATGCTCCATAATAAATTGTAATCAACTACTCTCTACGACTACCAAATGTCTGCCAAACCAAAATGGCCGCTAAACAAAATAGGCCTGGAAAATAATATTCAGCCAGAGTTTTTAAGCATGTGAGTAGTATATAACACACTTTTATATACAGGTGTATAATCGAATGGGACCATAGATATAAACATTATACTGCAGTAAATTTTGTTAAATATATTTTTAAAATTGAAAAAAATAAATTAACTTTTGACTTATTACGCATGCGCAGTTTGTTTCATGTTTTAAGCTACATATAAAGAAAAAAACAACCACGTATGGTTGTCTAAGAATGTCTGCACAAGGTTTACATCCAATTCAAGTATAATATAAAATGAACAAGAAAGTATTCAGCGAAATTAATAATACTAACAGAAATGCGTTGGCAGTTTTAAATGCGACATTTTAAATTCTTAAATGTACAACGATTAGACCAAAACATTTATAGACGAACGTCTTGAAAAATACAAAACGTAATAAAGATCATAATAAAAAAATTATTGACAGTATGAGAGTGAGTTGTGAAAGTGAAACGTTATTATCACGTAGAAGCGATACAAACGTTTTACGAAGCGACATATGAGAAATGCGCGGGCGAGGAGGGCTCTCCCTATTTATGTCGGTATTATATTTACACAATTTGAGAGAAGAGGATGTCATGCTACAAGTCTGTTAATGAAATATGACGTGTTTGCTATGCACCCAAAGGGCATCGTAGGGCTTTAACGAACCGAAGTATACAATTATTGTACAAGTCGACAGAAATTAATGATAATTTGATTGTGATCAGTACATTTTACCAACCGACTTTCGTCAGTGATGATATTTTAATAAAAAAAATTGTCGAAAAGTAACACGTATAATATATAGTATATTCATTTACATTTCACCACACCAAATATTACCACGTTCGGGGTAGTGAAAATCATTCAAGTGCATGAAGAACAATTATTGTCACTCAGTACCAACTGGAAATCGTTCAACTCCAATAAGATTACACAAATATGGACCCAACATATGATCCAATCGGGTAGAGATCAATCGGAAGCATGGCTATCCAACATCCTAACATAATCATTATACAGTGCCTACACTAATAATTCACTAGTTCTATAACACTCCCACTTCATTTTTTTTCTATATATATATATTATCTCTATTTTTATTCCTGTCGAATCTTAAATAACAGCACGACAAAAACTGGCTACTTTAACATAGACTTCAGTCTAGCAAAGTAGCCAGGACAGCGCTGTATATTATCAGAGGTGGAATTACTCCATCCCACACAATAAACATATTACCATGTAATATTATAATATAAATAATAATAATAATAATATCCTTTCTTTTCTTACCTATACCTAAACACAAGGAAGAAAAAATATGTCGCAGTGATTAAAAATCTATCAACTGCAAGTTTAGTGCGCTTCGAACTTTCTTACCTTAATTCCTCTTATACTCAATAATCATTTTTTTCTCGAGTGTTACTGTACACGCCGCGACGCTTGTACTCGTGGTGGAGAGAAGTCAAAGACCCAGCCAACATCCAGCTGACTAACAAGAGTAAGAGTGCCTTCCTTTCTTTCTCATATTTCCACCAACAACTATTACATTTATGTCGAATTAATTCAACAAGTTCAAAATACCACATATGAAAATAAAAACACTTGTTTTTTAGTTCTACTCATTCAGTTTCCGTGAAACGCGTTTCGCCTTATGAGGGCATTATCAATTTAACCATTTTAAATTCAACAACTTGTATTTATATGAAATCTATTGAAAAGAGGCAGCTGTATAATACTTAAGGTAATAATGCGAATTTCGTGTTTTTTTATATTTTGGCACGATTCTAAGAAACAATTATTTTCAAACATTAATGATATTTTAATGAAAAGTACTCGCAATATATGGAAGAGGATAGCTATACAATTTTATGTAAATGAGATAAAGACAACATGATTCATGTTAATTCTTAGGGTTTATTTATAAGTGTATTTGTATGATAATAGTTAATAATTATGTTCGAACACTGATAATATTGATGTTGATGTGTAATTATGGATTTCTACAAACTTACCCCCGAAACAATAAGTTCAAACATAAAATATTTTTTCAATGTCGAGTATACTATGTTAGTACACTTTATTTTAATATGTAAATTTATATTGCCCTTTTAAAAATAACTTATACATATATTTAATCATGAAACAAACCGGGAGAACGCCGGTAGCGACCGTACCGAGGCGGGCAACATTAATCGTTCAATTTTATCCGAGAGCCGGTGACAGGAGCAGCGGCTGTTATTGGTGTCGAATTTAAATCAATTAATGAACCGGCAGTCGGGAGAGCAGAGGTCCACAGGCGGGATGCTGGATGCCGTGTCCGATGGTTCGTGTCAACTGTAGTCGGTCAGGGCAGAGAAGCGAATTCAAATAGTATTTATATTATACAAGAATAATAAATATCTTACATTTCAACGCAAGAGCTCATCTGTTTATTAACATCGAAGTATACTAATAAAATAAATAGTCTCAAGAAATCAAGACAAGATAACGGAACATTTTTGGACATTTCTCTATACGAAAGATGTACTGCACGTGTAAGAATCAATGGATCATTCACACCACGGTTTGATATTACAAAAGGGTTCGTAATGTCTCTTTGTATATTGATGTCATTTATTGCATGAAAGGACTGGAATATACAAATGTATATTATAATATAACATGATAAACATAAGATATTGCAATTAAATACTTGTAGTTTATTGTGTGGGATGGAGTAGACTCCACCTCTGATATATACAGCAATGTCCTGGCTACTTTGCTAGATTGAAGTCTGTGTTAAGGTAGCCAGTTTTTTTCGTGCTGTTGTGGTGTTATTTAATTCAGGAAAGATATAAATTCGACAGGAATAAAAAAAATGTAGTGGGAGTGTTGTAGAACTAATGAATTATTAGTGTAGATACTTTATAATGATTATGTTAGAATGTTGGAAAGCGATGCTTCTGATTGCTATCTACCAAATTGGACAATTGGGTCCATATTTGTGTAATCTTATTGGAGTTGAACGATTTCCAGTTCGTACTGAGTGTGTTGTACAGTTTCGGAGCTAAGAACATGTAGAATCTTTGATAAAATGTCGTTGCTCTCGAAACTGGCGGGTAGATGTTCGTTGTTTGTCTTGTGTTGTGTCCATGATTTATTGCTTGGGGTGAGTTGTTGTTAGCATGGAAACATTGGACGAGTTTCAACATAAAGATTTGTCTTATGTCCAGGGCAATGTACTCTTTAAAAATAAGATCTGATGGATATATAAATGATTTGGTATGTATGTTTGAAATTAACGGAAAGTAGAAGTGTGCACAGTTCACTGGGAAGGAAGGGATGAAGAAATGAAATTATATTACATTTACTTTTGAAATTATAAAATTTCATTTGTCACAAAAAATGGTTGCCTAATTGTACTTTACATAGATAGGTACCGAATTTACAAATACGTTATTTACCTACCTAGCGGGGTCGTGAGATGATATACTTTAATTTTTAACAAGTGTCGAAACGTACGTTCAGCGTGGTAACAAGTATTATAGCAATTCTCCGAGATTGTTTTGGTACGTACATCTAGTGGTGACTGCATACCCATACACCATCCGCACAGACGTCAATCTAACGTAATCAAATACAAAACTAACCATTCAAATAAAATAAAAAATGATTATTTACAATCAACGTTATGCATCGTGACATGTACAAATATCCTGGTCGTTTTGCGGTAGCTAATTAAGTTAATAAATTATTTAGGAAAAAGCAAAGTGAGACTGTTCCTGGCAGGGCTCTTTGATCCGGGATAGTTTGTTTATGATACCGTCACCTCTCCTGCGCTGCGGCGGCATCTGGTACGACTCTCGGCGAGGATCAGTGCATCTCGATGAGGGAATGCGTAAATATAATTAGATACATATTAAACACTGCCGCCAGGGGCAAATACTAGTATAGATGTTAAAAGGCACGATCACAATATCACAAGAATCACATTATCACGTCTGTTTGGTATCAGTTTCAGAATATTCAAAAAATGTTTTTAAACAAAACGATTATCATATTTTTATCTATTTTATCTATCATATTAAAAGATCTTTTTTTTTAAAAAAAAAAAATTTTTTAGTACTAACTCAAATCGTTACTTAATACAAATTTACTCGAATAACTTTTAAGAAAAAATTTTAGAATGGGACTCGTAGTTAAATTTAGTTCGTTGTTTATAATTTTTTGATTAGTTTTACATGCTTTATTTATCTGCAATCGAATTTATCTATTTTTAAAAAATAGATTCTGGTAAAAAAACAATAATATATGTTTTAGTTAGGTATGACATCCTGAAGAAGAAAATGGTATTTTTCGAAACCGGTAGATGTATTTAAACTCAATTGTGGTTAATAAAACAAAAATAATAAATAAAAATATGAATTTTAACCACAAAGTTAATATTGCTAATTTTAAAAGTATAAAACGATTTTCAACACTCAGAACTAAACGCTCATTCTACGCGTTTTATCTAGAGATTCCAACCCGAATATTCGATACTAGAATATATTCGGCCTTTTTCTATAATACTATTCTATACTCGAATATTTGTGCAGCTATTCGAATAGTATTCCTACTCATTTCTAAGGATGGAATATTCAATAGATTCTGATTCGGAAGTGGAAGAGATACCTGTTGCATGTTCGAAGAGTTCATCGACGTCCGAATTGCAGACTGAATTGAGAAGCACCATTTTATCCCTTGTAGAATCTACAAATATTTGTTCAAATAATCTAAAAAAAAAGATTTTTAGATATTTGGAAAATTTCAAAAAGAGGACAGAAACGTTAGAGCTACTATTTAAAACACTTTTAACAGTTAAGCCAACGTCAACCGCCACTGAGCGGGTATTTTCAACTGCAGCGACGATAAAAATAAAATTAAGCATACATTTAAAATACGAAACGTTAAATGCGTTGGTTATTTTTAAAATATGTATTTTGAAACTACAATAAATAAACAGTTTATGGTAAATTAGCTCGTTTTCTTAAAATTCTGATGTACTCACGTATAATACGATTTATATGAAATATTCCAAATTAATTTCATACTGTTGTCATACTTTAGAAAGTATTCGAATATTTTTTGTTCAACTATTCAATATTCGAATAGTTGAAATATTTGGTTTTATCCAAGTGTTTCAACATTAAAGTGATGATATATAAAATAAAATATCTAGGACAGTCAAATATTTTGTTATATGAGCATGAACTCCAAATTAAAGGGGGAACAGAAGCCAGCGGGATAGGAGAGAATAGAGCGCCACACTCTTCTGTCCTGACACACGATTCTCGCCTCATCCACATTCATACACGTTCACATACAAGGTTGCCAATTATTGAGTCTTCTAACAGGACGATACTCCAGCATCTGGTTTACAGTACTGGACGTTCTTTACTTCTGGTGTTATCAGAACTTGCGTCATATATTTTTTTCTTACCATTCTTTTCTCATTCGTCCGTTCCATATGACTAAACCACCTAATCCAATCCAAACCTTTATTAATCTTACTCATTATACTAAGATCAGCATTACATTATTTATTTATTTCTTCATTCTTTTTTCTTGTCATAAATAGATCTGCCACATATATGCCTAAGTGATGTCATTTCCACTGCATTCGATTTACTTTCGTTCCTCTTCTGCCCAGCATCAGGCCTCACGTACACACCATGTGGTAAAATATACTTATTTTATATATACAACATTATTTTCAGGCTGTAACGTTTTATATATACATATTTTAATTTTTGTAATTAGGCTAAACGCACAGAACATCTTACTAGACGTTTGTCTTGCAAGTAGATTACATCAATTATCACATTTAATATAATCAAACATAAAAACCAATCAGCGTCATAGTTGAACAATCCATTTCATGCTTCCAATACATACATACTTATTAATATAAATTAAATCAATCAATTAGAAAGTAAAAATATAACTATAGAAAAAAAAAAGGTCGCTACCGGTATTTTAACTTGTATCTTTTACATTCCGGGGAAACACGTTACCAATTTCACTATATCAATCGTTTTCGACAAATTTTGAACTTATATTCTGTAGTCTTTCCAAATAATATATTAATTATTCCATTTTTAAAAAGCGTAGAAAATAAATAGGAAAATGTTCAGGATCGAATCCCAGTAGCAATAAAATATTTTTTCTGTATGTCTTTCTAATTGATTAATATAATTTGTGTTAAAAATACCATAGTTCCGTTCTAAAATTGCAACTTCACAACAAAAATGTGTTTTCATTAAAAATATAATATTATTGTATAATTAAGTAAAAAATATAATATTATTGTATAATTAAGTAATAATTAAGTAAGAATATCACATCTCCTGAGGAAATGAAGACATTAATCTTTTTTTTTTAAATATATATATTGCAGTGCTTTTAAAATGATGATGTTGGTATCTTAGAATAGTGTGGTGACATTGTTAACTCAATACGACGAAACGGAGGCATGTTTTCACAGTCACACATGGGACGGGTCACATATTTTTCTATCCATTCATCAATTCTCCTTAATTTATACCTCATAGGGAACGCTACATCCACTAACATTAATTATAATCAATAATTAGTTATGCCTGCCTGCATTGGCAGACCCAGTTCATCAACCCAGAGAGAAAGGTTTAGTAACTCACGTTTTTGATACCAAAAATAAAATAATTTAAAAACATAAAAGCTGGATAGTTTTTCTTTAATAATTGACAACATCATTTTTTACGGATGCTGGGCAAGTGTACGGATGATGTACTGGGGTTAGATAAATACTGTAATTATCAGTTTTACTTGTTTTTTGTAATAACACGAAATACGTAGAAAAAATGTAATATTCTTACTTTTCACCAGTTATCTTCAGATCTGTTTTTCATGTTCTAGTTCAATTCTTCATTATTCATATACGATAGTAGCCTGTGGGCACCATATTTGTATGCCTTTACCTTAACAATTATATTTTAAAATAATATTGTATCTACCTTCCAATGTCAAAAAAATAAATAAACGTTATAAAAGAGATTTGCGTTATAAATCATAGATGTCCTTAGTATTTCAATCTGAATTACTGAACAGTAGGTTAGGATAGATAATTTTAACAAACATTTAAATCAATTTCAGTTTCATAAAATAAAATCAACTTGTATTTAAAAAGATAAATAATTGAAATTTAAAAAAAAACATTTAAACTCGCAGCTGATGGATTCGAACCTACGCTTCCAGAGAGAATTTGATTTCTAGTTTGACGCCTTAATTGCTACGTCACGGTTGTGTTGTTGGCATGCGAGTTGTGTGAATATTATTGTTGTCTTTATTTAAAAAAAAAAATAATAATAATATAACACACAATTTACATACAGACATTTAATTAACATCTAATTTCTTTTAACTTTACAATAATATGATTTATAAGCGGGTACCACCACTCTAAATGGAAATTACTGTATATTATATTAACATACTAATTTGGTGGAAGATAATGCATACTTTTAGTTCATTAACATCTTATCAAAAAAATTTTCCCCTTGTTATATTTAATTTATAATAATACCTCGATAATAGCTATGTAAAAGGCGATCCTTGTCGTAAAACTGTCATGCAGTTTGAAAAAAAAAAAACATATAAATACATTTTAACGCTTTATAAAATAGACATAATCATAAAATGATTATTAATTATAATTATACTTAAAATTATCACTACTTGTTCTTCTTTCAAATAGGCAATCCACCCTTCAAGAGTGACTTGTGCCATTAAACAAGTCTAAACATTATTTCATAGAAAGCAGTACAATACTATAGAACAGGGAACATTGCATCACAAGTCAATACCATTGACATTAATTATCACTAATAATGAAATGATGTTGTCTTATTTCATTTTAAAATATGTATAGAATTACTCTTTCCGAGCATTTATTATTAATTGTCATATGTTGTTAAAGCAATAAATGAATCGATAATGATGGCGATCTTTGAACACGTGCAATATATCATTACCAAACCGAGTAGCTGACACAAGGCGATATTGAGATACGTCATATGATTATGGTGTCAAAACAAAATAAAACCGGAATCAATTAGTTATAAAACCGCGACACCCCAAGGCCGCCGTGAATCTACACCGTTTATGGTAAACGATAAGGAAAAAATAATCAAAAATCAATCACAACGATTGCTCAACCGATTTCAGAGAAATTAAAAACGTGGGCACCACAGACCGATGACACTCGGTAGGATGATCGCTTCCTCCTCAACGATGCAATCCCGCGTGCACCGAGGCGGGCTCGAATAAGATAGAATTGTGACAGAAATACATACACAAAACCTCCGCATGAAAAGGGGGCAATTAAATCCCACACGGAGACAGCAAAATATTGCGGGGTTAACCATAATGCGACTCCGGTAGGCGGAGACTATGGCATTCCATTCAACACAAGCCGTGTTCATTCATTCATAGTCAAACCGCCCATTCTTACTCGTGACCGCTACAAAAATTCCTACATTCACAAGCGAGTTAAATATAAAAATATACACATACCTAAAAAGGTACTAAAAAAAAAATCTAACATAATTGCGAATATAACTTTTTTATTTTAAATTGTTAACATATACGTCTACCGATTTCGAAAAATATCATTTTCTTCTTCAGGATGTCATTAACTAATCAAAAACATACGTTATATTGTTTCTTTAGCAGAATCTATTTTTAAAAATACAATAATTATTTAAAAAAATAATTTAGTACCTGACCTTACATTGTTACTTGATGATACATAAATTATTAGAATAGAACTTGTGGTAACATTTAGTTGGTTGATTATAACATCTTGATTAGTTTTACACACCTTATTCATAGTCAAACCCAACGACTCCAAATGATTTAATTTAAGACCAACAACATGCAAAATAGACAGTACCAAATTTTTATCAAAAGTACGATTATTTTCTAACTAATGTTTAGAAAATTCTGAAAACCCACTATTATTCAAACATCTCAAATGCACCGTTACTCTTACGTTAAAATTTCGACCTGTTTTAAACCACAAAGTTGATTTTGCTAATCTTAAAAATATAACCTTTCTAGACTGTCTCGAGTAACTGTCATTCGTACTCGTTTCCCCGTGGATCTGAGAAATAATACTGAAGCGGTTTTCGGAGCAGAAATATAAGTGTCCAGCAGTTTCGACACATTTATAAAAAGGAATACGGCCAGCTATAATAATCAAAATAACGAAATGCCTCAACGCATTGAAGTGTCTCGCTGATTCGCCGAATTACTCGACGGTGTCCGGATACGACTTTCGTTTCGCTCCATAGAAAACGGCGTAAAGAAATTTCCGGAAGTAGTTCCCCCCCCCGGAGCGGTGGCGGGAGGTGGGGACGGACTTCCAGCGAGGAGGGATGGGGTAACATTGAAGAAAGTGGATTGGGGAGAGGGGGCGGGCCGTTTCAATGAATGAACCACGGAATGAATGAATGCGGGCGAGTGGAAAGAGCATTGGCGTGCGACAAAGTGGTCGCGGACAAGTGCAAAATCGTCTGGAAATAAAAACAAATTAGAAGCCTTCAGGGCGGACAACTTAGTTCAAGGATTTGTGAGTAAAACTTCGGTAATATAAAATATTATAAAATTATTTATCTTGGTAACATGTTATGTCTTTGTCTTTCGGGGCCGTGATAAATTAGCTTTCACAATATTATCATAAATGGGATACATTTAGTTAAATATCAAATATTACATATTTACATCTTCCACGTGGGAGTTAAACGAGATTCACGCCGATTCTCCACGGGGGTAGGCAGAGGATGGAGCGCCGCACTATTTTGTCCTGACACAATTCTCGCCTCATACACATTCATACATCTTATCATACAAGCTGAGAGTTTTAGCATTGAGGCTTCTAACAGGACCATCTTCCAATATCTGATTACCTTGGCCATGCCAAGTCTTTCGCGGACGTTCTCTATTTATGATGCCATAAACACTTGGGTCATATATCATTCTCACCATTCTCACCTAATTCATACGTTCCATGTAGCCAAACCACCTAAGTGATTCGTTCTTAATCTTACTCACTATGCCTAAGATCGGCATTACATTATCTCCATATTTCTTAATTATTCATAAATGGATCTGCCACATATACGTCTATGAGATCTCATTTACACTGCATTCAGTCTTCCATTCCATTGCGTCTTGCCTCAAAAAGATCAAGCACGCGAATGACGTGTTGACGTGTCAGAGACTTCGCACTTGACTCGTATGTGATTTTTTAAAATTACTTTCGCTATAGAAAGAAGGTTTATTATGTATTTTCACGAAGAAAACTTTGTTTGTTTTTTTTTTAATAAATGTTAAACAAATTAATTTAATATTATTTATCATGTCTAAACGGTTGTGTTAAATGGTAAATTTACACTAGGCTGTGGGGGCTTGGAATAAATACTAGTTATTTTATTTAATGTATTTTTCATACATGAATCTTGACAAGAAACCAAAACAGACAAATAAAAATGGTATCAAACACACTAGTGCATTGTCTACATGAGAAAATTTTTTAGAAATTTCAAAAGAGTGCATCAATCGGAATTGCTTTCGACCACTCGAGACTCGAACCGCTGAGATTCTGATCCTAATTACAATCGTTATGGAGGATTCCCTTGGGAGAAAGCAAAAAATACTGTTTGAAGGCGGAAGAACACGGAGATTATACAAATGGTCATTTAAAAAAAAAAAAACCATTGTACACACTCACAAAATGTTATATCGAAAATGGACAGAAATCTCAAAGCTAATTAGATGCACGCACCGCCGCTGTCGCGTGATCTGAACCGCGGACAAGTCACGGTAAAGTCGTCGTGCTCGTTCCCATGAAGCTGGTCCGGAGTTAGCCCGTGACCGTGTCTGCGTTATGCCATCGCGCTACCGCACGGCCACCGCCAGCGTTTCACGCTTCGTAAAATCGGTATCCTTGCTCTCTCACCAGATCACATCTCTCTGATGGCATTCTCCTGTGCATTACTTACTCACCAAGACGCCTGTCAACACATAATTCTCCACTACTCATACGATAAAATAAAAAAAATTCTACCGAATGGACTGACGAAACTGTCGCAGACAAATCGCGTAAGTACCCCGCTATCATAGGCCCGTATCTTGCCAAAAGGATTACTGAACTGTGGAAATGTTGACATATAAATCGAAACTTACCAATTTGCCTTCTTTATAAATTTATTTTGCTCATTTAAAAAATCTAGGATGATCATATATCTCAGTACATTATAAGGTTTAATATTGTATATGAATGCTTCATCATTTACGAGATGAACCAAAACAATTAAATGTATGAACTTATTGTATCCATGAATTAAACTCAACTAATACTGTTTTATTAAATCAAATGGATATCGAATTTAAGAAAAAATATTTGTTAGTGTAATCACAGAATTTATAGTGTTTCAAGTCAATCTCAACACCCCAAAAGATCCGTAGTAAAATTTCATTTTGAAAATACACTTTGAAAAAAAAAGTAAAACAAAAATAAGAGAAAAGTAAAATAGATTTTTTAAATTTATTTGTTTTCCGAATTCCATTAATCAATTTTTTAAAATAAAACACTGAAATAGTACATACAATTAATTATTCATCCGCAGATCTACTATCACACGTATAATTATGATATACATACATAATAAATTGCCGCTTTAGAATAAGTTTTTCACTAGCGAGGTATTTTGATAATGTCATAATTTCAATACCATACAATAATTAACATGGGTATTGAAGAAAAAAAAATCCTGGATGCCTTCGAAGTCTGGAAGCAGACGCAACGTATCCTTTGGATAGCGAGGTGTCCAAGGGATACGTAATTTACTCCAAGAATAAATGATCGCTGATCTTTCGACAACATGAAAAGGATCCTTCAAATGTTGGGCGTGTTGCCAGGAAGAAAGGTCTTATATAGGTGACGGGGTATTCTATAAGCGCTGCAATCAGCATGGCTCAAGACCGGGAGGAATGGAGACGTATTGGGCACGAAATCCCAGATAGATCAGGGAATCACGAAGTTCACAATGAAAAAGACAATCATTTCAACTAGCAAATAAACAATTGGCGAGCCGATTACTTACTGTTATGCCCTGTGGGCAAAATAAATAACACCACAACAGCATGAAAGAAACTGGCTACTTTAACACAGAGTGCAGTCTAGCAAAGTAGCCAGGACAATGCTGTATATATCAGAGGTGGAGTCTACTCCATCCAACACAATAAACTACGAGTATTTAATTGCAATATAATTGTATCTTATGTTTATCATGTTATATTATAATATATTCACCTCTGTTACAATAAAAAGATGTATGTCAATAAAGTCTATTAAATAAAATAAAATTCCCGCACAGATTTTGACAAATATTAGGTAGCAATCATAACCAAACATTATAATATCATAACCGACCATTATTCACGGTAATGTAATTCACAATAAAAAAGAAAACATTTAACATCTCACGTCGCATTTTGATAGCGCGACCATATTCTTGAAAAAACTGAGATCATGTTTACATAAATGATTATTAAACACACGTTAATATTTTGACAGTGTGACAATCGAAAAAATTCGTACGATTTCATTCACGGCTTCTATGATACGACGCGAGATGACCATGGATAAGAGAGATGACAGCTCAAAATTCGTACGATTTCATTCACGGCTTCTATGATACAACGCGAGATGACCATAGATAGGAGAGATGGCAGCTTAAAATTCGTACGATTTCATTCACGGCTTCTATGATACAACGCGAGATGACCATAGATAGGAGAGATGGCAGCTTAAAATTCGTACAATTTCATTCACGGCTTCTATGATACAACGCGAGATGATCATAGATAGGAGAGATGGCAGCTTAAAATTCGTACGATTTCATTCACGGCTTCTATGATACGACGCGAGATGACCATAGATAAGAGAGATGACAGCTCAAAATTCGTACGATTTCATTCACTGCTTCTATGATACAACGCGAGATGAACATAGATAAGAGATGAAAGCTTAAAATTCGTACAATTTCATTCACGGCTTCTATGATACGACGCGAGATGAACATACATAAGAGATGAAAGCTTAAAATTCGTACAATTTCATTCACGGCTTCTATGATACGATGCGAGATGAACATACATAAGAGATGGCAGCTTAAAATTCGTACGATTTCATTCACGGCTTCTATGATACAACGCGAGATGACCATAGATAGGAGAGATGGCAGCTTAAAATTCGTACGATTTCATTCACGGCTTCTATGATACAACGCGAGATGACCATAGATAGGAGAGATGGCAGCTTAAAATTCGTACGATTTCATTCACGGCTTCTATGATACGACGCGAGATGACCATAGATAAGAGAGATGACAGCTCAAAATTCGTACGATTTCGCAATGCACGCTTATTTTCAAATTGAATATATATTTGCGTACTGTTATTGAATATATAAAAGAGAAAATATTTAACTAACCTTAACCTTACTTAAAAAACACGTTCGTTTTTGCCTTGCTGGCGTTTCACAGACCTGACTGTTTAATCAAGCATTATTATAGCCATAATGACACTATATCCTAGACGTCCAGAAAGTCATAGAAATAGACGGGGAGATATAATATTATTAAGGATTTTCTTATTCTCTTCAAATCTAAGAAGTATTAAGATCGCATGCATTTTGTTTGAAAAAAACAATAGCAAATCGAACCTTAGACCTTTGGACCCGTATACAAGTCTGCACCCACTCTAAGACAAGTGTGGCTTGGTATTTTACATCTAACCAATAAATAATAATAAAACCCGTTTCTCATCAAAACTGTAGGTATAACGAAATACAATTTATTCAAATATATACATAATATTATTTCCTTATAGAAATACACGCACACACTGACAAACGTGTCGAAGTCACGGGGGCACCGTGGGCCGACTGTACCTACACACATGTGACAACCTAAATCTGAGAATGCAATAATCGGACCAGCCCACCCGCAGAAAGGATCCGACGCGACGTTCGAATGTGCTGAAAATAGACGAATTTCCACATTGCCTTTTGATAAAGTGCCGTGAGCATTTTATATTCAAACGTGGGTGACGTAGGTTTTACAACGGCTTTCCAAAGCGCGGGATGGTCGTCCGCCCACAAATCTTCAATCGGTTAGTGTAGAAATATCAACGTGTAGAGAAAATAAAAATTTGATTTAATTATAAAAAAAAATGTTACGGATAATATAACATACATGTGACATTTCATTCAAGAAATTAGACGGGTTCGCGAACGGAAGTTCAGATAACTGTATAAGATATTTGAAGCGGTGTTAATGCTATGTTAATCCTGATTTAGTTGTACGGTAAATTCGCAAAGGACAAGACGGGCAAAATACAGAACGTGCTATGAGCCGTGTTCATCGAGGGATTCCAAATGGATGGTGACCTCTGGTTAGACCCGGATCGAGATGGAGCGACTGTGTGAGAAGAGATCATCTCTCAATTCTGTTTTAGACCATCACACTCCACACGGAGATGCCTGGCACAGAGTTGGCAAAGGCTCTTAAAGGTCCGTGACGCCGTGGAGCAGAACATAATGCGCTAGTAAATAATAATGTTATATAATGATAATTTAAAAATAAAACAGTATTTCACAAAACAAATCAATCTTCGTGGGTATACCCGACATACAGCTGGACTAAATGACATTTTAGAATCTAAAACATGTATAATACATACTCTAAAGGTAAAAAAATTACACAAAACAAACAAAAGTTTTCAATTCACGAGTTTTTCCAGTCCCCAACCTACAACGAAAATTGGGATACTTTCCTAAGTTGTCGTATAATAATTAATATAATGTTGATTTTTTATACCTATGAATTTAAATAAAAAATAACCAGAGCCGTTATGAAAATTGTACAACTCTCGTGTCGGTTCCACTCGCAAAGCAAACCTGTGGCTTTAATTTAATCCAATGTAAATATAATATTACATAGATTTTTTTTAATACCTAACATTATTTAAAAAAAAAAACGTTTATACAAAAAAAAGAAAGACGATAAAGTTGCAATTATCTAGTCATTGTGGTGGTATCTTATTTATCCACTGATTCAAAAATACAAAATAAATCACAAATATCGCAGGGCATGTATACAACACGTGACGTATTTATTTTCTATATTTGATTATGTATTGTAAAAGTTGGTCGATTCTTATAACCACTGAACACAATAACCGGCGACTACTATAAGTACTCGTACATACCTACCTAGAAATAAATGAATGTCTGCTCCAATTACTAGGTCAATTTTCATTCTCTAGCCCGCTCGCATCACATTTCGCAGAATAAATTCCACTAAAATTATATTTAATCACCAAAACGAAAATTATTTTTTCCTCGAAATTTGGACCTCTCCCTTTTTGCGGTGACGAATCCATTTCAATTTTATTGGCACATCCTGCATACCAATTCCTTATTCGAACTCTTGACCAAAAATACGAGTGAAATCGCTGCAATACCTACCTACGTGCCGCTGCCGTTCGACGTGCGCACAGCGCAGTGGGGCATACGAACGATGCTAAGTTTGTATGAAACCCGCAATGGGTTTCAAATTTTTATTTGATTTATTTTGACGTATGATTTATTTTCTCACACATTAATCACATCATTTGAACAGCTCAACATCAGTGATCAACTCTAGCTGCAATTTATTTTTTAGACTACAAAAAGCAGAATACTGCCAATTACGACTTTTTGAAAGAAAACAGTATTGGAGTATTTACAATAGCTATTATTCATTAGTACCAATATACAATATAGACAACTTACACACATAACATACTTGATATTCGACAACTGTATGTTAAAAGGCTGATCTTTTATTTTCATTCCAAAAAAAGGGCTTCATTAATTATCCATCTCATAATTATGTTACGAGAGTAAAAAAGAATAGACTCACCGTGAAGCCTAAAATGAAAACAAGCTTTGTATATTTGTATAATAATATTTATATATAATAATATGTAAAAAAATTATGACCATTGTCTCTCAATAAACTTCTCAATTCATTTGAAAAAGTGTAACATATAAGTTTGAAAATTTAATAATGTCGCTGTAGCATAGTTGGATAAATATATATATATATCAATAATAATGGTTTTCATATTTGTACGATAGACAACGGATGAAACTGTCTTCTTTAGTACAGACTTCGGTCTAGTTGAGGAGAGACAGTGAACATCTCTTACATTATGAAGTTTGTTCGCCCTTTCTGTATATTTATAATGTATAATATGTACGTACATTAAGAACATGAAAAGAATTAATAAATTAACATCTCCATAAAATGTTTAACACTACACTGTCCACTGTAGACGATCTGATTCAAACCAACAAAAAAAATAATAAAATTACAAAAAACTGTATTACTCGGTACCCAGTGTATTATATGGTCTACATACTACATAGTTTACATCATTTAGTTCCATAAATGGTCACCAAAGCAAATTTGGTAAAGTAAATCTGAATCAAATATCAATTGATATGTCATCTCCCTGAGTGTAATTCAGTTGATGTTTCTGTAGCAATTTCTAACTAAATTATTAACTAAAATAATTATTGTGTTGTGTATTTGGCATTACTAGTTGTGTTAATAAACTTTATAGAACGTGAAAGTTCATTGTACGGTGTTATTTTCGATAATTCGGCGTGCAGCAGATCCGCTACAGCGGGCATTGGTGATAATACTGGAACATGGCGAACTGTGGATATACCCGATCAACAAATATCCAATTTGCTAACAGGTTGGAATGAAAGTGAAGAGAAATTAGATAATTCTGATGAAGATTTTATCAAGATTAATAATTTTACCGAGGAAGAATTTGATATTTTAAACTAACCTATGGATATTTTGGGAGAAGATTCTCGTTCTATATACATCTCAAATCATTGAGGATTCTCAATGTATTAATTAAAATATTATTAAAGACTTACCAGAAAATTTACAATTCAGGCAAAATGTAAACAATGAAAATTCGATAAATGCACGGACAACCATTAAAATGCCCCAATGTTCAAGCTTTACGTTTGTAAAATGTACGAAATTTCTTTCGCAATTTTCATCATTAAAACATGTAATTGTATTAAAAGCGAAATCATTTTTGTAGTCTTATTTTCGAACCATTGATGCTTGATGTAGTATATTATCTACATACTGAAAAAATAAAAATAAAGCTGAAATGTAACTTTTTATTTATCCTATTATAATCTACACAAAAAAACAATAATGAAAATATTTTTTAAACTAGAAGAGAAAAATTTGGCACTGTAGGGTTAAGTAATGTTATTATTGTGTTAGACATCCAGGTGGAAAAACCTAAGACGGATGTTAAATAATAATACTAATATGTTTATTCCAGCGTGATCGGGTTGTTTGTGTAATACCCGATTCCCCATAAAAATAATACATTAAAGTAACCAAATAATTATGAAAAGATATAAATGTTATAAAATGTTGAAAATAAAATAAATGTTATAAAAAGAAAAGCAAAAATGATGTAAGTTCACACATGTGCGAGTGTAACAGACCTAGTCCACAATATTTTATGGGTGGATACCTGACTAAATTACGAGTCTAAAATGTTGAAAGAATATGTGCAATTTCTGCACTGTTACGAAAAATATTATTGTTTGAAATTTTTACAAAATTTGCGAAATTGTTTAATTATTAATCTATATCTTTGCTTCAGGCCCTAAATCATTTAACAAAAAATAGTCTAGTCGCTCGAAATTTGATGACCTTTAATTTTTTGTATTCAATATATAATTTGGAACGAATAAAATATTTAAATTAATCGAAATAATCGCATTATTACTATTTTTTTTAATGCTTATATCTGACATGGATGAAATTAGGCACATATCCCTTAAACATTTGTAATTTAGTCAAGTATCCAACAATAAATTATTGTGGCGTGGGTCTGTTACACCATGTATAAACAAAATATAAATACTAATTTCAATTAAATACGGCTATTATTGTGTCTGTAGCTACTCTACAATCGATGCCATTTCCTGGTCAGGGAGCCAGTCTTGAGAGCGCCGCTTGCACTGTAGAGTTGGCGCTGAGTGCTGAGCTCCAGCCGTAGCTTTATGCCCGCAACTCAATATCTAAGAAGCGGAACGAATCGGCAACATTGTAGATGCGCTACAATAACGCGCCAACCAGAACAGTATGAGTTGTAGTGAATTCGTAAACGGTTGTACGTCAGAGCTCACAGGTATACATGCTGGTGAAGAACGATTTAAAAAGGATCCTCTTCACCTCCTTACTGCATCTGTAGAAACGTGTTAACGAACTTGGTTTTCACAACTAAAAATATTATCATCATCTACGCCGGTCCCTCATGACTGAGGATCGTGATCTCTATAAACTCATCTCTGGACTATGCTCTTCTATTATTCTTTGCATCCTGTAGATGTGAAAGCCTTTTCCACTTGGTCGGTTTAACGGGTGGAGGACCTTCATCTTCCTTTCAGTCCTTTATTGTTAGTTTTAAATACGTCATGACGAAGCTTGAGCTAAGCGAAACCGGTTGACGTGTAATAAAATTCGTGGTTATATTCAAAGTGGTTGTATTTTATTTAATAATTGAATTTATTTATTTGAATTATTTTCAATTTAAATTTCCTGTTTAACGATTAACAATGTTTGCTAGCATGGGAGAATCCCAGTGAGGTAGACATTAATATAAATTTACACGTACATATAAATATAATAATAATAAACATATACTATGCATCACCTTTTTCGTAAAAAATTCTCCACAAAGGCGATTTACATATAAAACTACACTAGTATGTTATGCGAACTCGTGGATATGATTTTGTGAAAAATTGGGATCACATTTTTTTTAAATAAAGTTCCGATGCACTGTTCCTTATTACGGAGGGTAGAATTCCACGCTTTTGGGGGCTGCCATCGCAAATATCCGTTTACTGAATATAAGATAATGTTGATCGGTTTTGCAACCCCTTCACACAGCTGATAGCAAAATGTGTGAGCAAAAATTAAAAACACAACATTGATGATTTACGTAAAAGATTCTTAGAATCGGTATAAATTAAATTTTACGAACTACTAATTTCGAAATAACTCTTACGTTCCGAGTTCGGCGAATTTATTCTTGGACTTGAATATTTTTGGGCGAATTCGTCCCCGACATATTGAATCGTGTTTCTTTTTAAAAGAGCGTGTAAAGCGAATAAAACTATGAATATATTTTGAGAAATTCAATTCGACCCACGCAGAAAAGTTCAAAGACGGACGACACCTCGTCACGTGTTCACATCACATTCGCATCTAACCGGGGGAGGCTGCTTTAAGGTAGACGTTATTTATTAACCGATCTATTGTTGTTCTGGTTTACCATTCTTCTCAAGGGCACATAATCTTAACTGGATGGAAGGCATTTTGTATCTTTCAAGAGTTAACTGTAGAAGGTTGGCTCTCTTTATTATATCACATCATACATACGACCTTCAGGGCTATTAAGAGTCAGTAGTAGCTGAGCAGGATTGAAGACTACATAACTCAATAAGTAATGATGAACTACTTTATTCATGTTTATTAATGCCCCTTTCAATTCATGTATTCGCGTTCTTTTTTACCCAAATGTGGGGTTTTTATTATTTATTTATATCAAAAGTTATACACTAGATTATACTTGAATTACTTAATGGCGACTCGAGACGGGAAAATGACGGAAAAAAAAATACATATTTATAAGTACCAACAAAAAAATTATTCAATTATAAATTATTATGTTTTTAATAGTAACTGAAACCCTAAAGCGTGCAAGTAAATACAATATATAACATTTAATAAAATCGCTTTTGTATATGAACACGAAACATTTTATAATTAAAAACAATCAAAGAATGAAATAATGTCATGTAAATTTGACAATTTACAACACTATAATTCATTGTATTGTGTATATGTACGAATTTTCCGTATTTAGATATTTTTCCGGCACACTGAAAACAAATTTCATGGTGGCGGTTTTTCAATTAAAACCTATACTGTATTGATTATGGCAAATAACATTCAGTTTATTGATTTTAAATTAGTGTAAAGTAATAATTTAAAAAAATAATAACTTCTGTTAAAACCGCACAATTTCGTAAAAAATCGCGAATATATGAATTATTATTGAAAGGGGTGCCTTAATGGAACCCAGCTGAAACGATAATTATGTCTCCCTAGGAAAACAAATTTCTATTTCCGAAGAAATTGTTAAGGCGGTATATCTCAGAACAAAGCTGGGTTTGAATGCATTCAGACGTTTGAATATGATTAGTCAATCGTAATTGAACCTCCACTGTGTGTAAAACGAAAATAGTTGTGCAACTCGCTCATCGGTTCCACTCAGCAAGTAAACCCGTAATATCAATAGTTTCAAATAAGTCATTTAAAGATTTATGTGAAATAAAGAAAGCAAATTGGATATAATAACAGATAAAAGTAAAGTAAGTTGATATAATTGAATACCCCAAGAAATGAAGTGGCAATGGGCACGCCGACAATTAATAAAGTAACACATAGTTCGGAAGACGGACACTCAGACAGTCATCCAGTGGTACCCGAGGGGAATCAAGAGGCTGACACGCCGTCCTAAAACCCGCTGCACTGATGAAAACAAAAAACTCTGCGGAAATATGTGGCAACGAATCACAATGGACAGAGAAAAGAGGGAGACACTCGGGGAAGACCTTCATCCAGCTGTGGATAGAATACCGGTGATAATGATGATTAGTGATTAACTCAAAATCACAAACCGTGAATCAATCACTGATGTCTTTGAGTCACACTCACAATCAGTGATTGAATATCTGGGAATATCGTGATTCGTTTTCTTTTTATTAAATTTTTATTCATTTTCTGTCGCCGCCGTTTAAATAGATTATCACTTGAATCAGCGCCATCTGAAGTATTTTCCGTAATTTGATTAGCGCCATCCGTTGGAGTCTATTTTTGTTAGTAATGTTTATGCTATTTTTTTTAAATTTTGTAGGTGCAATAATTTTCTACTAACAATTCTAGTAATTTATGCTAGAATATAATTTTTGCGAAAATAAAGTTTTAATAATATAAATAAGTACGCTCTAAATCATGTTTTAAAAAAAAATGATTTCGTGTATTATGATATCAGAAACTGTGATCACAGTCACAGTTTTCAATCACAATCACACCAAGTGAGTGATTATTACCAGTAATCTCCTGAAAAGCAGGATACTACTTTTCACACAGTGCGTAAAACGCAACGAGGACAGTGAACAAACAAAAATATTTCGGGATTAATAGAAAAAAAAATTGTAAAAATGAATAAGGTGAAAATGGCCGAAATGAAAAATGGCGGCACAGCGAACGGGGAGCAGAAGTCGGCCGGCGCTGCAGCGTGACATTGCGAACTCTCGCCGCCATTCTTGATGAGGTGCGATCGAAATAGACGCGTATGCAATCGCTCTCTTATAAATAAGCCGTGTATTTATTCGCGCGGCTTGTTCAAAACGAATGGGCGGGCTATTTCCGGCGCGGTGGAAATAGCGCGTCCGGTCCGCGGGCATCGTCGGCGGTTATTATCGCGGAGGGGCGGGGGGATGCAGGGGAAATCGGCTTCTTATTATTATTACTAAGTTATTCAGGTGTTTGAAATCGAGAACGGTATTAAAAAGTAAATCATTCAACTTTGCGCAATAAATACAGAATGAATATTATTAACACAATTTTTAAATTTATTTTTTATTTAACAATTTTTTGGTTCATTACAAATGTGTATGGAATATTACATCGGCAATACGGAGGTATACGGAATATAACAGAACAAATGTGTGCTCCTTTAACCATAATTTTCAAAACATCCTCGCATACTTGGCGTGTTATTTCAGCAATTTCATTTCGAATATCACCTGTAGCATCGGAATTGTTGTCGACTTATTGGCGTAGACCTTTCATTCAACCACCTCCACAAAAAATAGTCGGGAGCCGTTAAATCAAGTGTGATCGAGTGGGTCAGTCGATATCACCACTTTTTGACATTATGCAAAAATTTCAACCGCAACTCGGGCTGTGTGTGAGGTGGCATCGTCCTATTGAAACCATATGTGTTGCAGGCCCAACCATATCATATGTTACAGCATTGTAATGATTATTTAGATAAAATGTTTTAATGACTTCAACACTACCGAATGCGAACTGACAAATGTAAATGGCGGCCAAACAAAATCGGCCTGCAACATAATGTTTAAAAGAGTCATCTTGCGAGACAGTTTTAATGTGATTACAATATTACATTAAAAATATTAAATTAGTTTTATAACTTATATACTTCTTATAGACTCCGTAACAGATTCATGATCAACCTGACAAAAACGATAAAGTATACGTTTCAACAAAAAAAAAAAATATTATATCCGCCATCGTCGTAAGCAATTCGTTCAATTATTGTTCAAATTAAAAGCCAAATCTCCAAAACACTAAAATTATATATATATATTTCCAAAATCAATACACGTGTTTTATAGATCAAAACTGTATTTGTATTTAACAGATGAACAAAACAAAACTGTATTTGTATTTAACAGATAACAAATATTTTGTAGATTAATAAGGTGAAACTTTTAATTTCCCGTTTCGCGAGATTTGGCGGCAAACGATGGTGTGCATCAGTTGATCATTCTATTCTGCGCCCTTTGGGCAACTTTCGAGACGAGTCTCCGCGAGACAAGTGTCATCCATGCGCACGCACCATAAAAAATACTAGTCAAGAACGGAAGCTGTTATTCATTATCTGTACCTCATTGTGTTGTATTATTATACGAATGTACTGTTATTTACTAATAAAGGTCGAACTAACCTTTAAAGGAACAACGGCGAACGATAAATAAATGTAGATTCGTAATTATAATCGGGATACAGCTCCTTAAACAGTTTCGGGAAAGCGGCAGGACCGTTAACTGTTATTTATCGGCTATTGTATTTTGTGGTGATATACAATGTAACGGATTCAGATGCAAAAGGAATAAGAAATCCATAAAACAAATAAAAACTCGGAAATTACAATATTTTGGACATGTCACGAAACATTCAGGCAAAATTGCTAGCAGAGGTGGCCCCGGAAGACGGTTGACATCCTGGTCGAAGAATTTAAAAGTCCACAATTCAAATCAAAACATTGATCGGCGTTCAATTCTTCAATATTCAGTTCACACTACTTGACCAGCCGACCCTTATTGCCAAATCTTCAGGTAATGTTTTTTCGGTGTACACTGTACACGCACCTTCATAAGCAGTGGCGTACAGTAGGTATAGATTTAGGTTATGCTGTTACCAATGATATTATACAATCATATATAATATATGTTGTACATAGGATTATGAACTTTCGTTTAACCAACGTCTTTAGACAAAATGAATCCGTCGTTTATACGACCCTACCATGTATTCATTTATAATTTTAGAGTACTATTAATAGTGTTTTTAAAATAAAATAATACCTTCTTACCCATATAAAATCAATATAAAAAATGTATGGACGTTTTAAGAACACTTTTTATGACTGAACATGTTTCTTTTATTGTTTGAAAATCCTTCACGTAATAACTAAACGAAATAATTATTTTTATTAAAGGTTGACGTAGGAAATAGTTATGCGAATTGCTTTTTGATTTTTCCAAATCTAAAACAAATTCATGCACCAAATGCACCTCGAACGCTAAGAATGGCAATGAAATCCACACGTTAAACAGTAAGATAGTAAAATTCGCGAATTAGTATAAGAGGAAATGTTGCAGTTGTAAGCATTTCTAACGTTATTCTGTTAAAATCCAGCATAGGTAACGACTCCATACAAAACGGATCAACCGAAAGGAATTATCAATTCAGTAAATAGCCAATTATATGACTTGAGTAATTCACTAGCTTAAAGATAAAACATAGTAATGTGAATAGCTCAATGCGGCGAATGCACAAGAGCGCCATGACTACAGCGGTGAGTTGTCGCGGTAGTTTTTTTAGAACTAAACAACTAAAGTCTCTATTGGCACACAGATGGCGCTAATTGTAAAATAATGTTTCCGTTTATTTTAATCCAATTATTAAATTTATATTTGTTTCCCAGAAATTTTAGTAATGCACAGCTTTTTTGCCTGCATGCACTGTACGCCCCTGTTTGTAGATTACAAAGGCAGATATGCGTCATTTAATGAAGTATCTAAAACTCAACCAATAAGCGTATATGTTTTACGTAAATAATATGCTGACGCTGACACTTTGCCGAGAGTGAAATCTCTACTTCTTCGCACGGAGACGGAATATTTACTACGTATCGACACATAATTATCGATCACAACGGGCATCTCGCGAGGCTCGGCTAGTGGATACCGCGGCGGGGGCTACCGAGGACAGAAATACATTCACAGAGGCGGGAGCCGTTCGACGATGGGGTCACCCATACCGGCCGGGGATGGGCGAGGGCGGGGTCGCCGGACAAACGAAGAAAACCAGAAACCGCGGCAGCGGAGTCTGCAGGAATTAATTCCGCCCATCAAAACAGCGGATGAAAAGAACCGCAGACAGAATGTATTTCAACACTTCATTTTACCATAGATTCATTGTAAATTTCAACGGAGTGCGCTCCGAGAATCAGCGTCATTGGTCAGCTCTTGTTGGAGCGCAAGCCTCACATATCTTTCTGTATTCTTAACACAGTGCATACAAATGCAAATGTATATATGCTCTAATATAAACAAGTTCCGTTTTTACTAAAATTTATCTTACAAATATTGGCTTATCTTTTATTTTGAATGTATGCAGTTTCTTCTCCTTTCCTATGTTTCTTGGCATTTCATTGAAAATTTTCATCGCACTGTACATTATTGATTGCTGAGATTTAGCCTTCTTCCTGAATGACAGACTCAAACTATCTATTCCTCTTGTATTTTGTTCATTTTGCTCATGTTGATTTGCATTAATTTTTCTATAAATTCTGCCGATTTTTTTGTCATGAAGTTTAATTACATAAGTAAAATTACGTTACTATATAAGCCTTATAATCTATCTATAAATAAAAGTATTATTATTAATTCAAATTCTAATTTGAAAATTTGCACAAAACAAACCGTTTTCGAAAGAACGTTGGTGGAATAATTTGCCAATTTTTACGTGTCCTGCAGTCCGGTGTTTTTAAGGCCTGGATCAGTCGTCCTGCAGCCCCGGGTGATTTGGTCCTCGCTCTAATGCGTGTACGATAAAATAAAAATGACTTATTCCCGTGATTCCAGTTAGACGTACTTTGTATTTCTTCTATACAACATGCTTCTTACGCGCTATATCTCAGGGCGGAGTCTGGCTTCCTCTACAACACCTCTCCGCCCTGTCTTCTATCTTTGGCTATTTTTCTCACATAAATGTAAGTACCATATCAAAGTAAGAAATTGAAGTCTGGAAATGGAAGAAGAAAAACGGTAGTAAAATCTATATATGATAGAGTGAACAAAGTAGAAGCGAATGTAGTCGATAGAATTATAAAAGGGTCGATTAGGGCATGTGGAACGAATGAGGTGAGGATGGTAAAAAAATTCAGTGTGTCCCAAAAGTATTTTTCATTTTGGTTTATACGCTGCACCAACGCAACGAGTGTTAGATGGACGAGGATAATTCCGATCCCTAGCCGCGTCCATGGAAATTCAGTCGCTATGGACCGTATTCTTAATACTTGTTCATGAAATTTTTCCCTGAAAATTTGATATCCCGACGAGGTGACATAAACTGGCCTCCACGTAGCACCGACTTGACACCAGTGGACTTTTTCCTATGGGGCTACCTTAAATCTAAAGTATACAGTAACAATCCTCCCACTCTGGGACCAATTAAAATAAAATATCCGAGAAGAATACTTAAAACATTTTTTTATTAAACTCATCCATTATTTTATAACAGATTTTTTATAATGAAAAAAACTTTTGAGACAGTTTGATGAATGATCGACAATACTGATCGATACTTTGTGCATGAGACAGGAGGGATACTTCAGAAGATAAGAATATGGCGTTCTATCCTCTCTTAAAATACAAGATAATTTGTTTGGTAGTAAAGTAATACTTTATACGGCAATAATTGTAATACACGACAGTTCGCGATTTACGAATGAGTTCCGTTCCTTGAGGCAGTTCGTTATGCGTCAAAACACATAAATATGCATTTTTTGCGTATACGATATATCATTTTTATACATAAAAAGCATCGTATTAAACATCGAATGTGTACGTTTTATTACAAAGATACTACGCTAAGAACGTAAATGTGAGAACTGTCACATTTGTATGTCTGTGTGTGTGTCAGATGAGCGGTGGGGGTCATGGGTTATAAGAGGCCGTCACTGGGGGAACGGGCCTCTTTTCCATCGTCCCTTCGCAATGGTAATAATCAATATCTGAGTTATATAATGGTAAATTACTGTAAATACATGTTGTTGTAACAAACGAATATTGTTACACATGTCTAGTGAGTTTCACTGCAAAGCAACTCGAGAGTACAAAGTGAGGAAAGTACCCTGAGGGAATCTGGTGGTACTTCCAAAGATAACACAGTAAAATAAGTTGAAAACTACTAAGATAACAAGACATGTATAGTAAGTAATACATAGTTCATTTTAATTAAAAACATAAACAAGATTTTATATTAGATATGTATACAAATTTTCATCAGTGCTATTTTCACATGCGTGTCAATTTGCGCACTAGAGACAGGTACATCCAAAATGTAAAAACATTAAAATTGTGATGTTCGTTATAGCGAAACTCCGTAAATCGAGAACTGGGTGTATACAATTTAACAGCAATGTCGTATACTTTGTAATTTGAAAATACAATCTGTACAAGACATATATGAAAATCAATTTAATTAAAAGAGAGTGGAAAAACAAATACAATACAAAATACTAATTAATATTGTTGTTGCAACACCGGGATTCGAACCTGGATTTTTTTCCAAACCGAGGAAGGTGCATTATCCAACTATTCTACAGCGACATTATTTAATTTTTATAACTTATATGTTACACTTTTTCACATTATAAATATTATTATACAAATATACAAAACTATATTTATACTAAAAGTATACAAAAAAGACGAACAAGCTTCATAATGTGAAAGATGTTCACTGTCTCCTTAACTAAACTGAAGTCTGTACTAAAGGAGACAGGTTCATCCGTTGTCTGTCATACAAATATGAAAACCATAATTATTATTTAATATATATATTTTTTTATTATCTAAATCAAAAATATTAGGAATGAGATAAAGAGGGTTTTAAAAGAATTCTAATAACATAATAAATGAGTAAAATACTCTCGCTATCCCATGATTGAAACACTACGCAAAACTGAAAAATGAATATAAAGAAATGATGTTCTGTTCATGTGATCATTTCCATGAATCTTTGCTCAGTATCCTTTTTGCCAACATCCAATAACCAGCTCCTGATGAGTTTGTCCATCGAGAATTGTTTCATACTGCTCGGCAAAATGTTATAGGCTTTGGGGGCCAGAAACACATGGAAGGATTGACCAAAGCTTGTTTTCATTTTAGGCTTCACGGTGATCCTATTATTTTTTGCTCTCGTAACATAATTATGAGATGGATATTGATGAAGCTCTTTGTTGGAATGGAAAATTTCATCTACACATCTATCGTTCCATTATTTGAAAGCCATTTTTTTTTTTTTTACGGAATCTCAAATGAAATGGAAATAGTCGCCGTAGCATAGTTGGATAATGCACCTTTACCCGGTTTGGAAAGAGATCCAGGTTCGAATCCCGGCGGCGCAACAACAATATTTTTCGATAAAATTGATTTTACATGTATATCCTTCTAATTAATACATTTAATTAGTATTTGAAATATCACAGACCTATGTTCTGTCTGAATAATTACAACTTCACAATACGAATGTGTTCTCTTAATAAATAAATAAAATATAAATAAAGAAATTAAATATCTCAGAGAAATTTTATGACTGCAGAAATTGAATCCTCTCGGGTAAACGCAAATAAAGACAGAAGGGACATCCACGTGAATGTGGAGGGTATAATTACCGAAGAAACATTACAAGTGTATAATTGAGCGCAATAGAAAACAAGACCAAGTAATTCTATATCGGTGGCCATTAAAAAGCATTCAGCAGAGAGCTCTCCATTCACAAATACATTCGCCGTGGCACGGGACGCGTGTAATAAATAACGCCATATCATAACACGTACAGTCGAACGGAGCGATTTCGTCTCAGACTGTTTGTAAGTTAATTATTACCCGACAGCGTTGGCGTCACGTCACGTCACGTCACAAGAACCGAGAAGTGGCCGTCCGTAACTCTTACCCACTTTCTTAAGCGACCCACGACTAAATACAAATGTCGTTCCTTTACACGTGACAACCGATGTTACCTCTAAGGTGTGCGCGCGCGCGCACGATTCGGCATCATAGCGCACAAAAAAAAATATCGCCCACACACAATTTTTAACAACATATTTTCTTCGTGTGCAACCTTCCACCGAAGGATGGCGGCGACCGAGTTAATTTATCCTGTTTAAAGATCGCCAATATTTTGGACGTTGAACAACTTTCTGGGGTAACACAGGCAAGATCAGGGACGATCCGTAGGTTTAGGCAAGTAAGGCGGTGCGCCTAGGGGCGGAAAATTGACGGCATAATATAAGTATTAGATATTTTAAATACTAATTAAATGTATGTAACTATGCTACAGCGACATTATTTTTGGCGACAAATGTTCGAACCTATACACTTTTTTCAAATTAATACACCATCCCGGTGGCGACAACATATACCTTTGAGTAAACCGATAGCAAACGCTACAATTAACAATTCAGTTTTATTATATTTTGGACACATTGATACAACTTGTATATTATTAGAAGAGCACATTCTTATTGTGAAGTTGTAATTATTTGAAAACGTGTAACATATAGGTTCGAAAATTTGTCGTCAAAAATAATGTCGCTGCAGCATAGTTGGATAATGCACCATCCCCGGTTTGGAAAAAGATCCAGGTCCGAATTCCGGTGGCGCAACAACAATATTTTTCGACAAAATTGATTTTATAATTAGTATTTAATACTATCTGAATTATTGGCTATACAACTTCTGGTAGATCTCGGACTCTTGGAGACGTTTCCTCCAATGATGTTCGCTTTGCTCCATTTCTCTCCAGTTTCGGATCTCTAAGGTATACATGTTATTGATGAATATTATCGACTCATCTTGGCATAGATCTCTCCAAGCTCCTGTGTCCTGTCGGTCCACTCCATGCCTAACCTCCCGAGTCTTGGCATGCTTAGCTCAATAAATATGTTACATTTTACATGTAACACAAATTAAATCTACCGATGTGATCACAGATCGATCCTCTCGACATGAAAATGTTTCCTCCATCAAGAATGAGTCTAGACAGAGGAGAAGACAGCCTGAGATAACACGGTCACGTAATGTGACCAGACGAACACATCATTAAAACTGCGTGGCAGAAGACAACGAGGAAGGATCACGAACAACCTGGTGGTAAAAGATTGACAAGGAAATGAAGAACGCCCGCATAATTCTTAAAATGGCGTACTATGCTATCTGTCAATCAATCATAGAGCATGGTATAATTGCTTGAGGTGGAGCGACTACGACTGCAATTAATCCAATAATAGCAGCTCAAAAAATTATATTAAAAGTTATCCTCAAATCCCCCAATGCACTGACGAAATTTTTGTTTTTGATATTAGACAAATATACGCTAATACTACTCTCAAATACATATATAAATACAAACAGACACATTTTAAAACAACTCAAAACATAATTTCCACACGGACAAATATAAATAACCTACAAACCCCAAGAGCACATACTACATTTGGTCAAAGGAACTACAAATATTTTGGACCTAAACTATTTAATAGAATGCTAAAAGACTTAAATCAATTGAATTGTCCCAAGAACATGAAACTATATATTAAAACTTGGATTCGTAATATGGGTAGAGCCAGTATTGGTGCACTCACCCAAACATATTGACTCATACCTATATTAATCATTTTAAAATTGTTCTTCATATACATACACCTTTTATATAGTAATAAATGTAATTCTATCTACTTGTAAGTCTAATTAATTGAACAATTGCTTGTAAACTATGTCCGTCTCGACACAGAATTTCTCTAGTGAGACGGGGACAGTCCAAACAGATTTGTACATAGTATTATATAGTTACTAATAAAATAAAAAATAAATAAATAAGTCGGGACACCGTCAAGGATTAGAACGCGTCCTGACACTTTCATACAAGGAAAGCCGACTGCCAAGTAAAGGCACCTACGTCATCAAGCAATGTGTGCAGTTTACACGCAACTAAAAAAAATTGTAGCAATATTTTAATTAATATTAGCATATTCAAATATTGCTAATAATACACTGGTCAAAACTAGAAAATATATAAAATTGAAAAATATTAATTTTTCAGGCGTATTCTAATATTTTACAGATAAAGAATATTGCTTTAAATATTTTTTTTTTAATAATCAGATTCTCATTGTCATATATATGCTGTTTCAGGAAAAAAGAATTATCAAATTTAGTCCACATATTAACATATATACAACTTTCAAAAATTGTACAGATGTGGAGATTGATAGGTGAAACAGGTGAACGTTATATTTATATAAAATGATCACTTAAGCCAGCCGAAGACAGGTCGTAAGCCCTGTAATTACTCCATACTTCCATATATTTTCATTAAATATAATAAAAATAGCTTGTAATACTTTCCGCATAATCCTAACAATCACCCTAACCCTCTTCCATCCCCGTGTAAGTGAGCCGGCTCCTCTAACGAGACATCGATCACCGGCGGCGAGCGAGCCGCGAATGGCAAACAAACGCGCCCCCAGCGGACGCCAAATAGAAAACTGAACGCGACGGAAGTGTCCTCGGGTGTATTTCTGTCCGCAAACATCCGCATCCGCGCAGAGGTGTGGACTACCTGCTCGGTGCTCGGTGCTCGGTGCTCGGCCCTGCGCACCGGAAGCAGGAAGCGGCCAAATAGACTTTTGTCAGCTCTCCTCGCTCCAGACCGGATGCGCTTTATGGCGCCCATCAGCCGTACGCGCTCCCGTCCGGGATGCACTCACGTGTGTGTGTGTGTGTTCACGTGTGCACTTACGATCTAAGAGCGGACTGGTTGATGTAAAAAATAGAAATGTATAATTTATGGTAAAACGCGCATTGCCGAGATTCACGCGCGCGCGTGTGTATGTGTGTGTATGTAGGTAGGTAGCTACTGGCTTTTATCACAAATTAGTAATTGTTCATTATTTACATATTTATTTATTTACGGTACAAAGACCTTTTACATATCGACCACTTAGAATAACAAGGTTCCAACTAACATTTTGGGCTAATTTGAGTTATTGCGTGAAAAGGGTTCCAAATGCATTAGTCTTTACTTCTCCCATACACACCGACTCTATTTAACGGATATTAAAGAAAATAGCAAGAGCTGAAAGTTCCAACTGCATCAGTTATTTATTTATATTTATGGATCATTATTGTTAATGTGATAATTCTTTGAAGATTCCTTTGGGGTTCTATCCTCTGATTACTGTTTAATTACTTGGGTCCCAATTCCTTGTAAGTGAAACTCAGTCTTTCCAGGTAACAATATTATACGTTTATTACAAATAATAAGTAAATTATACATTCAGAGATAGACTAGTTATTCAGAAGAAGCTGTGATGGAAGAGAGCTGTTCACTCAGAGACGGCCTCTTATAAGGTTTGCCACCCACCACTCATCTGCTCACTTTCATGACACACACACGAACATTTAAAAAGTGATAGTTGTCGCAGTTAATTTACAATGTTTATATTTATTTACAATTTCTCTCGTCACACAGTAGTCATTGATATACTGAAAATAAGTTAAGACCTTAAAACTGATGTTGTAATTCAATCAATATTTTTAAGCTCATTATATCAAAACAGTATCATTGTCAGATGAAACCTTGTTATTCTGAGGGGTCGGATATAGCTTTTTGGTACATGCTATATGATGAAATAAACAAAAAACGAATACAAATAAACATTGCAAACATTAAAAAAAATACATACATAAATAAACAAATAAATATATATATATATATATTTGATACAGACCACCACGAATACTTTAAACATTAAAAACAAATTACGTAAGCGCTATTTGAGTCATATTAGGTGGCAGGTTCGAATGCTACGCTACAAATTTTGAAACTTAAATGAATTTCAATGGATCCGACGAGTAACGTAATAGATATTTTTCAAGAAACAAATTTAATCAAAATCAATCAGATGTTACCGAAGCGTCTTAGAAGGAATTAATAGACCACGAGCTGATAAGCGATCACAACATGAGATATTGATAAAACAACAAATATTTATTAAAATATGAATTAAATATATTAATTAGAAAGATATACATATAAAATGGATATTATTGAAAAATATTGTTGTTGCGCCACCGGGATTCGAACCTGGATCACTTTCCTAACCGAGGAAGGTGCATTATCTAACTATGCTACAGCGACAATATTTTTAGCGACAATTTTCTAACCTATATGTTACATTTATGATATTAATACATTTAATCGTTCCATTATTTAAAAGAGCCATCTACCTTATTTTAAGATAGTTGGATAATGCACCTTCCCCGGTTAGGAAAGAGATCCAGGTTCGAATCCCGATGGCGCAACAACAATATTTTTAGATAACATTGATTTTATATGTATATCTTTCTAATTAATATATTTAATTCATATTTAAAATATCACAGACCCTATGTTCTGAATAATTACAACTTCACAATAAGAATGTGTTCTCCTAAAATATTTATCACTTACAAATTATTTTCTACAAACATTTTCGGTTCACATTACACACAACGCGTGCGGATTAAAATACGCAGAATTGTCGGGAAGGTCGTGCACGAGCTGAAAACAAATATTGCAAAATCACAATTACAATGGAAACGGTTCTAATTTGTAATAGTAACAACAGATGTCGCATTATATTCACAAATGGAATTAAAATAATTTAATTATAACGTTTTAATGTTAAGTAAATAATCGCGTAACATCGTTCGTAATAATTCCAGACAGACAATTGTGACAGATAAATGTATATTTTTTGAAAACTCGCCGTATGACGGACTGGGTTGTAACAACATGTTGTAATTAATAGTGAGTGGCTTGCGATGTTGAGCAAACTGCATACAGCGAAACATCTATCTATCGTTTTTTTAAGGGACCTATTGAAATAAACTACGAATGCGGGAAAACAATAAATGCGGTAATATAGAAAAAAAAAAAACATTTGTCATCATACTTAAATGTTTTAATACGTATTCTAAAAAAGATACATATTTCACATGTAAATGAATGTGTTTAAATAAAATTAGAAATCAAACTTTGTATCGTATAATCTCTATCGAATGTTCCGTTCGTTGTTTACGAGTGCCGTAAGATGATGCATAAAGAAACGATCCATTCGATTTATTTTTGAGTGTTTTGCATGAAATTAAATCACGACTGGAAGAAATAAACGATACATGTGGGAAAACGATTATTCGATGAACGATCGATCGAGATTTCACTGTAATTTATTGTAGGAAAACGTCTCACAGTCACCAATAGTCCTGTGATATTTATCTCACCATCTGATTAATTATTTTCTCATTATAAAGTAATCCACATACATAAATAATAGCACACAAGTTCGAAAATTTGTCGTCAACTCAGTGTGTTGGTGTGGTGTAATCAGTTGACGCATTTCCCCGGATAGGAAAGGAACCAGATTCGAGTCCCGGTAGCAACAAAAATATTCTTCCGATAAATTGAATTTGAATATCCCATAAATAAATTTATTTTTTATTTTTTTATTGAATGTTAGTGTTTCCAACATTCTAAAATGGTAAGTATTATCACCTTCTAGCGGCTGCATTTAATAGAATCACCAATTCTGCAGATGAGTTTAAAAAAAACATTTTAAATTTTCTTAACCATAAAATTGTAACTCAATGTCACATTATTTATCTATCAGGATTCTCAACGACCTGTTGATAAGTCTGTATACGAAAAACATAAAATAAACAGTTTAATTTTACAAACAATAATCAAATAAAAACATTGCTGGATTCATAAATAGAACGGTTGGTCATTTTTGCGTTGAAAATAAAAGAGCCACCACACCTCTTTTGTCATAATATGTCTATATTAATAAATTCCTTGGCCTTTTCCAGCTTTCAAAGTCATGCACTTCACACGTGTTTGCGCGTGTATGTTACGACCAACGTTCGAAATACGGCCAATTCGCGCAATGGCCGATCGTCACCAAAAAAATAACTACAAGTCAAATGTCTGAAATATTTTGAAAACAATGGGAGTAACGCAAAAATAAATTATTTATAAACATTATTGTATTTAAGTTCAAATTATTTTTCCACGCGAATGTGATTATAAAGTCCAATTTAATAATTTATTATTAAATTATATGCATTAAGATCATTAAGAATATTGACGAATTCTTCTTTGAACACATAAGTCATGTTAGGTCTATTTTAAAATATATGTTGATATCACTCTTGTGAGTATTTTGCTTGCAAATCATGAATCGTAAAAAACTGAAGTAAATTTTCGAAATGATCTTTCCATACTTTTAATGGCTGATCCCTTGATACTGGCAGATTTTTAATCCAAAAAAAAAATTGGAATCCACAGGGGTTGATGTTTAATCACTGCAATCAATCGCGAATGTTCAAAATATGTAAAATGTAACTGATACGACAAAATGATAATCAAAACCAAGTAACAATGCAAATAAAAAGGAATCCACAAAAAATACAGATTCTGACAGACGTACTTTAATTTATGTGGAATGCGGTGTTCTGTGAGACGTTTGAAATGTAAATCTTAATTAATTTACGTATTATCAAGGCGAAGTTATGAAAACAGGCATTAATTCTATTTTTATTTGATTAGTCACAACGACCTAAAACAGTGATGGCGAACCTATGACACGCGTGTCAAAGTTGAAACGCCACAGCGTTTTGGGAGACACGCCGGTGTTCTGTTCACTAATATCAGTGTTATCAAAGAACACGTGTCCCGCCACCAGATGTCTGCCCGACAACAACGTTGGCATTGATCACTACGTACATATTACATATGTATCTCTTTTGAGTCTCACTTTGTGCAAAAAACAATTAATTGAATTAAATTAATTCATTGACATCAAATCAAATACTATGGGTTCCATACTTTTTTCCAGTTAAATTTAAATTAAAAATATATAAATGAGTGTGTAAATTGTTTTTTTTTTTTTTTTTTAAATATAATTAAATGTTTCTTTTTTGGGGAAAGGGGTGAAACGCCAGCTAAGTTAAGTTATTACGATTATTTAATGAGTCTACTTAGCCTGGAGAAGAGACGTGAGCGATATAGCATATCTATATAAAATGATCAATAACATGTTGGACTGCCCTGAGTTGATACAAATGGTTTCGTATAAAGTACCAACTCAAACGAGACAACATGAAGTCTTCTTTGTAGGTGGTGGTACGCATATAAATAATTATGCTGTTAACTCGTTAATAGCGGATGCATCTGTTTGGTAACAAGTTAAATTTCGTCGACATTTTTCGACGCAGGAGCATACTTGAACTGAAAAATACTTGTATGTAAATTATACTTAGTTTTTATTTTTTAATGTTATATTTTAACTGTTATATTGAAATGTAAATTAAAAATGTATTGTTATATTTAAAATAAATAAAAAATGTATTCTTAAGTAAAAACCCGCAGGGGTTTGATGGAAATAAATAAATTACAAAGCAACAAAATTATATAATTAATAAATTTGGTATAATTCTTGATCCGAAATTAATTTTTTCATATTTGAAGCGATCATAATTGATAATTTTGTCAGTCATTACCAACACTGACCATTATCTGGCAGCGGCTGCAACATTTACAACATGTAGTGTGCGCGTCGTGCATCGCTGTACGACGTGAACAGTACTGGATGGGGGTGAGGGGGGGGGGGTTCGGATAATAAATACATCACCCGCAAGTGGAAGTGATAAATGCAGAGCGGAAATGGAAATTTGTCGACTGTCACACCGCCGGGCGACCGGAAAAGGCGCACAGGAAACGGCGCCAGAAAAGAGCGGCGAAGATTTGACACACGACCGGCTGTCGGCGCGTGTTGTGACGTATTCGGCGCGGGCGCCCGCGGGTTCGATTCCGGCCACCGCGCACGAAACCGGGAAATTTAAAACAGTTTTTTGAGTAAACGGTGGCAAATGGAGGAAAGTAAATAAGGGCGTCACTAAAAATAAAAATAGCCCCCTATCTTTTTTTTCTTCTTATCTAGTGCATACATAGTATCTATGTATACGCTATAATATAAACAATATCAACATTTACCTTTTTACTATAACTTATCTAGCGCGTATTTATTTAACCTTTTAAATGCCATTAGCGCGCAAACTTTGTATGTCACGCCAAGCTATAAGCGTGTCAACACGCACTTTTAAACCTTGCATGCAGAGATTCAAGTCATATTTTCAAATCGGGTCCCAGCTTTTTATATAAAAGTCATGACCCTTAAAGCCTAGTCTTATCCTACGTGGAATCTTCCATTTTAAATAAAGTTGGCAATTAAAAGGTTAATATAAATTTAATTTTATATAATTTCTCCGCGCGTTTTTAAAGTTAGTGCCGTTGCCGGATATTCCCGGTGTAACACTGCGATTGCGATGTTGTGCATGCGCAATGGTTTCTTTCATCTGTTGACTCACCACATGAACGTTAGAGGCATTCACATAGTGTAACCATCATGTAGTGAGTGATTGAAATGTACAAGACAATAGATCAGCCCGCCGACTGTGAGATACGGTCCGTGATTCGTTTTTTGAATGCACGAAAGGTGAAAGCAGCTGACATTCATCGCCAAGTGTGTCCTGATTTGGCGCCAAGTGATTTCCATCATTTCCTTCATCTGAAGCGGTTTCCTCGGTGGTGAGCGTTTTGATGACTGTGACAAACTCAAAGACGAAATACAGACACGGTTTTCATCCCATCGTTCTATGACGAAGGTATACAAAAATTGAAGCCCCGTTATTGACAAGTGCGTTAATACTGGTGGCGACTATTTAGAGAAGGAGTTTTAGGTATATAGTGTCCGAACAAATGTTAAGTATTGTAAATATTGTTTCTTTAAAAAAAAAACCGGTAGTTATTAAAAAAACGTGCCTCTTAGTAGAATCATCTTTACATATGCCATGTTTACATACATTAGAACTCGATTACATCGAGCATGGTTATAGTGAGATCACGGAAAAAATACTTATAATTATTTTGATTCAGCGCTGTTTTCATACAACTTTCACTGTTATAGTGAGCTCTCGCTTCACTGACACAACGTACCAAAATATTGTTAACAAGTGAACAAAATACACTACACGGTCTGAAAACCTTAATTGTCGAGAAGTCATAAAATCGAAAGCAGCGTCTGCCGACGAGATTCCTTATTGTTTACGATTCCTTTCAGGTTTGTGAATACTTAGAAAAAAAACAATGGGTGTTTATTTTGTGTGCGTCGTGTGCAGTAGTATGTTTTAAACTTTAAAACAGTAAAGTATTTTGAATTTTGTTAAGAAATAATGTAATAATTTACTTTAAAATATTTTTGTTCATACAATTATAGATTTTTGATTTTTCATATGTATTCGACTTGCTTTTAAATATTTTTTTATAATTAAAATATTACAATAGCTGGTCCCTTCGCACTCGTTATAACCGAGTACAACTGTATTTATTTCGATAGTATAAAAAAAATTGATGGTATACAAAAAAATGACGTTCATATTCCTGATAATGCCGAAATTTTCATCTTTCTTCCTGGATATACAAATCACGCCGTCGAAACTCTTAAAAGGCTTCAAAAACATAGTCCAAGCAAATAGGCGCTGGCTCGTGGGGCTTCACTTCTGGCTGAGCACGCGGCGCCCCCGCATCACCATGCACGAGGCGTGCGGTTGTCCGGTTCCGGCCGTGTCCGGCCTTTCCGAGAACCGATTTCGATTTCTTCGTCTTCCCGCGCCCCGAACAAGGAGTCGGCTCGCGGTCACGTTGAGCGCCGCGACTCTCGTCACCCGCAGGATCCTGGCTGACGCGCCGATTCTCGGAACCGACGGAGAAGTCGCGAAGGAAATCACACGATTGCCGTCCGTCGTCGTCATTTATATAATTAATTAATTAATTAATAATATAATTAAATTCTTAAATTATTATTACATCCACTGTTGATACAAGACCTATCTAAACGACCACCTCTCTTATCTATCTCATCTGTACTCGGCATTCAGCCGTTTTGTATAATCCTACGGCGGACCTACGTTTAACCTCCCAGTAGAAGATCTCTACTCTACGTATTTTTATGACAAGTTTATTATTAGTGTAATTAAATATGAATAAATAAATACCTCAAGACGGGTAGAAAAGTACTATGAAAAAAGAAGCAGTAATCAGATACACATACATAAATTTCATATACATAAGAAATAAAACTGGATTTAAATTTAATATATTTAATGTACGTCGTTGCTATTTAAGTCAAATTTTGTATTATCGATTATTTTTTATTAATTTTTGATCATTATTTCATTCATTACCTATTATGGATTAAAAAAATTTAAGTATAAAATATAAAATAAAGCAGTTAATTATAAATCAGTAATAAAATATATTAAACAAATAGATTGTTCATTTATAAGATACCGATAAAAAGACACGTTTTTTTTTGTAGAGTGCTAATTAAAAACTATCGAATTCAAAATCAAAGAAACTGAAATTAAAATGCAATTCAACGTTATCCACGACGATATAATGCAAACAAACACATACAATATAGGTACATTATCATTTAAATTATAATTTGCGAAGTAAAGCACGCATTTTCATTGGTTAAGAATATTATAAAAAAAAGTCTGACGTAATAGAAATATTATAGTCATCAAAATTCCGATTTTACGACAAAAATGTCCACACAAATGAATCCATGCCAATGTCCAATGTGTAAATTTAAAAAACTAAGAAAAAAAAATTATATTAAATAAAATAACAATCACTTTGTATGAAACCACGAAATTTATTATACGTCAACCGGTTTCGCTTATCTCAAGCTTCATCAGGACATATTTAAAACTATTTATAAAATTATCAGCAGGCGAAAGGATACGTTATAGATAGCAGTCCTTAGCGAAGCGCAACATGGCCATCGAGGCTGGATGCGCGCGCATCTCCGGTCTGTGGACCATTTAAGGATAAAACAACGAGCACTGGAAAGGGCGTAAGCGCTGACCGAAAGGAAACGAGGATCCGGCCTGTCGCATGGAGACTGTTCCCTTTTCAATTCGCTTCTCAGCAGGGTTTCGGGCGCGACATTTTTTGCATGTAGGAATAAGTTAATGATTATTCTGGTATTATAATCGATCGGTTCAGTTCGAGTCGGTGAAGGCTACCCGAGGATTTTGCTCAAATCTCTTTCAAATAATATAAATGCAAACTTGTAACAGGGATCTAAGTATAATTTAATAAAAATATGTATTTTATATTTTTAGAATAGTTAATTTTACACCGTTTAAAAGTTATAAGGATTTTACTTAAAAACTGTATTTTTGTCCAAAGGTACGACGGGCACGCGTACCTTTGGACAGGGGTGAACCTACCATAGGGCACTAATTTATTTATGAATAAAATATTAGGTAAGAATAAGATTAAGCTACAAATATGTGTTGATTGTTTTTAAAAACGTTTAATATATTTTTTTATAATCTTCTGAATAACATGGAATAACAGTAATTGAACAAGGGCTATCAGAATAACGATATAAGATGTTATCAAAAAATATAGCGAGAGAACTTGATCAAAAATATGATGTAACTAAACTTTAAATAAATATTGTACAGCACTTCTGAATCCACAGAATTATTTGTATCGGATTCTTGTGATAGAATAAAACAATTCTGGCATAGGTAATTATCGCCGTCCTCTGCAACTGGAATATTTTCTCTGTGTCGTTTCGGGATGCAGCCTACATGAAAATTATTCTTGCATGTGTCACGCGTTAGTGAATTTCTTTATTGACCAATCGCTTGTATATATAACATGTTACAACTATTTTATTCATTTTTTAATTCTTTGTAAAATTTTCCATAATCTGGATTTGGATCACAACAGCTTCATTCAAGAGTTCAATATTAACATCCTTTCTAATACGTCCCAATTTACTTTTCGGCACTATTAAAAAAAAAGGTTTTATTAGGCACAAACCTCTTGGCAAATACACTCCACTCCACGTGGACGCGTCCAAAAGTACAAACGTAGAGTTGTCCAAAGGTACGGCAAGCGCACAAAATTAAAAGATTATTAATTGTAGAAATTTACGGTTAGAAATATACAAAAGTAACAATTAAATCAAATAGGCTTATTCTTGGTGTGCTAATATGCAATTAACTAATATAAGACAATATGTAAATAGTCATTAAAAATACTTCATCGAAATAGGTAAAAAAAACTTACATTTTCTACAATTTTTTTTCAAATTTGTAAAAGAAAAAGACTATTAACAAAATTACAGATTTAACATAATAGTGTTGCCAGCTGACGAAAATAAAATACCCGTATATTTTTAGGGAATTTTTATCTTGAATATTGCCAGAGATATTAACGTTGTCCAAAGGTAGGGTACTTGCCCCTACACTTTCTCGATACTCACATAATAGGTTGTTACATTAGTTTCCGTTAGGATTCTTAAAATTGTCTTTAAATTAAATTTAAAACGTCCAACATTGGCCATTTTGATGTTATGTTTCTGCGAATGTGGCCAATTTGGGTAAAAGAGAAAAAAATTATGTTAATATAATCAATGTATGTAATTTGTGACAATATCAAAAAAGGAATCAGGAACAGTACAACTTTAACATAATCGACAAATTACATTCACTCAGTTTAAAAATAATTAAAACCGTTTGTTACAATAGTGGCATTATGTGTTATTAATGAGAACAGCATTCTTATTGTGAAGTATGTAATTATTCAGAACAGACGATCCTGTGATATTTTTAATACAAATTAGAAAGATATACATATAAAATCAATTTTATCGAAAATAAATGTGGTCGTTAAAATTATGGAATGATACATGAGACATTTGTCGTCAATGCACTGTCTTGCTATAGCATAATCGGTTAATGCACGTTCCCCGGATCGGAAGAGATCCATGTTCGAATCCCGGTGGCAACAACAATATGTTTCTATAAAATTGATTTAATATGTATATATTTCTAATTAATCATTATGCGTGTTGTACACGAATGTAAATATGGATTCCTAAAATAAAAATGTTGAACGTTGTAACTAAATTACATTTAAAAAAAAAAGGGCTAGCAATTTGAAACCACGCCCACCAGGTCTGATACTAATTTATGAATTCGGCGCCTTCGACGAAGTGCATCGATATTATCGTGTTTATAATAAACACAGACTACACACATTTTTGAGCTAATCATCATGTGCAGTACGGATCCGGAGAGTTTTCAGATTTCGATTCGCAACCCTGATTCTCAGGGCTGAGCCCTCGAGGGGAATTACATCGATAAACCTTGAATTAAACAAAAAACAAAGTGTTTTTATTTAAACGGAGTCATCCGGCGTTTTCCAACGTTGTTGATAATTTAAATCAGAGACGCTATTCTGTTTTACAGATAGCCAATGTAAAATACGTAGGAATTGAAATAAAAAAGTTGGCCAACGTAAAGTAATTTTATGAATCAATCAAATCATCGTTAAATACAAAAATAATATTATTAAAACACATTCCTATTGTGACGTTGTAATTATTCAGAACAGACGGTCTGTGATATTTTAAATACTAATTAAATGTATTCATTAATCAATGTGTCCAAAATTTAATAAAAATTAATTGCTAATTCTGGAGTCTGCTATCGGTTTACTCAATGGTATTTGAGATTCCGTTAAAACAAAGTAGATGGCTTTCAAATAATGGTACGATAGATGTATTAATTTGAAAAAGTGTAACATGTAGGTTCGAAAAATTGTCGTCAAAAATAATGTCGCTGTAGCGTAGTTGGATAGTGCACCTTCCACGGTTTGGAAAGAGATCCAGGTTCGAATCCCGGTGGCGCAACAACAATATTTTTTCGATAAAATTGATTTTATATGTATATGTTTTCAATTAATACATTCAATTAGTATTTAAAAATAATATTCTTCAATTAGCCGAGACACCAATGCGTTTTTATACATTTCCGATAATTACCTGAGATAGCGGTAACACAGGTTATTTCATAGTTTATCTTCTAGTACATGGAACCAACCTGCCTATTGATTATATCCACTTCAAGGGCAATTATATTAATGAACTACATCGCTCGCGATTAAACATTTTCAATGTGAGAGAAAATCACGCACTAGAGTTGTCTCGGAGACTTCTCTCGAAAACGCGTATAGTGTGTGGTACAGAATTGAATGCGAAGCGACCTATGGATGATTGGTGCGTTTTAAATAACGTAACTGCAACATTATAAACTAATTAAGTACCCACATAGAAACCTTGCTTTATAAAAAAAATTTCAATCACACAACAGTGCTGGCTGGACTTGGAGGCAATTGTCTACACAATATTGGATTAAAGAAAATACAATCACTTTGTATGAAACCGCGAAATTTATTATACGTAAACCGGTTTCGCTTATCTCAAGCTTCATTACGACGTATTTAAAACTAATCATAAATATAAAAAGTGTACTTATATATACACATAAAGGGGGAGATAGAATACAAAATTACATGTGAAAGAGAGAGATACAGAATACATATACAGATAGACGGAACATTAAGGGAGGGGAAAATACAGTGTTGATGGATATTAAATTGATTTTAAAGGAAACATACCTAATATGGGATCTAATGGATATTTGATGATAATTTGATAATTAAGAACTGGCATACCATTATTTACTGCCTTTTTCATTTAAAGGGCTTCTAAATTGTCCAACTAGACGCCAGACCCGTTTTTATGGAGGATATTGAATTAAAGGAATGGTATTTTTCAATAATATTGTTGGCAAAATGGTTTCTCAGAATTTGCATTTGTATTTTATTTAATCTAAAATTTCAAACCACAAAGCGATTGCTTTCTACAAAAACACAAATAATATTGATCAAGTTGACATCTGGTGGCGTCAAGGTTACAATTCACACTCGAGGCAAACGGTAGGATGGGTAAAGGGTAGGAATTTTTGACGCGGACATGTGATAATAAAATTATTCGCGGCTAATATTAAAGCGCACTAAAAGTATGTTTTTTTTTACGAATACAAGAACAAAGATCAAGGTCCTAAAGAGAATTTATAAAAATAAAAAAAAATGACCTAAATCATTCTTCACAACTTTAAAAATTAAAATGTCCAACTGATTAGTTCGACTTGTTTAATGGGGAAAAAAAAAATTTAGTTTTACTAATTACGTGACTGTACAATTGTCAGTGTCTATAATTCCGTTATGGTAGCCAATCCTACAAGAGAGTAGACAATTATTATTCTCTAGAACAAAGAAAATGAATCCCAAATAGGCAATAATGCTGTACAACGATTACACTAGCATGGTATGGCGTAACCTTTTGTGTGCCGGGAAATAGTGGCGTGCTGTTTAGTAGAACGCTAATATATTTTGAAAATCAAATTAAAATATGTATGAAACTATAGAAATACGAACACAATGTGGTGGAATTACGGATAAAACAATGGATAAATAAGCCTTTGATAGCAACACAATTATTATTAGTATACTAGGCCAGGCGAAAATGCTGTTTGGAGTTTCTGATAAACTTTTAATCAGTTGCTCGTAAAATACTCTAAAGATTCTTCTAGACAAGTGTTTTTCAAACGGTGTGCCACGAATGTCCACTTAGTAGTGATGAGAAAAAAATGCTACGATTGATATTCGATAATATCGGTGATTGAAAGCTGTGACTGCGATCACAGTTTCGTTACTAATACGCGTGCGCCGCACTAAAATAAAAATAAAAACATAATTTACTAATATTATTCAAAGATCATTTGCGTAAAAAGCATATTCACGCATATATAATTTAATATCATCAACACAAAGAGAATGAAAAACCTTAAAAAAATGTGAGTGTATTTGTTTATGTGAGCATATTCTGAGCATTTCGGGTCAAATGCGTAAAACGTTTAAAGGCAGAATCTACTAGATAGTTGCTTATCACGAATTATAACGTCATTCCTTCGTGAATACTTTCGTTTCATATGCACATGCGCCGAAATTTTCATTAGCATTGGTCCTTAAAATTGCATACAAGATTTTTTCTATGCGTACGTATTATATTTCTACGCCTGTACTCTACCGCCGAATTGCCGTAAACAGCGATGTTAGCTATACGCGCCACACTCAATGAAGTGAAAAGTTTGTTTCCATGGAGTTCACGTCTAATTATTATTATATAAACACATAAATATGACGTTTACCTTCCCTTTCGGGTGTGCATGATTTTTGTAGCTTCTCTCTGGCTGCCTTCTGGAATCGACATGAAAACAAACCTCACCTGAAATTGATATATTACAAGTATTATACAGATATGGCTTCGGTACGACGATACCGGAGCCAGCCTACATCAGTAAATGACCAATTGACAATTTAATTAAAACAAATAATAAATATCTCATAGAGACGAAGCTATTTTTTTAATTATATTTAATAAAGGATATGGAAGTATGTGTAATTACAGGGCTTACGATCTGTCTTCGGCTGGCTTAAGTGATCACTTTATATACAAATATAACGTTCACTTTTTGGATGTTGTATATGTGTTACTATGTGGAAACACTTCGAGTACAATTACACTATCGCCAGCTATGGACTAAATCTGATATTCATTTCCCTGAAACAGCATAGATGTCACAATAAGAATCTAATTATTTTTTTAAATTATTTAAAGCAATATTCATTATCTGTAAAATGTTTTTAATACATTGTACTAGAATACGCCTGAAAAATCATTTTTTATATATTGTCTTATTTTTAATATAATAAAAAATAGCTTTGTCTCTATGAGATATATATTATTTGTTTAATAACAGTGCCTTTGCAGGTAAAAATCCAGTGATTGTGTGTTCTTGGCCATATTAAAATATTTCTGACAATGAACTTGTTCATGCCTATTGTAATCTAATATTGTATATCCATAAGCTATATAATAAAGAAGAAAAAACACTGTAATCCATGAAGTTATAATTTAACTAACTGACGGAACATAACTAATTGACAACCCATTTTAATAAGCTTTATCTCCTAATAAGCTTTATAGATTTTGATAATTAATGCACGCGTTGATTTGTTGAGTGGAATCGAAGCGGGAGTGCATAACTCCCGTAATAGTTCCAGGATACGGTAGGTTTCCTTCGTATTATTATATCGATGCTTGGCGTACCATGGAAGTTTGGCTGAAGGTCAAAAGATTAATAAAAAAACACTATTCCAGTAAAATGTATGTATTTTTTAAGGAGAACACAGATCTGTGATATTTTTAATACAAATTTAATGAATCAACTATTTTATTGAAAAAATATTTTATTGCCACTGGGATTCGAACCGGGAACTTTTCCTATCCGGGAATAGCATTACACCATGTCAACATATTAAGTTACTGCTGCACTTTCAAATTGATACATATGTTATTCTATTTTTTAAAAGCAATATACTTCATATTACGGAGAATCTTAAATACTTTAGAGTAAAATCCGATAGGAGACGCCAGAATTAAACATATAGGTTCGAAAAATTGTAGTTCACTTACTATGTTGACATGGTGTAATGGTCAGCGCATTTCCCCGGTAGGAAAAATTCCTGGTTCGAATCCCGAATCGAAAATAAAATATTTTTTCGATAAATTGATTTTATCCGTATATCTTTCGAATTAAATATATTAAGAATGTATGTATTGTTATGTATCAGTAAGATATCGTTATCACGTGTTTATGGGCCGTGTTTGGCATGGGCGGGGCGGGGTACTCCCCATAATGCCTCCATTATCGCTCACTCGTGTCTCGATACGGTGACATTCGACCCAAAACTGAATCTGTTACACACTTCCGATTCGATTGTAGCAACATCCGATACGAATGAACAGCCGTTTCCGGAAATGACGGTCGTTTCCCGTTTTTCAAGTGGTGTGAACAGATATGATAATTTGATAAACATACAATAATACAAAGTGCAGTATAAATCTACTTCCTGAATGCACACTAATATAGCCTCAAATAGGTTGCACCCAATCCAAGAATATTTTCATAATCCACTTTATTAATACCTACATAACCTAGACACCTGCCTAGCGATCATTTTAATTCGAATTATTTGTGGGATTTTGGCAGTGTAAAGATTTATGTAATAAAGAATTCTCAGATTTTAACAGTGTAATGATTTATGTAATGAAGTATGCTCAGATTTGAACAGTGGAAAGATTTATATAATGAAGAATGCTCAGATTTGAACAGTATAAAGATTTATGTAATGTAGAATGCTCAGATTATAACAGTGTAATGATTTATGTAATAAAGGATGCTCAGATTTGAACAGTGTAAAGATTTATGTAATGAAGGATGCTCAGATTTGAACAGTGTAAAGATTTATATAATGAAGAATGCTCAGATTTGAACAGTATAAATATTTATGCATGGACAGCAAGACGAATGAATGTCTCTACTCTTAAGGAACTCCCTACAGAAGAGAGTACTCCATAACTTGCAGAAAAATAATTATTCCTAGTGATAATTTGGCAGCAGTCTACTATGCGAGTAACTAAGATGGTAGAGCACTCTCTTAGCGTGTGAGAGGTACCGTGATTGATATTTTTTATTTCAAAAATATTTTGGATGAGTATAGTGTAGTATTTTGGTAGGTACCTGTAAAAGTGAATTCAAAACACAAGGTAAAATAGTGAGAACGTATGTACACAAAAATATTACGAAATTTTCTAATACACAGTTTCCGTGACAAATTTTACTGGGCGACCCGCTGAAAAACATATTCTACATTAAAAATTTCTTACGTATATTAGATCCACACGACAATAATTAACAGAGTTTAAAAACGGTTGGAGAAAAACAAATACCGCAGGTATGTCGCAATTAAATACGAAATACGACAAGGCGGAAACTCATGTTTAAAAAAAAAACGTCTTGAAAATATGCTTACGTGGTGCAAACCATTCGCGATTTCTGTGACACCGCCGTTCGTAGGAATTCGACGGAATTTCATTTTGGATATATTAAGGATTATTCCGCGCTGTCTGCTGCAGGGCCATTCTCTCCCGAACGGCTCCTGGCTCCTGGCGCGAGGAAATCGTTAAACACTTCCGGTTGGAAATGCAACGCGCAGTTAACAAATGCAACGACATTCAGTTGTTTGTTATTACGACGAACGTCGTTAAACACGGACGCGACCACCGCACATTTCAGACCGGTGATAAAATTATTTTTCACTGCAATACGTGTCGACTCTCAAACTGGTCTTTGAAAATTGGGTATGGATAATCGGTCAACACTGAGGAGGACGTTATTAATTTTTAAATATTTTTTTAGTCGATTATGTTCCGGACCGTGTTTTGTTTGGCCGCCATTTTGGTTTGGCAGACATTTGTCAGTTCGCATTCGGTAGTCGTAGAGAGTAGTTGATTGCAATTTATTATGGAGAATCTAATAATCATTAAAACATTTAATCTAAATAATAATAGCAATGCTGTAACCATTAATGGCGATCGCTATCGACACATGTTGGAAAACTTCTCGGTGACCGAATTGGGTCTATTGAGCCTGCGACACATGTGGTATCAACAGGACGGTGCCACCTCACACACAGCCCGAGCTACGCTTGAAATTTTGCGAAAAAAATTTCCCGACCGCAATATATCGACTCGATCAGCTGACTTGACGGCTCCCGGCTGTTTTCAGTGGGGGGTACTTGAAAGGAGAGGTCTACGCCAATAAGCCAACAACAATTCCGATGCTACAGGACAATATTCGAAATGAAACTTATGAAATAACACGCCAAGTGTTCGAGAACGTTATGAAAAATATGGTTAAAGGAGCGCACATTTGTGCCGCTGCCGGAGGCGGCCACTTGGCCGATGTAATATTCCATACATAAATGTAATAAACCAAATAATCGATAGATAAAAACCAAATTAAAAAATTGGGTTTCATTTCTTAATTATTTAAAAACAACATCGGCCTGGAACATGATATTCACCCTGTACGTTGGCACCGACCTTCAGACGGCGGCCACCTGTAGGATGATACTTTATAAATACAGTGGAACATATTTAAGTCGAAATTGTATTGTTTTTCAAACTCCTATCAGTTTTTCATATTTTTCTCCAAATAGGAGGTTGTTGAGATTGCAACGTGTACCCCAATATGTAAGATATTTTAATATAAGTAAGCAAAAAATCTTTGAACATAAAATAACGTAAATAATTAAATAACAACTTGATGTGAATTAATTGTATGTATTATTATTAATAATAAAATTAATAAATTTAAAATAGTTCAAAAGAAGTTCTTGCGAACTTTAGACAATATAGGGTTGTTCAGCGAAAAAATTTCAAGATTAATTGTAATTGCTCGTAAACCATCAGGGTGAGGTAAGTAGGAGGGGTATTGTTCGACGCACGTGATATGGGGGTTTACCGGTCGCAATGAGTCACTGGTCGGGAGCGCACCGTGCGTTCGCGGTTGAGCAATATTTAAAGTGCGGTGATTCATTGGTTCGTGCGCGTCGCGCTTTTTGTATATAACTTTAATATTCGACGACTAAGTGATAGGCTGAGCACGCAACTTATCTGGTGATGGGTTCAAAAGTTCAGACAAGGGACACTGGTTAAACAAACTCCTCCGGGACCATCAACGTCAGCGACGCCAGAACATGTGGCTCAAGTTCGACGTGAAATTATGCATAATCCGCGTAAATCGATAAGGAAGATTGCAGCTTTTACTGGAATAAAGAAATCAACAGTGCACGTTATTTTGAAAAAGAAACTACAGTTTCACCCATACAAACTGCAAATCGTGCAGTTTCTCAACGAAAATGTATATTATTTACGTGAAACCTTAGCGAGAACGATGCTGGAATAGCGCGAACGCTTGGAAACATATTGTTTACTGACGTAGCACATTTTCATATCGATGGCTATGTTAATAAACAGAACATGAGATACTTGTGCCCCGACAACCCGAGGAAACGCCATCAAAAACATTTGAATTGTCCAAAAACGACAGTGTGATGTGCAATTTTTGACCAGCGAGAGACAGTCACTGCTGACGTTTATTGTAAAATGATCGACGAGTTTTTGGTACCGCAACTGCAGCTGTTCCCCGGGTTCAACAACAGAACACAATTTCAGCAAGACGGGGCCACTCCACACACAGCTAGAGTTTCAATGGAGAAGCTGAGGGGAATTTCTCCCAATAAATTAATCAGCATGTACGGAGACATACCCTGGCCACCTCGGTCACCGGACGACTTTTTTTTGTGGGGATACCTTAAGTCGAGAGTTTACAGTAACAATCCTCACAACAATTCAGGCCCTACAAGAAAATATCCGCCGTGAAGATTCTGCCGTTAAACAAACGTTTTGCTCTCGCGTGTACGCAAATTTAAGAGTCCGATTGCAAGAGTGTCTTGAGAGAAACGGACGGCATTTAGACGATATTGTTTATAAAACGTTAAATTAGCATCGTTAAACTCCATTTTGTATAAATAAAATATGAGAATAACATTGTAGTTTTTTTTTTATTATTTAATATTAAAATTGAAAATTTTCCGCTTGCAATTACCCCGGCAGCACTATGTAGATTCACTGAAAAAAAGTAATATTTTAAGTTTTAAAAAAATAGTCGAATAGCACTTTAAACTTGTACACAATCATCTGTCGAAACCAGTTTAATTATTCACCCCTTTTGTCACTAATAAATTTCCGCGTCCCCATTGCGAGTACCATGATCACAACCACTCTTAAGAATTCGTTCAGTCGAACTAAATCTGGATTACGCTCTTTTATAGTGAGAATGTTCCGAGCTTACAATAATTTTGACCTCATTGCCAAATATTTAAAAAACATAGTTAATAATATTCTTCGATGCAATACGTACTTGATGACAAAATTATTTTCCCTTGTTTTTGTTTTATGTGTTAATAATTTTTTAAATACTAATTTAATGTATTAATTATAAATATATACATATAAAATCATTTTTGTCGAAAAATATTTTTTTGCGCTACCGGGATATTTTTATTAAAATCGTTTTTATATGTATATATTTACAATTAATACATTAAATTAGTATTTAAAACATCACAGACCTACTGTTCTGAATAATTACAACTTCACAATAAGAATGTGTTCTCTTTCGTAATTTTTTACATCGTATTTTCTTCGATTCGTGTTGGGCATAAATGACCACCGGTCTTATTATATTTTTTAATATATTAGCAGTTTGTTTGGCCGACTCGGTAAATAGACTGGATTCACATGCAACTATTATACACGGTAGCATCATATCAGAACAGATAGTCGACAGTGGCGCGGTCGGTGACTTATTGCACAAGGGATGCTGGATAATAAGTTTATACCTACTTACTTACTTCCCATCGCGCCGTTTCCCCGCGGGGGTGGGCACAATTATCGCCTCATCCACATTCATACATCTTCTCATACAAGCTCGCCGATTGTTGAGGCTTTTAACAGCACCATCCTCCATTAACTGATTTACCTGGTCGTGCCAAGTCTTCCGCGGACGTCCTCTATTTCTGGTGCCATCAACACTTGCGTCATATATCTTTCTTACCATTCTCTCCTCATTCATCCGTTCCATATAACCAAACAACCTAAATGATCCTTTCTTAATCTTACTCACTACTCATCAGCTTTACATTATTTCTTCATTCTTTACTGTCATAAATAGAATTGCCACATATACGCCTAAGTGATCTCATTTCCACTGCATTGTCTACTTTTGTTCCTTTTCTGCCCGCTCCAGGCCTCACTTCCATACATCGGTGTCGGTACCAGGATTCCATTGTGCACCGCTAGTCTTGCCTCAGTTGACAAATTCCCGTTAAATATGATTCCATTCAAAGCGCCGTTCACTTTATTTCCTGCAGTCACCCTCCTTTCGATATCATTCTCAGCCTTTCCGTTTCTATCAAACATACTTCCCAAATACACAAACTCATCTACTTGTTCCAAACATTCATTACCTCCAAGTATTTAGCACGGTGTCTTGCTTTCTCTCCTTCTCGAATACCATCAATTTCGACTTGTTAACATTCATCGTGAGGTCGCTTTCCTAGCATACATCGTACATTCTACTCACTAGCCTCTGTAACTCTTGTTCATTATTCGCCATTAGTACTGCATCATCGGCGTACAATAAACAGCATACAATCAAATCGCCCCTTTTTGCTCCTACATTCATACATTCCAGTTCTTTCAAACATTGAAACTACTATCAAATATACAAATCTATAGAATAGCCCACAAACACTCACACAATTCAGTTATAACACGTTGGTGAAGTATCCATGTTATTTTCTGCATTCATTTTTATTCAAATGAATTAAATAAATAATCAAAAGATATCTCCTTAGCCATCTGAAATTGTTAAAATTATCAGTGAGACGTGCGATGACCGACCTTACATTTCTATACAGGATCATCAATGGTACGATAGACTGCCCCCAGATTGTTGGTGTGCTCGACTTTCACGCACCATTGAGGTCATCGAGACACAATTCATTGTTTTATTACAGTGGCAATGTCAGAACTCATGCACTAGCTAACTCCGCAGTCCCCAGAATGCATTTTTTGGGGAATAAATATTAGGTAGGGGGGTAGTCGACATTTTTGCTGTTAATTAAACTCTTCATAGGACCACATTATTACATTTGTTTGTGTCTCAACTCAATGGTGACGAATAAATTGCTTTACTTCGCATTTTATATTCATTTTTAATTTTGATTATGTAAAAGCATGCTTTTTTTTACATGAAATTTTCTGTTATTTTACAAATTATGTTAATGTCTGAATATGGCGTGTATAATAATAATAATAAATAAATAAATATTCAATGTTTCAATAAATCGGCGTCAAGTATTCAAGCCAAACTGTCAAAAATACATTACATAAACAAACTCTATTATGCTAGTATACTATTCTGTGCACTATACCCATAAGCATTAAAGTCGTATTTTGTACGTACGCGCAACTGAAAACATGCGCGTAAGTCGAATACATACTTTCAAACTTTGTGGATACGGAACGAATGATAGAATCCACTGCATATGTATGCTGTTGAGAATGTATATGTGTTTCGACTCGCGCCGTGTCGTAGTGTGTGTTATGACCGGTCTGTTAAGGACAGGGCGAATATATTTGCAGCAGTGAAAACATGGGATGTATGAAACGACCGCGTCTGATAGTCAAGTCTCAGTGGACCGCAGTTACGGTTCAGCGTGCAATAATTACCACTGACATATCGCTACATATCATAACGGCGACCGTCGTGCCGCACACGTGCGGGCCGAGTGTAGTGTGTACGCGGCGTGCCGGATATATTAAACCGTGTTATAAAAAGCCACTTCCGGAGCACAATTGGGTTCAAAAGAAGACATCCTGCTTACCGCGCCTACTCGACTCAAAGGATAAGCTGGGCCGGCAGCCCTCAGACGGCGGGCCGCGGCACATAGGGGCATCACGTTAAAAAAAAAAAAAAACGCATCAGTCACACGTATCGTGTTTATAAATAATAATAAAAATCTCCCAGGCGGAGAACCGAACCCCGATTTTCGGCGCGAGACGCGAGCATACTAACCACTGCCAATTGATATGAATAAGACGTGAAAATAGGCGTCTATAAATATTTTAAATTCTTTAATAAATCAATCTCGTTACAAAATATCAAAATATAAATCAATGTATTCGATTCTAAGACAAAAAAAATCAGCATTATATACTTATATGACAATTTGACACCACAGTCTATGGGAGAAATACTATGAAGGTAGAGCGCTCGATTAACAAGAGAGAGGTAGCGGGATCGATACTCGGCGCCTCTAAAATCTTTTTGATTCGAAAATGTTGCGAAATTTTCTAAAACGCATTATTTCTAATGCAGTTACGCCCAAAAAGTTGTAAAGGTCAAAACATGAGATTAAAACTGCTATATTGAATTATCTAATTGCATCTTGTTTTACTCTTTATATATATATATATATACTTTATTTTTTATACATTGAACATTGCACTTACTTAAATTTTTACGTTGTAATTATATATTATGAAATTGTATCTTGCTTTACTCTTTACATATATATTATATAATATATCTTATACGTTGAACAATGCATTTACTTTAAGTTTTACAATGTATTTATCTAATCTAATGACATCTTGTTTAAATCTTTATATATATATATTTTTATACATTGAACTTTACACTTTGTATACTACTATACAGTAAAATACTAGTATAGCAGGCAGGGTACCCAAATATATGTCTTACTTTACTGAAATCTTTATCCGATTATAATATAACACACTGTACTATGAAGCAAATAAATTATTATTATTAGTTTTCGTGTCAAATTTTACCGGGGGTGAAATGAACCCGCTAAAAAAACATGTTTAAAATATGTATTTTACTAACTGCATTGCATTGCGTATAATTCTAACATTAGATCTAATATAAATAATCAACTAAAATAAATTGTAAAATTTTCGGCCCAAATTTTTAAAAATGAAATATGAAACCCCCAAAATATTATGGACTACGAGTGTTCCATTTTGTATTTTTATTATTGTTCTCTAAATTTGGAAAATATAGTGGCAAAGATCGGTATGCGTCAATTGGTCAATCTACTCAAAAATTCTGTACAAAGCACAATAGACAACTAACGACAGTTCACTCCGCACCATATTTTACGCAAGTTTCGACATGAACCGTGCACACGCACCTATGCAATAACGAGAAGGGGTCCGCCGGTGAGAATAGTTGAGAAACGCTGCCCGAGATCCGCCAAGTGGGAGCCGGGAGTGATTCCAGCCGTTCACACTTCAAATAGTAATAAAATGAAGATTCTATCATACCAGGCAGCATTATATTATCGCATCTTATTTCCTACGGGGACAGCGAAGAGATGCTGTGAATGCGAAGCATCAGCTGAGATTGTCTTCTGTTCCTGAGAGTCTGTTTAAACTAAATTTATCATCCGACTAGTGTTTGTGAACCGTCCTAGGAACGGGCGTCCGTCGTACATAGAACAGTATCTATGAAAAAATGTAATAATTATAAATTTTCAAATATTTGACAATGTACTTCTATTTGAAAAATGTATCTTCAGAACAAAAAGGTCTCATCATAGTCACATAATTCGTACATTTCAAAGGAAATCGACACTAATGGTTTCCTTCATCTGTTGACTAACCACATGCAACGTTAGAAACATTTTGTAGCGAGTTGTTGAAATGTTCAAGACAATAGATCAGCCCGCCGGCTGTGAGATACGGTCCATGATTCGTTTCTTGAATGCACGAAGCGTGAAACCAGCCGATATCCATCGTCAAGTGATTTCCATATTTTCCTTCATCTGAAGCGGTTTCTCAGTGGCGAGCGTTTTGATAACCGATGATGAATTCAAAGACGGAGTACAGACATGATTTTCATCCCAGGTGGCGTCGTTCTATGGACGAAGGTATACAAAAATTGGTGCCCCGTTATGACAAGTGACTTAATTAATGGTGACGACCATGTTGAGAAGTAGTATAAGGTGTGTAGCGTCCGAAGAAAGTAAAGTGTTGTAAAAATGATGGTTTCTTTTTAAAAAAAACGGTACTTAAAAACACGTTTGTTTGTTATATCTATTTAAAAAGGTAACATATCCACTTAATTCTTTTATTTCAAAGGAAATTGACTCTTTACTCTAATTTAATGAATCAGTTTCATTTTAAATTTCCCTACACACGACACACAGAAGGGCATTGGGATTTTTATGTTGTATAATATATACATAGGTAATTAGGTACTATAAGACTATATAAAGAAGAATGTTTGTAATTTTTGAAAATTAATTAATGTACCTAGAACATTGTAAAGAAGCACACGGATTGCATAGGAGTTTGGCCAAAAGAGAAGTGAAGACAACTGAGTGGGTGCGGGGCATGAGGCACCGGAATTGTTCGTTAAAACTACGTCGACTTGAGGTATTAGATTAATATTAAATAAATACAATAAAGTCTGGAGAGAGGGTATTTGGGTACCATTTAGTCAACTATAATATAATTTCGGTATCATCATGTAAGTAAAGCGTTTCAATTTAATTGCTCCGCCACTGTCATTAATACCTACCTTATCCACACAGCAAACCAAGATGAATACCGCAGTATACACGAATGGTAAGCCGACTTGGAGGCGGCTCACCATTCGCATCCGATCATTCTAATCTTACCACATACAAACACATATACCGGCATACCCGTAACAACGTTCCTATTTATTACAATCTAAAAGTTTAAGTTTTATAAATTTCCATTGTTCTATTTTTAACGCAGTTTCGTCACGACAATGTTAAAACTAATAATAATTATTAAGAAGACCACATTCTTATTGTGAAGTTATTCAGAACAGATGGTCTGTGATATTTTAAATACTAATTAAAATGTATTAATTATAAAGATATACATATAAAATCAATTTTATCGAAAAATATTGTTTGCTTTCCAATAATGGAACTATAGATGTATTAATTTGAAAAAGTGTAACATATAGGTTCGAAAAATTGTCGTCAAAAATAATGTCGCTGTAGCATAGTTGGTAATGCACCTTTCCCGGATTGGAAAAGGGGTCCAGGTTTGTATCCCGGTAGCGCAATAACAATATTTTTTCGATAAAATAGATTTCATATGTATATTTTTATAATTAACACATTTTAATTAGTATTTAATAATTATTTATATGAATAGAAGTCAATACGAAAGAATGCGTAGTTGACTGTTAAGAGATTTTATTTGAGACATTAAAACCTAATAATGATCATGAATGAACGCCAGACATAAACTAGTAATGTCTGCATTCATTTAACGATTCAAGCTAACAGCTGAAAAAGTTGTTAATACCAACAAAATGGAAGAACCCCGCCGTAAAAACGCGGACGATTAGAAGACTCGCGTTACTCTTGTAAAAAGCGGGAGTGAAATTTCCCAATGAGTGCGGAGAGAACCGGCGCATAAGAGACAATAGACAGATCGTAAAAAAAAAAAAAAATCAAACACATGGCGGGGAGCACCGCTTTTACGCCATTTTAGAGCGCGCACCGTTTCGAAAAAAAGGCGCGGCATTCCGTTTCGGAAACCGCGCGCGGCGATTGGCGCACAGAACGCGCGGGTGTGCGCGCGCAACGCGCAAAAGGCGAGCTGTCGCACCGCCGCGTACGGCCGCCGGCAAATATGGTCCACTTCCGCTCGTAAAGACGTGCGGGTGATTTATGGGACACATTCCGAAATGGTCCTCGGCTCCGCGCGCGCGCGCATTATCAAGCGCAGCACGGCTCTGTTATATTTAGACGGATAATGAGCGAAGTTTCGTCGCCATTAAGGAGTCCTTGAAATGAAAAGAAATCGCCACGTTCCGACGCTTCCACTCCACGTTCCATTCGATTGCATCCGTTTCGATTCACCGGCGTGATGGATGTGATCGTTCCCACGCCCATACCCGATTTCGAATTGATTGAGCATTTGTTTCAATTTTACGGAAACATTAGCCGCACTTTTGTTTCCATAACTACCCACTACCCAGCAAATCTAATAATGACTAATTTAGTAATGAATCTCTACAAACTTGATCGTATTTCATTAAACTAGTAAAATCAGTAAATAAACATATATAACGAGTTTTAACGTCACATTATCTTTGACTATTTTAAAACGATTGAAAACATCTCAAAGAATGACAACGTAACATTTAGAAACAAAAAAAAAAACACGATATAAATATCGACCTTAATAAATAAGCAAAATTAGTATGAAAATGAAATAAATGCGCGTAATTAGTTATTTTGCGAAAATTGAGTTTGTTATGGCGTTATTATAAGTAACGCCCTTTACGTTCGGGTATCTTCGAGAACTGCCGATCATTGCCGAACAACCCGAATGACCTTCTCACATACTACAAAATCTGGCATCAAAATTTTTCTCAGTACAACGGGATAGTTCATCTCTCTGGATATAAATCTCTTTGGTTTCAATCATAACATAAATCGTGGAATGGAAAAAAAAATTCATTCTACAAACCATTTCATCAAATATTCACCACTAACACTGCGGGTAGTAAATTTTTATACCATGTGGTAAAAAATGTTTGTGGGTTGTTGTTCATACGTCAAATTTACTACTGTCAAAGTGAATCCCGTCAAATAGTGTGGCGAAATTGATTTATTTTAAATATTTATACTATTGGCAATACATACAATTGAATGTAAAGCTGATCTTAGTATAGTGAGTAAGATTAAAAAAGGATCACATAGGCGGTTTGGTCATATGGAACGGATGAATGAGGAGAGAATGGTAAGAAAGATATATGACGCAAGTGTTGATGGCACCAGAAGTAGAGAACGTCCGCGGAAGACTTGGCACGACCAGGTAAACCAGATAGAAGCCTCAATAATCGTCGAGCTTGTATGAGAAGATGTATGAATGTGGATGAGGTGAGAATTGTGTGTCAGGACAGAAGAGTGTGGCGCTCTATCCTCTTTGCATACACCCGCAGGGAAAAGGCGTGATGGTAAGTAAGTAAGTAAGAACAATTGAATGCTTTTATCTATGGCTTTATTCACCCCTGCGTTCGAAATCTGTCACTTTGCTGGCCAAAAATCTTCCGCAATACGAATTAAACTCATCACTAAAATAGCGGGATATTGAATGATTCATTGTCGTATATTGCAACTTTCAAAGTATCAATGTGACAAATATCTTTTGAAACAGCTGTGAAGAGTCTGCCATTTTTAACTAATGATTGACAATTTTACTATCAGATATCCGGAGAGTAAAATTAGTTTCCTACCGGATGTACTTTTGAGAAGTAAATATATTTTACTGACGATCGAACAACCAGTTTTCACAATTTTTTTTACTTTAGTAACTTTTTTACCATGGTAAAAACTTACCACTGATCACCAGGCCTTAGTTTATGAAAAATAATAAGTAATATGGGTACAAATGTAAAAAAAAATGTCTATTGCTTACGGACTATTGAAGTGAAACTTGGCCTAACAATATACAAAGGTCATTATTACTTCTATAAAGCATGTCAAGAAAAAATTGATTGAACACCGAGATTTCTTTATTTAGACATATCTGCTTCTTCCCAATTAAAAAATGAAATTATAACCTTACGATACAATCATTCTTGATTATGTAATATAAATCTCTTAGCAAATACTGCATAAATTGTCATTCCTGATTTTGCAGTAGTGGGAGCATTATTACTTATTATTCAAACATTGAATTAATAATACAAATTAAATTAATCAACTAGAAAGATATACAGAAAAAATCAATTTATGGAAAAATATTTTAGTTGCTACCGGGATTTGAATTTCACCATATCGATCGAGTAGGTTTACAATAAATTTTTGAACTTATATTTTCTTTCATATTGATACATATGGTATTCCATTTTTTAAATTAAATACCACAGAACTATGTTGTGAAAAACTGTAATTTCTCGATAACAATGTGTTGTCTGCAAAAATTGAAATTAGTTACCGTGTGTCTTCCGAAGCAAAATTAACATTAAAATTGTCACTTAAAATCACAGGTACAATATCTAAGTCCATCCAGTAACCTATTGTTTCGAGGCGTATCTGTATCTACTCATACTTTAGAGCTGAAGATGTTTACTATTAATTCTTCATCATAAATATTTAAGTATTTCAAATACCTTTCAGTTGAGAAAAAACCCAGTAAAAATATATTTTTAAAGATAAAATAAAAATTCACCACAACTATCAGACTAGGAGTAGTGAACATGTTATTTTTAAAATGTCCAAATTAGGAATAGGACAGAGGTCCAAATTAGGAATAGGACAGAGACGTGCATCATACATTGCTCCTAAACTGTATAACCAACTGCCAATATCAACTAAATTAGCAGCAATTATAAATGTGCACAAAAAATAAATTATAAAATGGATTAAAGGTCTTCAAAATTATTAAACTATGTATTTGACATCTTTCCCTATTTATGAGCTGATCAATCTCCCAACATTTTTACATATTGTATTATTATAGATGTATGTATATTTTTTAAAAATCTTTTTTCATTTATCGTTAACAAATTCTTACATCTAGTTTATATTGATCTTGTATTATATAAATGTTGAAAGCCACCCCCATAATTTAAGCTCTTTCTTATTTGGGGGTGCATAACTCTTGTTTTTTTTTCATTGTCGAATATATAAATAAAATAAAAATGATTAAAATCCGACAATTATCAAATTACTATAAAACCTTCAACATGACATTACACTATCACCCAGTGTCTGAGAATAAACATGACGGTGATATAGACTAATTTTACATATTTAATAGATGACCTGGTTCCGACCATATTAACAACAGTGGATGGAATCAATACTCATAAAAATTAAGTGTGTCTATTGTTGATGACTTTGGGATCGAACCATTGTTTACATTATGCAAATGGTTGCTTAGACGCGATACAAAATTCGATGACTATATATAAACTAATAATAATAAATCTGTATAAACTATTTTGATACCATCAGTAGAATTATATAGAAATGTATGCATATGTTGCTGAAAACTTCTTTTGAAATAAAAACTTGCTTTTTTAAAGTCATTTATTTGTGGGCACTTAACTTATTTTGACTATAATGAATATTTTTATGAATTTTGAAAATTTGTGCCAAGTTCTCTATATTTAAAAAATATAAATGTTAGTCAAGATCTCATTATTATGATATAATTAACGACAATTAGGTGGTTCTCCATTGATTTTTCATAATTCGTAATTCATTCAAAATAATTTTATGTATATTGATAATGGCAGATAGGCCTTAGATATTTTTTATAGATTTATTAAATGATGTGAAGAAATCAAAAATTGTATTAATTCAGTTTTTGCTGTTAACAATGTCTCAGTTTGAGGACGGTCTCCCGTTTTACAATTTTAAAATAAAATAGAGATGCGAACAGTGGTTTAACTACACCATCGCAACGCCAAGAGGTTTGAGTCCCCGACCTTTATTTAGGCAACATAGTGTCAGTACTTTACTTTGGTCAGGGTGCCGAGGGGGAGAAGGAACACGCCCCCAAGAAAGGGAAAAGGACAAAACAAAAAGAAAAACGATCTTACCAGCCTTCGGAGCACCACTGCCGCCAGTTCTCATCTCAAATAAACACTAAAAGTCCCCTAACAGGCCCTTAACAGTTCCCATCTAGACACACAGACACTGACAAAGGTCCTGAACAACTCCAAATTCCTTTTGCAACTGAGCAGATCGGGGTTTCAGATGGAAGTCTGATCCACTCCCACCAAACTATCAATCATATCTTCTCTAACATCCGTCAATATCTCACAGTGCCAGAGGATGTGGTCCGGCATCTGTCTCGCACGGTTACAGGCACACCACGGATCAGCTACAAGACCTAAGTGGTACAATTTGCTTTTTGACACGGTACCGTAAGCCAGTACTTAACCAAAAGTCAGATGTAGGAAAATGCCTCCCACGCACTTGTTAAGGAAACCGTTAACGACTTCTTTGACATGAAACCTTATTGAGTAAAGTGTAAGACAGTGGGACATCTTTATTAAAAGATACCCCAGTGCTGAAATATATCCATTCTAGATTGTTCATTTTTGTAGTAGATTTTAAAATTCAAACGGCCGTGAAAACCTAAGAACAACAAGAATTTTTTGTTTTAATATAAAGCAACTCTTCTAATTCGCATTGCCTTCTGTGTGCGTCACACATGGAATACGCATCACATCAATATTCATACTATTTTTAAAATAAGATAAACGCTTGCGCCATGAAAATAGGACTAATTTGGCGGAGTTCTGAAATGTTTCTCGATCTCCCTATCACTTGATCATTAGATGAGTGTCTTACCACTGAACCAAACAAGTATGCCAAAATTCAATTTAAACAAGAGAAAAAAAATAAAGAACACTATGTATTAATTTTATTTAGAATATCCTTTGACTTTTTACAATATGTAAAAAGATAAAGGATGATTTGTATTTAAATTTTTCACTCCACAGCTGAAGCAATTACGTAGACACAGCGGGAAACCTATCACTGTTTCCAAAATATAATAATATATATAGAATATGACTTACCGGAATTTTACTTGTCTTGAGGAATTCGAGAAGAGCTTCTAATGAGCCGAGGGTCGACGCCTGAACATAGACTCCCCGATCTGACAGCCTGATGCTTGACAGGGCTGACTTCAAGTCTTTCGCTACTTCCTCTCTAGAGACAAGAAAATTAAAATACATAATTAGAATAAATAAAACTATTTTTGACCATCACAATTTTCAAACACAATTCATACATTTCAATAATTTTGAACAATATTCGTAATAATCACTTAATACTGATATCTCATAGATGGGCGGTTGACCAACCATTGACGGTTCCAACATTTGAGACTGTCATGTCTGGAGCTTTTCGCCATACCTATGTGTTGATCAATTTCTGACTCGCAGCTGCCATCATTAGTAATTTTGGACCCGAGGTATATAATATTTTTTATGTATACAATTTAAATACAAAACGTTATGTAACTGTAAAAAAAGTGTATTCTCAACTAAAAACCTTGGAACGGATCCTTTTGGAATTTGCATCAAAATTAATGATTCGTTATACGGCATTTTGCTTTATAGCTAACTTTCCCGGAAGGTATCTAAACGTGTTGATGGGATAAGATCCCGTGGACTGTATCAATTAAATCAATGGTTAGTTAACGCAATCCGAATTAGAACAAGAAAGGAATATTGGCAAATGGATCTGGCCTACTTGATCTCGATCCTGGGTTGGACATCAAGTTTCACCTCCAGTTGACTTGTATTTTTGTAGTGAAGAACCGAGATATCACTGCATTTCCGAAGATGTTTAGAACACCGCTTCTTCGTGGTCCTGGCATTACTCTCGAACGTTAAAAGAAACACCGTTATCCGTTTCGTGGCGCAATACAAGCTGTTCCCCCGTCGGCGAAATCCCTAAGCGTTGGCCCTAAAGTTGGCCAGAGCGGGAAAAGTATATTAAGGTTTATATTGGAAAGACAAAATGCACAGGGAGTAGATACTCGACTTGCGTCAACAGGTGTAATTAGAAAAAATGTATTTCTAGTTCTATCTGAAGAACTTACAAATGACTAAATATGTAAAAGTGAGTGATGTACCTTAAAATTTCTATTTCATCAGGTTTATGGGCTACCAATAAGTTGAGACCAGCCACAGCCTTTTCTAAATCCTTGGCAGCAATCTTCACTCCCTGCGCTGCAGTTATCTCCTTGTATTCAATGTACGCATTCTACGGAGAAAACAAAACAGAAAACATATCTATTGAATGTTGCGTGACTAAGAATGTGTTATAATAAAATATGTTACATATTGTTATGTTAGAATTTAATCCCTCAAGTTGTAATTTTTACAACTCGCCACGTTTATATGAGGTGAACGCTGAATTGTTGACAGTAAACAATTGCGCGGCTGCAGTCACAAATCCATTTGTACACGATCGAAGGAATATCAGGGTAAGATGTAGATCTTGTTGATATTAGTGCATCACCTGTAGAATATTGTAGTATCTAATTTGCATTGTACTCTCTTCCTATGCAGAAATGACAATTTCCTTTTTCGGGCCCCTAGCTAAGGGCACCCGGTTCTAATCTGAAATTGACGTCACGGGTAGCTGGGATGTGTGATGGAAGGCAGTCTCCATTTGGGATGGAGGAATCTACGGCACATTCAGCGTGACAACCACGATCCCATACGATGGGAGGATCAAGTGTGTGCAGTAGTTACAGCGCACGGATTTCGAGGTTACGTAACCATCATTTTAACTTAGTTGAAATATCAAGAGAGAACTACAGTTCATCACTGTGAAGGTGAGATTAATATTATGGTGATGATTTGCCTTGCGTCCTATCCGAGAGGCTTGCCACAGGATCGTGCTTACAATGTTGGGTTTATTATAGTTTCACATCCTTGTCATGATTTGTATACGGATGCCAGAATGGCGAAACCGATTACTTAATATTTATTTTGTATTAAACAATCTTGTTGTAAATTAACCTCTTTCATTAACAACACTAATAAATTTACCACAGATGAAAGAAAGGTCATCAGCTGAAGGTAAGTGCGCAGGACTCAATTCCAGCCGAAACAACATTTTCATATCAACCAATGTTTAGCCAGTGGCGTTCTATCCGCAGGAGCCAGAATGCATTGTAACAATATATTGAAATAAAATTCCCTACGGGAATACCATGATAAAGGATTTTGACAATGTATATTAGTAGACAGAGACCTCGTTTGAAATGCATCCTTGTAGTTTAAAATACCACAAGAGATGTACATGTAGCTTAATGTGATATTGTTGATCAGTGATTGGTCGTAGTGGAGATTTTTATTGGATTTATTTATTTTTAACATTGTACATATATATACATATTAGTTTAATTATAATATAGAATATTGCAAATTCTATTAATGCATACCTTTTATAAAATATATGTTTATACAGTAAAACCGCGATATAACGAAACCCGATATAGCGAAAAATGACGTATATCGAAAAAAAAATCGAAATTTAGTCCATAAAACCAATTTTTCATACAAAAATGCATTTATATAACGAAATCCCGTTAATATTTATAACAAAATCATTTTTGTCCCGTACGAAAAAATGCCAATACATTTACGTAAATTTATAACGAAATAAAAAAATGTTAAAAGATGAAAATATTATTTCGCACTTACAAAGCCGCGCCGCTGCATCTGCCGTATGCGAACGGTTTAATGGCCTTTTCGCGGTGCGCGGCGGATCTGCCGCAAGGGTAGTAAAACCATTCAAACTTCTTCTGGGTTCCATGTCATCATATTTTGAAGTGGTTCCGCCGTTACCGGTAGTAACCTACGAATTATATACGACTCATTTTATAAAAATGCCGCGATTCAACTGTCAAATTTTTATTTTTGAATTATTTTTATGTTTCATGCCCAAAACTATGTTTGAAGCGGCTCTACATTTAAACACAATTAAAATATTGTTTTGTGTTTGCAATATTCTGGAATTTACAAAAATATCTTCCAATTGGTGTTGAATAGGTTCTGTTATTAATTTAATTCCTTTGATTATCCATTTGCTTATCTGTTTTAATAACAAAACTACTAAAAATATGTAGGTATTCAGTTCCCTATGGCCTTCTTCCTCCTTTGTTTGCAGAATTTGCGATCTTTTTTGAAGCCGCGCAACATTTTTTTGCGACGGCGCGTAACATATAGTAGGATTTTTTTTATTTATTTCGTTATATGTGGGAATTCGTTATTACGAATTTTTATTTTTTGGTCCCTTGGATTTCGTTATATCGCGGTTTTACTGTATATTTCTCGTGTTTAATAAGGGGATACTGTCATTATAATATCACAATACAAAGACAATTTTTTTTTAAAAATTAAGAATGTTGGCAATAATTATTTAATATTGTTACTGTGAATCTCATAAATTTTGCTACGAGTGTGAATTTACAAATATTAGTGGGGTTTTTACAAATTTAAACCATTCAAATTTTTTAATACAAAATTATGGGTGCCGTATAAAAATAACTCTAGTCCATGATTGTCGATGTGATTATTTTAGATTTTAAGCTAATTTTACTTTCAGAAAATATTGCATGATTTTGAGCCTAGATTCAATACAATTTTGATTAAATATAACTAATTACCTATATATATTTAGGTAATATACTTTATTGATGGGCAATATTAAAAATGAATTAGTGACATGATAACAATGGGTAATTCTGTACCTTCACTCTTAGTTCCTTCATCGGCTGTGGCATGAGCAGAGATCTGATTTGAGTGACTATCGGGCCATCGGTTCCTGCTAAAACCATAGTGTCTCCTTCACGAAGCATTCCATTAATTAATATGGCATCGATTGTTGTTCCAAGGCCAGGAATCGCTTTCACCTGAATAACAAAATCCAACAAATATTAATTACACAAGTCAATTAATTTTGATAATGCCAAAAGATACACTGAAATCAAAATATTAAGTTAATTTTAAATTGCATTATTTAATACAGTGGAACCTCTATATTCACTATTAATCCGTTGAACCTGATGAATATAGAAATAGTTTTTCCCATAACAAATAAATGAAACTCATTCCCAGCCTCCAAAAATAGAACACAAATTAATCAATTTCATGTCAATACTTTACCTTTATTATACTGAGACATGATGATTGAAGAGGAAGAGGAGAAAAGTTACTAATATTTAAAATGAGACAATTTAAACATCAGGCAATTTTAATTCTGGTGATGGTTTTTGTTTGCCGATGATTCAGTAGCAGCACTCGATTTAACAAAAAACTAAATTGCCTGTTTCTGTCTGTTTCTTAAAACCTTCATAAAATAGTCAATCACATTTCCATTGAATCCATTTATGTTTTGGTTAACATTTGAGTGCCACATTTCAATTAGTTCAACACCATTGCCGGGAGGTGGAAGTGACAAATATAGAAAATATGAACGAATATGGAAACATTTATTTGTTATCAAAATGTGACGAATATCGAACCAGACGAATTTAGGAGCTGACGAATATAGAGGTTCCACTGTATCCATACTTTTTTAAGACACTGTAAAATAATGATACGGTCAGTATAATTGGTGTCTGAATCTCCAACCCTGCAAGTTACCAGTATCTGAAGATAGCTTTAAAAACAAGGACTATCTGCGAGAAAGGTGTTCAAGATGAAAGAATTAATATTATTTTTGATTGTTTAACTTCGTTTTATTAACCACTTAGTGAATTAAAAATATATCTACCGGTTTCGAAAAATATCATTTTCTTCTTCAGAATGTCATTAACTAATCAAAAACATATGTTATATTGTTTCTTTAACAGAATATATTTAAAAAGAAAACAGTAATTATTTAAAAAATAAATTTAGTACCTAATTTAAATTGTTACTTGATACAAAATTATTAGAATATTTCTTTAGAATGGGACTTGTGGTTAAATTTAATCAGTTGTTTATAATATTTTGATTAGTTTTACACGCTTTATTTATCTCCAACGATTCCAAATTATTTAATATAAGACTGTTTACATGCAAAATAGACAATCCCAATTTTTTATCAAAAGTATGATTATTTTCTAACAATTGATTAGAAAATTCTGAAAACCCACTATTATTCAAAAAGTTGACATAATGAAGTGAGCTATATCAAGATTCACATATACGGTAAATACCACCATCTAAAAAGAATTGCAAAATAATGAATCAATAAAATTAAAATGACCTCTAATACAGTCGCCTGAAGTGTGTGTGAGAACAACAGACGTTTGTGTAGCAGATTCTCACAAGACTGGATGATGAGGCAGAGGAGGTTCCCCATTCCCTCGCCAGTCACGGCAGACGTTGGCACCAGCGACACGTAATTCCTGATGTCTGGATTCTCGTAATACAATGCAGCATTCATACCCTGGAACATCATATGTTAAATGAACAATGATTCACCTGGGACAGTACATTGTAATGTGTTCAGTTCTTAGTTTGCTGGTTATTTTGTTACACTGAGAAATAATATTTAGGAAGTTAAGTATAATTAATTAGGTAGCAAAAAAATGGTATCAGCTCTGTCAAATCAAATAAAAGTTATGTTAAAAAATCAAATTGAGTTATGTTTGATGTTTGGTACTCTGTCGCAAGTATCCGATCGATCGGGTTAAAATAGGGTTAAAATTATTTCATTTTGAAGATTTGGGGGCCATTTCAACACCTTGAATAAATTACCAAATAATTTAAAATTGTATTTATATTTAAACCACTGTGCTGTTTTTACGTCAACCGGTTTCAATACTAATGTATCTTCGTCAGGACTGACATACAACTAAACTGTAACCATAAAATTTAAACGATATCCATTACGGGGTGTAGGCAGCAGTTATGAATGTGCTTCTAATAAATTCTATAAAAAGAATCAAAACAACTATGAATAAATAATGTAAAGTTTGCATTACCTGCTCAGCAAACTGCAATATGACTTCTTTTGTTCTAGTTTCAAATTCATTCTGTGTATTGGTGTGCTGCGCCTTGATGATATCTTTAAAGTCTTTCCTCTGAGCACTCTGCCAATCGTAAAGTCTGTCGATTTTATTCAACGCTACAATGAAAGGTGTCTTCTTTGCTTTCAACAAGTTTAATGACTCTATAGTTTGAGGTTCAAGACCGTGCATAATATCTACAACCTGAAAAATTAATCATTTTAAATTAGTGTCTTGTAAGCTATATATATATACATAGTACAGTAAGTACTCTGAATGGGAATATTCAACCTGCGAACTTTCAAAGTTACACACGTCTGTGTCCAATTATTTAAATAAGTTCCAAATCTAATTCAATTTAGGGTTAGTTTGTATCTTTGTCACTCGCAGGACCCACGCTTTCAGTAACATTTACAGTAGTCATGTGCAGTCTTCTTTAACAGGTGTGTGTGTGCTTTTCAGTGTAGCTACGTTTTGTTTATGTAATACAATTAATTTTAACCCCAGCACTGCGTGATATTGGATGTTAAGTGTAAGATCAGTGGTGATTATTATGCATTTCATCTAACGCACTGTATAGACAAATAATTATTATAATTGAACCTCCGATGCAATGTTTCGATATCGATTTGCCTTCGTCCTGCTGAGATTATTACCGTAACTGTTAATACTTCACAATTATTCGCAAATGCACACGGCTGTGACTAATTAATTCACCATAATACTTTTAGTAAACGCTGGATATCTAAGCTAACTTTGTTTGACTTGCGAACAAATTCAACTTGCAAACAGAATCCGTTTGTATGTAGAAAACTTACTGTGTAAGAATTGTACCGAGTTACATAAAATATAAACTTTGATAAAAGTTCAGCATTATTCACATGTAACCATGTTATATATAAATATAATTTACATTGTTTTTACTATGTTAGCCTGATGAAGATGATTATTTTTTTTAATCTTTCGATTAGGTTGATTTGCGCATTGACCTGGCAAAGGAGCTTAACATCTCATGTTCAACTTTACACAATCATAAAAAGTCACAAGTCAATAAGAAAGACGCAAGCGCCGTTCATTTAAAAATAAAACTTCCAGAATTCGTAATACGACAAAATTGAAACGGTATTGTCAGAATAGTTTCTGTCATACCAAATCTTCCAGGATATGACCCAAAGGACATTTTCAACGCAGATGAAATAGGGTTTTTTTTCATGTATTGCCGGTAGAAATAAGTTTGAAGAGGGAAACTGCCTTGGTGGTAAATTAAGTAAGTTGTCACTGACCCACCAAGAATTATTATGCGTAGAGAAGTTGAAAACTTTTTTATTATAGAGGCCATAATACGAAAAGACAAAAATAAGGCATAGTTAAAATAAAAATAGGAGTTTAAAACATAATGTAAATTTTTAATAATGAACATTGTACGCCATTGCATTTTTAAATATTTAACCTACACACATGTTCCCAAGTGGAATGGGTAGAACATAGTCTCTATAGTCTGCATATTCATATATATTTAAAGTATATGAAATACATATTATCAAATTATTTAAAGTTTTATTTAAGTAGGTAATAATGGTTTTTATTTTCTTTAAAAGTTAATTTTTCGATACATTTTTTATTTCCTCACTTTTACATTTTCCTCAGTTTTACACCGTTTTTTTTACGTTCCACGGAGAAATGTAAAAGAGAGGTCTTACTGTAATTATAAAGTCAAAGTATTGAAAAGTTTCTCACCAAAATAGCAATATCACACAATGAAGACCCTCTACTCCTGAGATTGCTGAAGGACTCGTGTCCAGGTGTGTCAATGATTAAAAGTCCAGGTATTTTGAACTCTATTAAATTAACCTGTAATAAAGCAAATATGGTAATGTCACTAATATATTTTACTGAACATAGTAAAGATCACAAAGATAAGATTTAACATAATTACATGTAACAAATAAAAGAAAATAATATTTAGATAATTATAAATGACACGGAAAGTGAAAAACATAATATGGAATAGGAATGTAAATTAATAAACCTTCATGGGTTGAAAAACTTTAATGATACTAATTATAAAAGAAGGATTTAGTAAAAAAAAAAAACGTTAATTCGAACCCCTTTTATACGATACTTCAAGATCTAAATTGTCAGTTTAATACTTGATGAACCCATTTAATTCGAAAACCCTAATTCGTAGAACAATATCATTTTAGACCTTCGCATCAATGCATTTTTACATCACATAATTTGAAAATTTTGGATATGTTATAAAAAATTAACAATGCGTGCAGCTTCTAAAAATTCACTTTTTATCTTTATGTTAGCGATATTTGACTGACTTTCTGTGTCTGATTTTGATTCTTTGTGTTTTCTCATATATCTCTTGGTGACTTAACATTAAAAAATAAGTTGAAAAAAACAAAAAATAGTGAAATTGTGATAATTGTGATAAATTGTGTTAAAAGATTTTGATGAGATTTTCATTTAAAAAACTTCATCATAAATTTGTATAACCTAATTCTTTGGTAAGTTTTTACACTTTTCTACCATATTGTGTTTGTTTTTTATTAAATTTATGTTATGCTGGCCTACAGGTTTCTCCCATAATAAATAAAGCTGGCATTCAAAAGGTTAACTAGAACCATATAGCTAGTGGAAGAATTTAGAAATGACAAATAAAGATGAGCATGTGTTTTTTCACAAAAATCTGCCACAAACGAATACCAACTAAATGGAACTCTAGCACCGCACGGTGTTTTGAATACACGTTTTCACTTGAACAGACGTATTTCAAAACATTGCAAGTGTGTACTTGAAACGGACTTCAATGTATGCATTTCAATACGTTTTAAACGTAGTATTAATTTATGTTATAAAATATTTTAGGTCATTCACTCATGAACTAACTCTAATGACAATACACCTCGATATTAGCAGTATAACCTAAGTCCACACCTAGTACATGCTACTGATGAATACATACCCCTTTCACATGCCTGGTTTGCTCCTTGATATTTTCAATAGGTACATTGGTGGCACCAATCTGCTGGGTGATACCTCCAGCTTCTCCATCTTGCACATTAGTTCTTCTCAGTTTGTCGAGGATCTTAGTTTTACCCGTGTCTACGTGACCCAACACGCAAACTATGGCGGCTCTCATCACTGTTGAACATTTGTTAGCTTCATTTTCTTCATTTCGTTTCTGAAATCATTTGTAATTCACATAAGCATAGTGAAATTGGTGAAGAAAACTTGTAATTGCAGCATTGTTTTGATGAAAAATAAGATACATCAAAATCTATGGAAAACTGCAATTTTATATAATAAATCAAGTGAAAGCGGTGCAATCTACAAAATGAGTGGCACATTAAAAAATTAACATAATGAATCTCTATAATAAAGATACTACTCTAATATTTTATAAATCGTTTTTATTGCTTTTTTGCCTAGATAAACCCCACATCCGTCCTACTAGGTGCACACCTGTCTCAAGGAAGACTTTGAGAACACTAATTTGTAGAAATACAAACTGTTATACAATGGCCAGTATACATACACAGTAAAACTCTTTTAATTCGTAACTCACCAACTAAACGTAACGTAACTATAAAAAGAATCCGAATTACGAATAATGAGAACAAAGTTTTTTAAATGGAACATTAGAACTAAATTTTTATAAAAACATGTTAGTTTACTGCGTCCGCGTTTTAGTGCGCGCCGCCGCTGTTTTCATTGCGATTTTCACATTGAAACATGATGACCATTATTTCAGCTTTTTATGTGTCAAAATGTTTATCAAATAACGTATTTCTCCTGAATAAGAAAGGTGTGTGGTGAGTGGTGACGTGGTAGTGTCTCAAGGCAACAAAATCACGCACACTAATTTGATTGGCAGTCGAACTCACCTTTCCCATCCGAATTGGAATATTTAAAATGTGCGTGAAAAATAATTTTAAACTTTTAAATCTTCATGTCTCGCTGGCCTTGTTGGTTGAAGTTTATTATTTTCTTGCAATTTTTCAAATTTGAATCCAGAGAGGTATTCAGGATTCAATTTTTTCTGCCAATTTTATCTTTGATATCTATTTTTTGTTAGTTTTCAAAATAAGCTCCATTTATCCAATGGTCAAGGATTTATACGAATTACAAGATGTTGGCGCCATTTTAGAAAATAAAACATGAAAAAAATATGTCAACGTATTTTAATATGAAAGATTTACTCTCTTTAGTACCTACATATGCAAATCGCAATGTTTCATAAACATAGAACTAGATCAAGTGATTCAATGAAAACATTATTTTAACAACAACAAATCTTATAAAATGCACAATGAAATATAATGTACATGAGTTTTATCATATGTCATATGGCAAAACTCAGTCCGGCACCTGTCATGCCAGCGCTCCGTTTTTACAATAAGGAATGGCGTCGTGATTGGCTGGTAGACGGGGCTAGTTGCAGATGATTACGAAGGGATGAAGGTCAAATGCGTAGTCGCGCAAGTTTAGGGATATAAAAACATTTGCAAATATGAAAATTATGTGAATAAATTATTTACTTTGGATGTCAAAAAAGCATACGAACTGCGAACAATCAGATTTTACAAATTATCGACAGAAATTAGTATAAAATGTTATACTGTGAAAATACAAAATATAGGGTTACAAATTAACGGAGTTTTACTGTACATATTTAAAAGTAACAACATTTTTTTTTTAAACACAAAAATAAAAAATTATCAGAGTATTGCAGACATATGAATACATATGAGAATGAGGAATATGGAAAATTATCTGTGTTTTAAGTATGATAAAAACCCTGAATGAATGAATTGAAGGAACCAAAAATATAAAAAAAATTGATTTTCGTATTAAGTACAATTTCATAGAAAGCTTTCAAAAGATCAAGATATTTTATAACATTTATAGCTGTACTTCTAATATACATTTTCTCAAAACATTCTTAAATACATGTATTTGGCCAATGTTGCATTCATTTTCGTCCGTCCCCCTCACCACTATTTCGTCAAACTTTTTGACTTTCACAACATATTGACGCGTGTTATGTTGAACCTTGAATTAAATCTGAAAAGCTAACTATCAGAGGTTCCAAAATTATTAATCTCGTCCTTCTCGATAAGAATTGGACCAGAAATTGGAAATTGGCCACACGTTTATGAGAAAAAAAATTAAACAGCCCGATTTCTAGCTCTTCGTGTTTTGCCGGGCAAATGTGTTGACGTGTTACTTTCCTTCACTCGTATGATTCTTTAATTTTGACGTATTTATAAATATTATTTGTCATAATTACGACAACACAAGCATTATAAGAAAGACTGCGACCATTAAATTAATTTTCTGTATGCTATAAAATTGCTTTAATATGGAAAATTCTTGCATATATGAAATATATTTTCTTAAAATCTCGAAGCCAAGATTGCGGAGACAAATCTGCTTTAAGACAAATTAACAAAATGTTAAAAATTAATATAGTTATAAACCCCAAAATTAGCAGTATCGTCAATTTTCTAGGTTTTTAAAATACTTTGTTTTATTGAAACCAAAAACTTTTAAAAATATTACGTATTTACCAAAGTTGTTTGTATTAACGAGCTTTTACTGAATAGATTTCCCCAAATCAAATAGTTTGCAATGTTTTAAAACAATTACATAATACAAACCATGTTTAATAAATTGAGAAGTATTTGTGGTGTTCCCATTTTTAAACAAAATTATACTATTTTGATTCAACAAATAATTTAACAAGCATAATAAATCATTTATTTGAAATACAAATTTCTAGTAAAGTATTTTATTCAACTAGAAATTGATAATTTGAGTCATGCAATATTTTAACAATGCCAAATTATTCTGTAATTCAAATTAAAGAACACATAAAATGTTGCTAATACCTATATATTTTAAGAGATGTTAGTGATGAAATGTAATTAATTACCTTCATTCTCTGCATGGCCTTCTCCCACTGTTTAGCTTGTTCTGATTCTTCCTCCTCCTCACTAGTATCACTTTCATCATCACTACCGGAACCATCGCTGGATTCACTCACTGCGGGTTTCTTCACTTGGGCAGGCTGGGCGGACTTGGGTTCACCTTCTTCATTATCAGAAGACGACGATTCTGCATCCCATGAGTCCTTTATTGCCTCCTCTTTTTTAGGTTCACCCTCTTTCTTGAGGTCAGACTGAAAATTGTTTTCAGAAATTACATCAAAAAAATATTCTGTGAAATAGAAGTTTTACGTTCCCTTTACAGCGCGGTAATAAAGAAATTAGAGTAAGTATCAAGACTAAACTGACTGTTTTTAAAACTGTGTACCGGTCCACTTTAATATATGGTCACCGTTGCGGAGAGAGTAAGATTGAGAATCCAGGCTGTTGGAATAAGTTATCTTAGGGTAGTAACAGGAGTAACATATTGGACTGAATGAGAAGTACCGGCATTCGGCTCGGAGTCCCTATTGCTACATATTACTGCTTCACCCCAGACTGAAATAGTCAACAATAATAACTTATATTATTTTTAATCAAATTTTTAGAGGCCAATTTTAATGGCACTGTAAAAAGTAATATAGAAAAATTTCACTTATCAGGTTTTACTCGCCAGATGACAATTCTTCAAGCAAGATTTATAGAATTATACAATAAAATATTATGAAACAAAAATTACATATTATGAAGAAAAACCAACATGTAACATTCTGAAATAAAAAACATGGAATAAAAAAGTTAAGAATTAAGCAAAATACCTGTGAATCTACGATTTTCACATTAATTTTGTTGGGGTCCTGTGAAGCATTTTGCTCTTCTGATGTTTGCTTCTTGAGTTTATTAGGTTTGACTCTCGTCCCCAACCTCGGCTTCCTCTCCTGTTGCTCAACACCTATCTCACCTCCTTGCTCCTTCAGAGATTCGATCATGGCTAATGCTCTAGCCTTATCAGCTTTTTGCTTTGGTGTTAAAAATTTTCCCTCAGCTTTCAATTTATCTTTCCTTTCTTTCTCTTTCTTTTTTTTGCGGTCCTTCTTTTCTTTTTCAAGTCGTAATAACTCAAGGCGTTGTTCTTCCCTTTCTTCTTCTAGCCTAATACGCTCCTCTTCCTCTTTTTTAAGTCTGTCTTCTTCTTCCTTCAATTGTTTCAGAGCCTCTTGCATGGCTACAATAGCTTTTTTAGCAGGTTTCTTAGCTTTATCTTCGGCTTTTTCCTTTTCTCCCTTTTTCTTTTTCTTCTTTTTTTCACCACCTTCTTCTTCTCCATCATTTTCTGCAGTTTGTTCAATTTGTGCAGGTTCAGATTCTACCTTTTCAGGTTTTTCAGTCTCTACGGGAATTGGAGTAGCTTCCTTTTTGGGAGCTGGTTCTTGCTTCTTTGCAGCCAATTTCTTTTGTTTTTCCCTCTCTTTCTTTTCTTTTTTTTTCTGGGCTGCCGTTTTAACTGTAGATGAGTCTTCTTGATCTTCAACATCATCTTTGTCTTTTTGTGAATTTTCTATTTCAACTGTCTCTTTCTCTTCTGCATTGGATTCCTTAGGCTGTTCAACAACTTTTTCAGTACTTGCAGCAGGTTTTTTGCCACTGTATTCCATTTCAAGTTCAGCAAGAACTTTGTCAATATCCTCATCTGAGTCGTCTTTCTTCTTCTTTGATTTTTTACCCTTTTTACCCCCCTGATCCTTCTGAGCATCCTTTTGAGGTGGTTGCTTTTTCTGTGTAACTACTTTAGGTTTTTCCTCTTCTGATTCTTCACTATCTTCTTCAGAACTCATTTCCGATTCTTCTGAATCTTCCATTTGTAAAAGGGCAAATCCACCTTTCTTTGCAGACTGTTTAGGTTTACCTTTGGCGGGTTTGTCATCTGCTGAATCAGAATCGCTTTCTGAAGCAGATTCATCTGAAAAATAAAGTGAAAATTGTTTCATATGTATCTAGTCAAACAAACAGACCTTTATATAAGTTGCAATAAATAAGAACATATAATTGCAAAGAATTATTTCACTCTTAAAAAAAATTAGAACTAGAACTGTTCTTACACATACTACTCAATACTATTACACAATGCAAAACATCAGATAAGTAGAGAGCCGTATCTGCTTTCAAGTGAAGTAGTACAGCCAGGAGACAAAAGCGTGCTCGGAAGATGATGCGCACTGTATAATTGCTGAGCAAATGTCAATCATCATAGGAAAAAAAATATTATTGTTTTGGTACAAAATTATTAATCAACTTTGAGACTTAAGTTAAAAAATATGAGTTATGAATAGATGAATTACATTTATTATGTACATACAATGTAAATACAAGTCGTAAAAAATATTATGTTGTAACAGATTTGTATATAAAAATATTGAGTATTTGTGTGTAAATAAAATGTATAAAAAACCAATAGGTATAAGAGTTACCAATGGTATAATTAATATAAATATGTCAACAATGAATATTTTTGCTAAACCTGTTAGCTGCCCAGAAATCATGCCACCATATTGGCGCCAAAATTCTTAAAATTCTTAATTCACAAGCTAGATTTTTAGAATTTTATTTTTACGAAAAAACCATGGAAACGTTGGTATAACTCAAAATACGTGGGTACTATTTCACCATAAGCGTCCATCGACCGCGATTTCGTGCGGTTTAGAGATGAAAAAAGTTTTAAAAAAAGGAAAAAATAAAAGTTAGTGTTGTCAGGCCATAAACACTTGGAACATTATTATTTATTTTACATTTGTTTTTTGGGAGGACAACATCAGATTTTATTAATATTATTGTGTTTAATGTGATGCTTAAAACAAAAATATATTATCACTTCACAACGTACGCATTACATATCGCATTTATATTCCACTAACAACACGCATAAAATGATGCCGCCGGCCACGGCAATGGCCAATGCTGACTAACGGCGCACACTCACTGTATTTATAGTAAAACACATGTATATTAATTAATAACTAAAGATAATATCTTATTCACTTGAATTACTTAAAAACGAAAAATATCACGAACGTACATCAAAATCTAACTGTCAATTTACTCAAATTGGACCGTTCTAGATACTTTCCAACTTATTGCATCCTTCTCATCATCGGACTCTGCGGTAGTAACGAGCATATCGGGAATGTCTAAAAAGTTGGCAGCCACCACTAACGAAATAAGTCACCCTTCGCCTTTTTGTAAAGTAAAAAGAAAATCAAAAAAGTTGTCGAAAATTCGATAACTGTAAAAATATCAGCATTTGATGACGACATGTGTGTTAAATATTAAAAATTTAATAAAATTGCGATCTGGCAATGTAAAAGTAAGCTCCAACTGTCAATTTTGTATGGAGGAAAAATAACAATTTTTACACTCAATTTCAGAAGTAATTCATTGTGTTCTTGAGCTGAAATAGATTTCTATGGGGCGCCGTACGCTATTACTACTGGAAATAATAATTTGATTAAAGATCCGATTCGCGGCGCTGGTGATATCATGCATTATTTGATGGTCATTTCTGTGGAGACAAGACGCAGTGGAATGTCACGAGATTATCCGCTGTACCCATGATAGCCAACTTAAATTCTGACAGTTCTCATTCCATCCCTTTCTCTGTTGGAAACTTGGGACGTGTGCGGCCAAGGAGTTAAATTATAGAAATAATAAAAGAAATAACTTTTGTGTTTATTGTATGGACGTATTTTGCTATAATTTTATTCACTAAAAATTACTCACAAAAATATTTTTTCTATAATACTATGGACAAAAATGAAATTGTCAGTGTTTGTATATTACGAGTTATAAAAGTTTAAGTTTAGTGTATACTCATCTTGAAAGTTGAATAAAGGACAATACAGAGTTGAGCACGAAGCGAGCTATGATTAATTTCTATTGAATTTTGTATGCAGAATAGAATGATGCAACTGATACATACCGATCTTCACTGACAAATCTCTGAGACGAGATTGGTCTCAACCACATTCATCCGCACCATAAGAGGTACTATTACGCAAGTGTGTGTGTTGTGATAATTGTAATTGCATGCAGAAATAGAAGCTGATATACAAACATTAAAGTAAAAAAAACACCACAGAAGTAGCGTCCGAGTCTTCAATTTTTTCCTTGAATATTTATCAAAAACCTAGATGTACGAAACCAGGCAAGGCCATCAGAGGACTAGCAAACACATGTGCATGTTAGGTTGGATTGAACACAAAGTAAAGAAATCATTACAGAATTTTACTCACCATCACTCGTAACAGCTTTCTTTTTCTGATTTTTCTTACTTCCTATGTTAAGTTTTTTTATGTCTTTTGTAGCTGCTGACACCTTTTCATCTTCCTTTTTTTTCTTTTTATCCGGCTTCTTACTGCTAACAATTTCCTCTTCACTTTCTGATTCTTCAACCTTTGCTCTAAAATGAATGCAAGAATAAAATAGAAACAGAACAACAAGATCAAATCTCTGTACCAATAAACATTAATTCATTTCTGGAGCTGGATATGACATATATCAATAAAATTGAGGAATGAACGCGGCAAAAAATCTAGAAAGCAATTTCTGTAGGAAATTTTAAAAGTTATCAAAACAATAATATTTGGTGTATATTACTATAAAAATGTTAACTACACGATGCACACAATAATCTCTTACAAGGACACTAAAATGATAAAGTTACATAAATTTCTCGAAATGCATGCACTGATTTATGAAATAACCTTGATATTGATTTGATAATACTACATTCTGGCAATGCATGAAATAACCGCTATTAATTTGATATGTATATTTTTATACAATACAAATGACACTATAACTATTATAACCTAAAATTTATTTTTATTAGAGGATTTACTAACTTTTGTTTAACTTTAGATTTTGATACAGACTCCTTGACATTAGTTGTGACTTCTATTTCAGCATCACTATCCCTAAAACATAAAAGAATTCATTGAATGCATCATTCTGGTGACATCGTATTGAACTTTCTGAGCTACATATTGTACAATTTCAACATACCCTTCATCGTCCCTGGACCCCTTTTTGACCTTTTTAGGTTTACCCATTATAAAATATACTTATTAGAATTTCTTAATACTAAAATTAATGCAGCCGCTGTGTGTTTTGACTTCAAAAATATTCCAAAACTTCGTGTCATAACCAAGCACATTCGCCGGATTTCAATTTCTGAGTGACTTCTGCTACATATGTTAATTTTTCCAAATATGCATCATACGCAATATGCAACCACATCAATCTGATTTAGAACCCAATAAAAAAAAGTTAACGAAAAAGGCACCGTCTGCATTTCATTAAAGATTGCTGTATTCAAATTACTCTTGGAACATCATATATTTCATAAAACCAATACGTAGGGAAAATTAGGACGATACAAAATTGAAATATTATAATGTAACTTGTTTTTAATAAGCCATATAATTTTACATATACTCTTTATGTAACTTGTATAAAAATGTTGAAAGCAGATATAAATAAATATTTGCAAATACAAATGTAAAAATCCAAAAACATTTGTGATGAAGAGATTTATTTTTTACAATTATATCTAATGATAATAATAATTATTTTCAAATTCTCTTAAAATTTGGATATGTTATATAAGTGCATTAAAATTTATGTCCATATTGAAATCCATCAATTACAGTATGTATTTTAAATCTGTTATCAATACTTAAAAAAAATATCTGCAATATAATTATAAAACAGTTTTATATAAAAAAAAAAAAATCTCCAAGAAAAGATTTTTCATTCTTTATTAATTATAGAAGGATATAAAATTGTAATTTGAAATATTTTTTCCCATACATATTTTATTTTATTTTACTTGTAACTATATAATACAATGTAAAAATCTATTTGGACTGTGCCCGTCTCACTAGAGAAATTCTGTATCAAGACAGACATCTATATATATTAATAGGTTCTTTATATATATAGAGGTTCTTTTTTTATGTTTCCATTTATAGCTTTATTATAACAGAAACTATCTCGAAAATCTTCAAAGTTTATAAAAATGACAAAATACTCAATACTTTATAGAAAAGTTTATGTAATGTATTAACTTTATAGTAATGGAAAATATTTTTTCAAACTTAAAAAAAACGTAACTCATTCGAGCTTCGATTCAATTCATTCAGCTTGCAACTGGAAAGTTAAATTTCGTTTTGATAATATTCGTATTAATATAATAAATATCACATACCAACTGCGATCACTGTTCTCTTTACTATTAGATTAGTACTCAATAAACACATTATGCGCACAAAATAATCAAAGTGTTAGCCAAATAAAAAAAATAAATAAAGTATATTTGACAGCACAATCATAACCTTAAAAGTTATAAGTCATTTTATACCATAACCTCTAAGCTTACTTGAGAAGTTTTATAAATAAAATAATGATAAAATGATTAAAACATTCAGTTGTCGAACATTTTTACATTGTGTGCGTGAAAATTTTGTGTGTAGTAATAGTTCGTGCTATTCTTTGCGGAATTTTTCTTTGAACAATTATATTTTAAAGCCACAATTTATAGGTTATTTTGCCAAACGAACTAAAAAATACGACAAGGGCAATGGAAGCTCGCTCTTTGTACCAATTCCTGTAAAGACTAATCCGGACGACATAAATGTTGGCGTCGAACTTACCGGTAGATTGAAAAAACAGGACTTGCTTAAAATATTAACAAAGTTCTATCAGAAACCCGAAATAAGACTGCTGTCAACTGAAAGTGGCTTGGACGACAACTTATTACACCAGGCGTTTATTTCATTCAGAAAACATTGTATCGAAAATGATCTACCGGTTGATTTACATGTTACCATTAGTGATATCCTTCAAGGTAAATTTGTTTGTTAAATATTTTTAAATTACAAAAATGTATTTTCTTTCATTAAATAAATAGATTTTACTTAATAAGTTACTCTTGTGTTTTTTCTTTCGTTTCAGGCGCAGGCCATGTAGACGATTTATTTCCATATTTTATAAGACATGCACGGTTAGCATTCCCTCATTTAGATTGCCTGGATGATTTGAAAAAGATATCTGATTTAAGAACTCCAGCTAGCTGGTAAGTCTTCATTTTAAACAATGTATGTAGTTACAAAGTTATCTAAAACAGTCTATGCAAGGCTCCATATTACTCTTTGCTATTGTGTAAAAAACAATGATTTTTGTGTTTTTTGTTACGATACATACGATACGATGTTACAGAGAGACAAATGAAAAGAGGTTTTGCTGTTAAATTAACTATCTAATTTAAGTATCATAAACACATAATTACAATTAGGTATAGGCAGTATCAAACCTGGATATAACTTACTCTAGGAACACACAATATTTAACTTTACAAGACCTCCCGCATGGGATTTCATCCATGACAGGCGGCGGTAGTTAACCTTCAAATAATAATGTAAAATCCATAAAATAACCCCTTTAGCAATTCCCAAATATCATAAATAACTCGCAAGCAAAAGCCACGACACCAATCCTTCAGGGATTGTTTTAATAACAATGGATTTTACGTTCCATAATGTGAGTTTTAATTTTTAAATAAACTACCGGCACGATGCTTGCTTTCAGCCGTCCTGCATGCCTTCACTGACAGACATTTGTTGATCTTAACAGCAAAAATAGGAAATAAAACGATACTAGGTTAAGTTGTGATGTGTTCCTGCGTAATCTCCTGATGCCAGTCATGATTCCAATGTTAGAAAGGTCTTCCCACCTTCATCTAGTTGATGGGTTACCGATCGCATAGGAAATGTGGCTGGCATCTCCCTTCAGGGCTGCAGTCACCATAAAGAAAGTCTGCTGCCGCACAGATTGCCGGAAGCATCTCACCATCACGCTCAATATGGAAAAGACTCCAATTCCCATGGTAGCGAAGGAAAATATCAATTTCTGTGAGGATGGTATATCATGCAAATTAATTTCGAACAATTTACCAAACAGTGCACTAGTGATTGCAATGATTAATAATATTTACAGTTCTACTAATGATTCAGCAATTTCGATATGGCGTCGCCTTTCCGAGGCGATTGACAATCTCATCGCATAATGTTTGGCCAAGACCGCTTTTGTGACAGAAGTGGTCTGCCCATGGCTCCGGACCCTATTCGCCCTTACCGACGCAAAGTTGTTGCGAACTAAGCATTGCCATGATTCAAATGTGGCACTAATTACAAATGCCACCCGGGGCATTTATTTACAACATGACATCTTATATTATAAATTTCTTTCTGTTCTAGAACCATTCTAAAATTTTTTCCTAAAAATTATTCGAGTAAATTTGTATTAAGTAACAATTTAAGTTAGGTACTAAATTTATTTTTTAAATAATTGTTATTTTAAAAATAGATTCTGGTAAAGAAACAATAATATATGTTTTTAATAAGTTATGACATCCTGAAGAAGAAAATGATATTTTTCGAAACCGGTAGATGTATTTAAATGGTTAATAAAACAATGATAACAAATAAAAATATAATGTTTTATTGTATACACAGGTATCCAGCAGCCCGGGCACTGAATAGGCGAGTTATATTCCATGCCGGTCCAACCAACTCTGGCAAAACATATCATGCATTGGAAAGATATTTATCTGCAAAGTCTGGAGTATATTGTGGTCCCCTTAAACTGTTGGCTACTGAAATATACCACAAATCTAATAAAAGGGTATACATATTAAAATTGTTTTTTAATTTTTTATTTATATTTTATGACTAAAAATTGTCTGTTAGTACCATTATTATTTTTACATCATTATTTTATTGTACGTATCTGATTTAACTCACACATTTCGCACCATGTTTATATTCAAGATATTAATTGAATTTTCAATTTACCTGGGGTCTGTCAAAATACCAAAATATACTGTTGTAAACATGCTTTCACATTATAAACAATTGATTCAATCTTTTGTAATATCTATATAAAAAATAATTCACGACAAAGCTGCTAGCTTATCTGTTTTTTAAAATTAAATGTTATTCACTATGTTTGATGGTATAAATATTCATTAAATTTGTATTGCTAGATTTTTACTAAACAACTTCAACTATTATATTAGGTAAAGCGAAAATAATTTTTGTTTTTTATTATAGTGAGAAAAAATTAACAATATTTATTTATGATATTTTACCTCAATTTGGGTAATTTTTCGATGTCTCTTTTGTAAAATTCTCGCAATTTTTATTTAAAAAAGGAATCTGGATGTTTTCTGACATCGTTTGTTGAATTGAAATTTTCTTTTCGAAGCAAATGTTCCATAGACCGGAATAAATGATAATCCGACGGTGTTATGTCAGGAGAATTATGCGGATGTGGTAAAAGTTCCAGATCCTTTATTTTGTTCTGTGTAATTTTCGCTGCGTGCGGTATCGTATTGTTGTGTTGTAAGATGCACTGTTGATTATTAACTAGGATTGAACGTTTATTTTTAATAATTCCACCTTTAATCTCTCCAGTTGAGTACAATAAAATTCGGACGTGATGGCCTTTCCAGGTTTATCTCACCAGACACATAAAATAACCTTTTTTAAGGTCGTGGATTGCTATAAAAGATCATTTTTCGTCTCCAGTAATAATTTGTTTCAGAAATGGATCGGTTTCATACCTGCTTAGCAGAACAAATCTAATATACAGAATAAATTAAATAAATGCTTTGTGCGAAGAACAAATTGTCACACGTTGATCCAAGGCCAACGGCGATAGACTGTGTGGAACCCAAACTCCTTGCCTATGATTTTTGCCAAACCCTTTCAAATGATCTTTTACCGTCGACCGGGGATGGTTAATCTCTTCTGATAATTCCTTGATGGTTTTGGTGATGGTCGTCATCGATTTTTTGAGGTCTTCCTGATTTCGGAAAATCTTTTAAATTCCTATCATCGTTTTTGAGCTGATTAAACCAACGTTGGCATTTCTGAATGTTCAAAATTACCTCTGTAAGTTTCACAAATGCTCTTAGTAGCTTATTTGGGTTATAATCCCATGTCAAATAAAAGCAACAAAATATGTTGCAACTGCTTCTCTTTTAATTATGGGTGAAAATGAAAAAAATGAAGTGAAAACAGTAAGAGTATGAACAGAGCTACAAAGTAATAACAATGCTGACATACTTACTGGACTGCAGCCGAAAGCAAACTGACTTCAAAACAACATTTCTTTTCGCTTTATCTAATATGTAAGATGATGATGATTTCCTCATCAAAGAAATAGAGGATCATCTTAAATTCAGGCTTACATTTCACATTTGATTTTATCGATGTCGTGTCAGACCAATTTGATATGACTGATTAGTAATTTTTGAACAGGGCACGCCGTGTGATCTAATCACGGGAGAGGAGAGAAGGCATGCTTCACAATACACTGAAGAGGGTTCAACGGCTGAACCCAAGGAATACTCAGCTGATCAATCACCCCATGTCTCGTGTACAGTGGAAATGACATCACTTTCAACACCATGTAAGGGCAATCATTTACATTATGTCAATAGCTGAGTAGTCCTGTGCTTATTAGTATCAACCAGCAATCTCATATTAGGCTGGGTTAATAGCACACTAAACTGCAGAGATCAGAAATTTTTCCAGATCCGATGTTATAGTACATATGATTATATATTTTTTTTAGATGAAGTTGCCATTATTGATGAAGTTCAATTGATTGGAGACAGAGGAAGAGGATGGGCATGGACGCGGGCTGTTTTAGGTATACATTTTATATTTTGTAATTATGTATTATGAGGTGTGTACTGGCGAACTATTCTCCACCAACTAGTAACAACGGAGAGCATGAATTGTGAGATCGTGAATCTTCAATTCAATCGCTCTATCCTCCGCGTATATTCTGATACGAGTTCAACAGAATGACAGGAACAGCCAAACGGCCGCCCGCGGAGTAAATCCCCTCAGCTCGAAGCGCGAATAGAAGTGAACATACTTGGCTAGTGCTGGTCCGTGACTCGAAACAACGGTCGCGATCCTAGCGGCCAACATCGAAATTAGTACTTGGCGATACGAACCGAGTGTGAAATTAACTAACCAGGGTGTTCGTTATTTCAATTAGGTACTAACGTTACATTCTTCTTCTTCCAAGAATTTGTAACATTATAGTATATATGAGGGTACTAGTTGCAAACACGCTAACCTTCAAGTTTTTTTATTTGGAAAAAATAATATCTTTATTAATGCAGTTATTATCGTGAATGATAATCGCTATAGTCTAGTTTAAAACACAAAATAAATGCAAAACCTTCTTTCATAAGTTAGTTTTCATACTGGCAGCCATCTAATTCAGAGAAGTGAAGACAGCTATTGGTTGAATCTTAATATTAATGGAGGAGGGCAAAAACAACTGTCTTTGCAACTTAAATCAATTTTGAATGATCATATGAACTATACAGAGCACAATGATGGTACAAAGGTAATCCCAAAAATAAGGTCTCTTAGTTTATTAGAAATAGAAAAAAAAGTTTATTTTCAATAATTGATACATCATTTTAAAGCTTCAATATTTTTCTACATAATCGCCATTTCGGTCAGTACATTTTTGTAGGCATTGTGGCAGTTTTTGTATGCCCACGTTATGCCAGCTCATTGCCATGTCGTTCTTTCACCTTGTCGCTGAAGCGCATTCCGGCCAAATGTTCTTTCAACTTAGGAAACAAGTGGTAGTCACTGTGTGCCAAGTCCGGACTATAGCGTGGGTGGGTGATGATGTCCCATTTCTTGCAGGAGAGCGACGGTGGCGAGCGATACTCTTGCTCAACATTCCTCTTCTCCGGTTCTGAATCTTTTTTGAGTGTCTCACAATATCTGTCAGCGTTTATTGTGGTCTCGCGAGCCATGAAGTCAACCAACTATATCCCCTTTCGTTGCAATGACTTTGCCGGCAGACTGTACCTGTTTGAATTTTTGAGGCTTGGGCGAAGAGGAATGCCGCCACTCATTTGATTGTTGTTTGGTCTAACACCTTTTTTGCATTAAAAAACTGAATAACTGCGCGAACTTCGCACCTGGCGGTAGCGGCAAGCGGGAGGTCCATTAAAAACGGCTGCCGTGCCAAAACTGAGCATCCCTGCAGGCTAAACTTGCTTGAGAATTGGAAAAGCAACAAACACGACAGTATGGCCAACAGCCACGCAAAATGTTTCCCTACGGCCCCAGCGCTTTGGAGACACTATTTTTGGGATTACCCTTGTATATCAAAATTTTTCAGAGGGAACACTTGAGAAACTGTATATAAAAATAACTTTTTAGATATATAGACAGTCCTTATTTATATTTTTATATATGGATTTTTAGATTTTTGATGGATCAGATGGAGTGACGGAGTTTGTTGGTTATGAGCACCAGGTCAGAAGGTTTTGTTTATGGTGAGACTGAGGGGTCTATCTCTGTTCTCACGCATGTACATGCATGTCGCAGTGTATATAAATGCGGAATGTGCAAGTGAGTGTATATGAACTGTGACTAGAGCAAAGGTATTTAAGTAAAACAGGATTAACAAATGTTGGCATTTATTGCGGGTCGATACACAATTGAAAGTACAACGGTTTAAAAGTTAATTTGCACAATAAAATTAAAGACTGGAGATGCTCGCTAGAGGTGTTTCTGAAAAGGCGGGCAAAGGAGAAGTTATATATTACCGTATTAGTCTGAGTATAATGCAATATTTTTTGACAATTTATTAGTTGTAAAAAAATTGACTCGTGCAAAATTTGAGACCTAGATATTGGAATATTTTATAAATAAGTCTTCTTGTTTTACGCTTTTGACTGTAGACACTTGTCTATGATTTTGTGTGTGGTCAACTTTTTTATCGACTTTTCGTCATTTGTATGTTTTTTCACGCAATGATCACATATTTTCTTCTTTATTGTCCATAAAAAAATGAGTTGGAGCAATAATAGAAGTGCAGAGAAAAAAGACTCATCAAAGAGATAAATGAAGGTATCAGAAAAAGCTATGATATGAATTGTAAAGTGATGGTTGCAAATGAGGCAGAGAGAACAAACAATATGAGTGCTAAGAGTGAGAAATATAGAATTCCAGAAGTAAACATTCACTTATGAAGAAACGATTTACAGAAATATATTAATGTAAATTCCTTTTTATTTTTCTTCCTCTTATGTATCTTGCTATCCATATAATTTTATCTTACATTATTTTTTTTGTTAACATGAATGTAAAATATGTTTTAAATACTAATTTAATGTATTAATTATAAATATATACATATAAAGTCAATTTTGTCGAAAAATTGTTTTTGCGCTATCGGGATTCGAACCTAGATCTCTATTTCCAATCCGGGGAAGTACACTACCAATTGTGTTATAACGCCAGTATTTTTCATGACAAATATTACTTTCTTTCTAGTTTGTAGTACATATATAGATAAAAATATTTGTCAAAAATTTTTATCCTTTCGATTTAAATTGTACTAGGCATCAAATAAATTATTTAAACAGAAAGTAATTTGTAAATGTGTCAAAATTAATGTTTTTTAGGTTTGCAAGCTGAGGAGTTACATTTGTGTGGAGAAGCTGGAGCGATTCCTTTGATCGAAGATATCTGTAGTACAACAGGTGAAGATCTTGAAGTAAGACGTCTTTCTTGTGTAATGATTTTAATTCTTGTGTAATGATTTTAATTCTTGTGTTAATGATTTTAATTCTTGTGTTAATGATTTTAATTCTTGTGTTAATGATCTTAATTCTTGTGTTAATGATTTTAATTCTTGTGTTAATGATTTTAATTTTATTTGTATAGCAATTTGTTGACTTTGGTTTCAGGTGAGAAAATATAAACGTCTTACAGAATTAAAAGTACTTGACCAAGCACTTGGATCTTTAGATAATGTGGAATCAGGAGATTGTATTGTGTGCTTTAGTAAAAATGATATTTACAGTGTTTCGAGGGCGATAGAACACAGGTGATTATATATATTGCAGTTATTCATTGTGTTCATTATTCATTGTGTTCTTGTCAATGTCATTGTGTCATTATTCATTGTGTTCTTGTCAATGATGTTATTTTATTAAGGAGAACACATTCTTATTGTGAAGTTGTAATTATTCAGAACATAGGTCCGTGATGTTTTAAATACTAATTATATGTAAAGATATACATATAAAAAAATATTTTTCGATAAAATTGATTTTATTTGTATATCTTTATAATTAATACATTTAATTAGATGTTATTTTAGTTTTTTTTATTATAAAAATGTGCAGTATGTTTTGAATTATAGTACAGTAAAATCTCGTTTATTCGAAGTTGAGGGGACCGAAAATCAAGAAAAAAGTTCGAATAACGATTTAGGATAATGAATATAAAAATTTCAAAAATTCGATTCTTTTTTACATACTAACTTTTTTCATAGCAACTTGAAGTAATTATATACACCTATATCCACACATTTAAAATTAACAAACAAGTTGTCAAAATACAGTGTAAACAAATCACAATATTATTAAAAAAAAAACACTATTATAATGGACTCTTTTCGCGCGTCATTTTTAATAACGACATAATAGTCGAACTTATCAACCCGCCATTTCTCCGCTGAAGTTAGCGACAAAAGTTTCTAGCGCTTTTAAAACATTTGTTTTGTAATGGTCGAGGCGACATCTGGCACTCGCCTGTCAACGTTAAAGTTCTTTCTGTCATGTTTAATATTGTCGACAACCTCATTAATGGGGTCGCGTATTTTTCTGTTAATTTTGTTTTGGATAATTTTTTTGTCAATTTTTTGTATTAATTCAATTTTTAGCAACTGTCGGCGTTTTGTACGAGTTTCGCATTAATGCTATTATCGAGAATATAAAATTATCAGTCAAAATTATAAAAATGTTTTAATTTAAATTTAATGAAATACGGAAAAGTTTAAGGAATGCAAACCACGCATTCGCGAATTTCAAAATGTCTTAACACGTAAATATTAGAGAAAAACAAATAATGTTCTTTACATATAAAACAATGTCAATAAAATAATTAACAAGATACAAGAAAATCTGAGAAACGCTAACTACACATTCTTTAAAATGTCTTGACACTATACTTAAATAGAAAGAGAAATGTCTGTATTAAAATTAATACAAATTAAATAATTTATAAAACACGGAAAATTCTGAGGAACTTAACCGCGTACTAACGTTTGTTCAACAAAATATACAAACGCTACGTAAACAAAAATAATTATGGTAATAATAGGGAACAGAAGATTGGCAAGCACTGACACTGCAGAACTAGAGAACTGCGTTACCTATAAGGGCGCAAAGATAATATTTGCTATCTTTTTCTAATGTACAGAAAACGAGCGAGAGAAAAAAAGCACGCGACTCTAAGTTAAAGCGTCGCAGTTGCAAGAAAATAAATATTTCAAATCGAGGACGCACAAGATATATTTGTCATCTTTTCTAGTATACTGAGAGTGAGTGAGAAAACAAACAATGTGAATTAACTTTATGCGTCGTGAATCGGTATAGGAGCGGAACTACCCATTTGATGGTCTTGGACTTTGGACAGGGCACATCGCGTAGCGCATGTGTATTTTCCAGATTGCTGACATCTGACAAAAAATATCGAATTAGGCGAAAAATAGATCGACAAATTCATCTTATAGGGTCCAAAAATAGCTTCGAATAATAATATTCGATTTATAAGTATAATTTAGTATGAAAACTTTCCAGAGGGACCACATTCTGCTCTAAAACTTCGTTTTGCGGCGAATTTCGAATAAACGTTCTTCGAATAAACGGGGTTTTACTGTACTCACTTATGAACATGTTTGCAATTCAAAATAGTAATTTCAGATACATATTCTAACAAGTTTACAATGTGAAATGGCAGTTATTTTTTCAAAATTGTTTGTATTAAGTAGACATAATATTATCGTATTAATTTTTAATCAAGATATATATTATAAAATATTCACAGATCAGATTAAACTATTGAATAATGAAAATATGTAATGAATGAATATGTAGAGGTGAATGCGAGCGAGGTTAATGCATACAGCAAATATTTGATGACAGCTTGAGTTGAGTTGAATTTGAGTTCTCTGATCAAGAGATTCATTGTGTTGCGATTTAAGATAGACAAAATTTAATAAATGTAATCCCCTGCAATAACTTTATTAAATTTTTATTACATATTTGTTTGCTTTATTACAAAATTTTCACAGGACTTTGCACAAGGGATACAGTACATAACATATATTGCACTATTTACTCTGGTTGTGCCTATAATATAATAATAAATATAATTATTCTGGTTGCGCTCGTTGGTCCTGTAATTAAGACACTCGCCCAGTGATCCAGTGGCCGGGGGTTCGAGCCTCATTCCAGGAGACTAGCAAATTATGTAGTCCTATAGCACAAGCGTTTAGCTTAGTTTGAAAATAGTAAGAATATTGATGTGATATGTATTCCATGTTCGCATCTCTATTTAAAATAAAAACACTAAGAGAACATTTGTGGCGCACCGTTTGAAAAACACTGCTCTAGAAAAATCTTTTAGAGTATTTTGTGTGACGCTCTTTTAAAAAAAAAATTGTTTAGGTGTTTAATACAATTTCTAATATCCAAAATATTATTTTAAATGTGTTAATATATTTTAGAGGACGTGAAGTAGCTGTTATATATGGAAGTTTGCCACCAGGAACAAAATTAGCCCAAGCAAATAAATTCAACGATCCAGAGAGTTCATGTAAAGTGATGGTTGCTACTGACGCCATTGGACTAGGTATTAATTTGTAAGTCGGTTTCAATTAAATAATTTCTTGTTTTGAATATTTATTTGGCCATTTTTTAAAATCATTTATATATTATTGTTATTTTAGGAGTATAAGAAGAATCATATTTTATTCTTTAATCAAACCTATGATTAATGAAAAAGGGGAAAAAGAAATGGACGTAATATCAATTTCACAAGCATTGCAAATAGCAGGTACCAATATGTTTCAATAAAATTATTTTGTTTTTGTTAAATTTTTGACCCTTTCCGGTTCTATTAAATACTTACATTTCCATAGGATTTCATCACTTACTGTATTAGTTCTACTATTTATGTCATTTTTACTTAAAGTAAAATAAATGCTAAATCCTTTTAATATTTTCAATGTGTATTGAAATAAGCATAGCAATATACGAGGTGCATTTTTTAAGTAAGTACTGTTCACCACATGCAATATTAGAGACATTCACATAGTGTGGCCATTTTGTAGTGAGTGGTTGAAATGTTCAAGACAATAGATCAGCTCGCCGACTGAGATACGGTCCGTGATTCGTTTCTTGAATGCACAAAACCAGCTGACATTCGTCGCCAAGTGTGTCCAATTTTGTCTAGATTTGTCTTGATTTAGATTTCCATCTTTTCCTTTATATGAAGCAGTTCCTTGATGGCAAGCATTTTAATGACGCTGATGAACTCAAAGACAGAGTACAGACATGGTTTTCATCCTAGGCAGCGTCGTTCTATGACAAAGGTATACAAAAATTGGTGCCTCGTTATAAGAAGTGCCTTAATAATGGTGGCGACTATGTTGAGAAGCAGTTTAAGGTGTGTAGTGTCTGAAAAAAGTAAAGTGTTGTAAAAATTATGTGTTTCTTTAATAAAAAAAATCAGTATTTAAAAAACACGCCTCGTACCTTAAAAGTTATTCATCATCCTCTTTTCTATTAATGGCTCACTTTGCGTAGTGGGTGATTGCAGTTTTTGCATTTCCAGTTTGTATAGATGTCGTTAACATGTATTGTTTTCCTCTTCTTATTCATGTAACACTCAGACTTCTTTCTTTCTTTCTTTACAAAAATATGTATTTTTTAATGAACAAAAAAGTAGGGAGTGTTTGTGTTAATTTTCAGGTGGTCTCGAGCTGTTCTGTTGGTCGTGCGGCGGCGCATTGCTCACCCAGCCAGTTTTTTCAATGCCGTTTTTTTTGTGTGAAGCAATAACTTGAGGGTCCGTCTACTTTCCTAGAATTATATTGTTTTCAATGTTATATTACATTTGGTTTCGCGTATTAGTTGTGTTACACCAAAGATCGGGCTTAAACTGAGCTGCAATTTTTATCTTTCGGTAATTTCTTCTTCTTATTATTTACTTTCTTGTTATAATTATTACATTTTTAAAATTATTTTTTTATTAACTTTTTGATGTATAATATAAAAAAAACTTAAGAATTTTTTTCTTTATCCCTTAGATAAAAATTGCGAACTGTGATTTACAAATACAAGTATATTGGAGATAAAAAAAACATGTAAAACAAATATTCAATATTCTAACTTAAAAACGTAAAGAACTGAGAGGCGGCTATTCGCTCGGGCGCGACTAACAACGTAATCAAAAACGTGCGACCAATGTCGGGTTAATACGAAAGATTTATTTTTATGAGAAACTTTGTGAGGTGTTGAGTAGAGATGGGTTTTTGGCGAATAAATGGATCTAAATAATGGGGTCAGATATGCTGAACTAGAGATACAGTTTCTAGATTTAGTTTGCAAACTAGACTGAACTAGTGTCGAGTTTTTACGATAGTTTGAGTGCTTTATACTTACTTACCATCACGCCGTTTCCTAGCGGGGATAGGTAGAGAAGATAGAGCGCCACACTCCTCTGTCCTGACAATTCTCGCCTCATCCACATTCATACATCTTATCATACAAGCTCGTCAATTGTTGAGGCTTCTAACAGAACCATCCTTCGTTTCCTCCTATTTCTGGTGCCGTTAACACTTGTATCATATATCTTTCTTACTATTCTCTTCTCATTCATCCGTTTCATATGACCAAACCACCTAAGTGATCCTTTCTTAATCTTACTCACTATACTAACATCAGATTTACATTCTTTCCATATTTCTTAATTTTGTCATAAATAGTTTCGTCATATATACGCCTAAGTGATCTCATTTCCACTGCATTCAGTCTACTTTTGTTCCTCTTCTGCCAGCTCCAGGCGTCACTTCCATAGTGCTTTATCATCCTCTATAAAACAGCTTTTGGAAAACTTTACTTAGGTGAACTTGAAAATGCATTTGCATCAGCTGTAATACATACATTAAAAGTATTTTTGACTGTGAGAAGAGAAAGAGAAAAGAGAGGCACGCAACTTACAGATTATTTAATAATATTTTTATTAACTCAAATTAGGGAGGGCGGGTAGGTATGGCAGCGCCTGGGAGACCGGTTACGTGACAACATTCAAGCCAGAGGACTTGCCAACCCTTAAGGTTCTACTCTCACAGATGCCTGAACAGGTTGAGCAAGCTGGTCTTCATCCAACTGCAGAACAGATGGAGCTTTATGCCTATCATTTGCCGCATGCGACGTTGAGCAGTTTAATGGTGAGGCTTTTGTGTCTTTGAAGAAGTTATTCCTTTAATAGGAAATTTCTATTGGCTTTTATTTAAAAACTATATAAAATAAATTGAAATAAATTAAATGAATGAAAAAATTTGTAAGAACACATTCTTATTATGAAGTTGTAATTATTCAGAACTACTAATTAAATGTATTAATTAGAAAGATATATATATATAAAATTAATTCTATCGAAGAATATTGTTGTTGCTACCGGAATTCGAATCTGGATTTCTTCCAATTCGGGGAACGCGCATTAATCGATTATGCTATAGCACCACTGTACATTGTAACCACACCACAGTAATTTTCAAACCCATTTGTTACACTTTTCAAATGAATACATCTATCATTCCATTATTAATTTGTCGTCAATTTACTGTGGTGCTATAGCATACTCGGTTAATGCACGTTCCTCGGATCGGAAGAGATCCGGGTTTGAATCCCGGTAGCAACAACAATTTTTTTGATAGAATTGATTTTATAAGTATATCTTTCTAATTAATACATTTAATTTGTACTGAAAATATTCGGTTACCAACTGAACTTTACTTTTCCCCCGAGCAGGAATAGTTCCAGGTTCGTATCCGTAACCGATATATTTTCCAATTGATAGATTTTTTCCATATATTTTTTTAATCACTTCATTTAATTTGTTTTTAATTAAATGAATAATCACAAAACTATATTCTGAAATTGCAACTAAAAATGTATTTTTATTAAAAAAGAAATAAATTAATTTTAACTGGCGGATCGGGTCAATGATTGTAAAAATATTTTTAAAAGATAACGCCTGTACCTCAATAGCCCAGTAGTAGAGTATTCTTGGGTCACAGTTTCGATACCCATTGAATCAAAAAAAAATTATGAATTATTTCATATACGTAGGTATTTATCTTATATTATATAATATAATTTTTGATCAATCTCCTGCTTATTTGTTTTAACTTTTAATGTCAGTTTTGTAATATTGATTTGTTTGAATTATTTTGATAATTGTTTATAATGTTTGATTACTTTTAGGATATTTTTGTGCACTTATGCACAGTGGATGATTCTCTTTATTTCATGTGTAATACGGAAGCGTTTAAGTTCCTGGCGGAAATGATCCAACACGTTCCCCTTCCTCTGAGGGCTCGGTACGTGTTCTGCTGTGCACCCATCAATCAGAAAGTGCCATTTGTGTGCGCTATGTTTTTAAAGGTAACAAATTTATTATTATTCATATAATTTAAAAAATTATTAATCAGTACAATACATCTTACGTAAAACTACAAGAAAAACATTTCGACCCTTACTTACTTACTTACCATCACACCGTTTCTCTGCAGTGGTAGGCAGAGAAGATAGAGCGCCACACTCTTCTGTTCTGACTCACAATTCTCGCCTCATTTACATTTATACAAGCTCGATGATTATTGAGGCTTCTAACAGGACCATCCTCCAGTATCTGGTTTACCTGGTTGAACCAAGTCTTTTTCGGACGTCCTCTACTTCTGGTGTCATTAACACTTGCGTCATATAACTTTCTTACCATTCTCTCCTCATTCATCCATTCCATATGACCAAACCTTACTCACTACACTAAGATCAGCTTTACATTCTTTCCTTATTTATTCATTCTTTACTCTGTCATAAATGGATCTGCCACATATACGCCTAAGTGATCTCATTTCCATTGCCTTTCAGTCTACTTTTGTTCCTCTTCTGCCAGCTCCATGCTTCACTTCCATACATCAATGTCGGTACTAGGACTCCATTGTGAACCGCTAGTCTTGCCTCAGTTGACAAATTCCCATTAGCTATAATTCCATTCAAAGTGCCATTCACTGTATTCCCTGCAGTCACCCACCTTTCGATGTCTTTCCGTTTCTATCGAACATACTTCCCAAATACACAAACTCATCAACTTGTTACAAACATTCATCACCTACAATTATTTTGCACGGTGTTTTGCTTTCCTCCTTCTATGTAAAGTATTGTAAATGAAAAATGAAATTTTTAATCATTGTAGTATTTTGCACGTATTTGATTAATTTATGAATGGGTGTAATTTTTTTTAATATCATGTTAAGTAGTACATACATACAGAATACAATATATATATATATTTTATTTTTATATATATATTTTTTATAAGTATAAGTATAAGTAAATAATAATGTGCTCTTTAAAATATAAAAATATATTTTTCTTTTCATATTTCAGATGGTAAGACAGTATAGTAGAAATGAACCCCTGACATGGAGCTGGTTGTGTAACGCTGTTGGCTGGCCGCTTTCACCACCAAAGACTATTGTTGATCTGGTGCATTTAGAGGCTGTCTTTGATGTCCTTGATCTTTATTTATGGCTAAGGTAATTAACTTTTAAATCTAAATAAGCTTTCCTATGTCATGTTTAAAAAGTAATTGAATTCAAGGTCTTTTAAATATGTCATCACAATATCATCGTAATTATTATCAATACAAATGAAATGATTCAACTGGAAAGAAATATAGGTAAAAAAAAATTATCGAAAAAATATTTTAATTGGTTCTAGGATTCGAACCTGAACCTTTTCCTACCGTATTAAAAATTAAATCCAATGATACTATGACAATTAATAATTAATTCCAATAAAAAAATTTGCATGATGTATTTTGTAATGCCATAATGTTTAAACATATTCTCTTATTTTTCTTCTAAGGCGCTACATCCCGGGGTGGGATTTAGCCTCCTCCATAAGTGCTCTCCACCGACTCCTATCTCTGGCCATTCTTGTCCAGTTCTTGGACCCTCCCATCCTGTTTCAGTCCTCTTCCGCAAAGTCAGCCCACCTTTTCCTTGGTCTGCCCTTGAGAAATACAAGAGTTCTTGGCTAAGAGGAGACGTGTTTTCTCCTAAATCCTCAGCTGGATGTCTCCTTGAAGTCGAAAAAATTTATTTAATTAATTCTTATGGCTTGCATAATGGCTATTTCACGTGCAGTATTTGAAAGCCCGCCGATCAGATTATAATGATAATATCTTATATACTTTATATATCTGATATTAAATTGAATTCTATGTGTGTACTATTATACCAATTGATTTTTTTTTTTACGAGTATATTTCACACTCAAATATAAAATTCTTCTTCATGGTACTGTTATGTCCCAGCTTTGATAACGTTTATCAACGCACCCTGGGTCCAAATCCTGATATGCCGGGTAGTATATTTAAACATATTATGAATCTAAATATAATGTATTAATTTACAGTTACCGATTCCAAGATTTATTCCCAGATGCTTCCATAGTGAGGGACATGCAGAAGGAGTTAGATTTTATTATTCAACAAGGAATATTCCAAATTACAAGGTATTTATAAAAGTGAATGAACCAGGTGGTGCAGAGAGTGCTTTCGTAGTCATTTATGTTTTTGAGATATTGAATATGTTTTAGTTGTTTATTTATCAACATAACGAACTACGAGTCAGCCATTTTTAAATTATTTTACAGGATAAGCGAGTTAGCAAGATTCATTGTATCAAATGTGTCAATGGAATAAAATAATATTTTATCCTATATAAGTAGTAATGCTGTATAGACCATTTTTATGCCTTCAATTATTTCTCAAAGGAGAAATATCTTACCATTGATAATTATTTAACTTACCTTTACAAATGTGAGAAGGTTGGGTCGTCGCGGTCACCACTGTGTGAAGGTTGGTTGTGTTCAAGTAAAAACCATTGTTATCCAGACTTAATTATTCTCGCCAAAGGCCACAGAATACATGAAGGACAGAATGAAAAAACGATGCATGGTTAGTGGAAGGTGAGAGTCGGGAAAAGCGGGATGTGCGACCGCGGTCCGATCGGTTCAGGTACTGATCGCAGATTGTATCGCAGACCACCTCCCCTAGTGCATGTGTGTCATGCCCACCGGGCGGCGTAGCTTGGCCTTCCTCAAACGCTTTCGCGGGATGGCGCAATATTGAGAAATGACAGAACGAGGAACATCTGGACGATGCACGCGAGCCGCCATACAAATATATATTGCATAATTTGTTTTAATTTTAGAGACATAAATCTTTATATTTGTGAGCAGGTTTGGCAACAAATATAGGGATACATATTGACTTATTGCGCTTTTGTTTCATCTTTAGTGCACCTTATTTCTGTTTGTGCGTGGACTGTTACGTTTGTGTATTATTAGGTACATATAAGGAATGGTAAATCTAATCCAAATTTGAATTCAGTATTCATGATTTTTATTTTTAACATTATAGACTGCTTCGAAACTCTGAAAATAGCGTCAGCACTAACACTCCTGATGAGGATACCTTTGAAAGGACGAAGAAACGCCAGTACTATATGAGGACCTCGACTAGCACATCAGGAGACGATGAGCATATCTCTGTCACAAAGCCTGGAAAGAGACTTACCGATCGGCTACTGGCGCAGGGACTGCTCACACCTAAAATGTTGAATCAGCTGAGAGAAGAACTCGGTGCTCCAAAAAATAAAGATGATAATCTACCAAAACGACCAACATCCACAAGGAGAACGAGAAAATAGTGCAATGTGTGTTTATAAATGCGATTGTATAAAACAACGGTTTGTTATATCATACGTAACTAAATCATTTCATCAATGCGTTCCGGTCATTCAGAATAAGAATTAATTATAAACAGGTATGATAATTATTTATAATTTTGAAACTGTTAATTCATGGTGGAATTCCATTTTAATGATTTAATTAAAACACTTTTTAACTTTTTTCCACTATTTATTATTTTATGACCATGTTCATATTAGTGGAACAAAAGTTAAAGTGTTTTAATTAAATCAGGTATACACAGTAAAGTGTTTTAATTAAATCAGGTATACACAGCAGCTATGTTGCAATGTTACATTTGAAGTTAATACATTTATGTACATACATACCATTATCTTTTATTTAATACATGTTATTTTGTATACAAGTGATTGTTAATCATTTTATAATCCAACGTCCTTTGTTAAAAATCGATAGTTTGTGTTATTGATTAGGCTTGAAGTAACAAGTTCAATGATCAAGTACTGCAATTTAAGTTACGCTGTCATACAATATAGGTAAGTTACGTGTGAAGAATTCTTGAAAAAAGTATGTAAAACTTTCAGTCTCTATTCTTCTTGTTATGTGCATTAATCGGATACATTTCTTAACCATACTCGATCCATCTCACTCTTCGTTCTTCTACATTCCAAACAATTTCTTCTTCATATGTGTGCATGAATTAAATCAATGTAAATGTCATTATTGCGTCTGCAATTTTTCTTCAAGAGTAGAAGTCTCTCGGTGCCTGGAATAGTTTTCACCCGCAATTGTTATTACATGATTTTTCACCAAATGTATTGAAAAAGCATATTTTTTTAATAAATGTGACTGTTTTCATTTATAATAACATTTTTGCCCTTTTTTTATTTTTATTTGGAATAGATTATTTATTTTCTGTTCCATGTGCATTTTTACTTAATTTTATAAAGGCTAGGTTAGGTCAACTTCGAATAAATGGAATTTTACTGTAGCCGTTAGAATCAACTATCCGTTTAAAAAAACTACCATCTGATCAAATAATTGAGTCAAATCTATCTAAACAGAATATAACAGATGAAAAACCATTATTCTAATCTTTAATTTCTGAAGGAAAACAAAAACATAAATGTTTTAAACTACTTTATTAGTGAATGAGATTTTTTTTGTCATAAAGTAATATCAAATGCAATGAAGAAGTCTTATACAATATTAAGTAGGTATCCAACAGAACAATCAAATTGAGAAAATATTTATTATAATATTCTACAATAAATAACTTAAGTAAACAATTGGAAAAATTATGAAAAAGTAAGCAATCAATTAATACTAATACTATTAACAAAAATAATTAAAAGTCTCCTTTATAATTTGCAAAATTATATGGAAAAGTAAGTACCTTACACTTATTTTACATCGAACTTATGCCTCAAATGGTTTATGTAAAATGCAAATAAATATTATGACATGACAAAAATTACAATACAAACATCTGAAATTAATACATTTTTATTTTTATTAATGTGTAATTATCATAATGATTAATTTTGATGTAGATATACTATAAATAAAGTCACTCATGCAACGGCATTATAACACGGTATATTCTGATTCTTTTGAATACACCGGGGTGAAGTTAGGCTTTGGTAAAGGCCGGGAGAGAAAGAATGGTAAAAGAATTTATTTGCGCCAGGTATTCAGCAATTAATAACAGTATAAAATGAATTAGTACAGAAATATGATAGATTAATACATTCGTAAAGATTGCCGCAATAATTATTTTTGAAACAAAAATATCTTTTATTTTAAACAATAGAATACTCGTTTCATTAAATATATATAATCTATTTTATTTATAACCAGAATATTTTTTAAATTATTGATCAAAAGGAGTCGAATAATTTTGACAATATACTAATGTATAACATACAATCACAACCCCGCAAACAAATTTATCCAATTATTAATCTGGACGATAAACTATTTGATTGCTATTTAACATTTTTTCATAAATATTGGTTCCATTCTTCCAAATAACGTTGTGTGAATCGATACATTATATTTTAGGGATGTACGTATTTCAGTCGACCACCCTAGTTTTATATTATGTACATTATAGCATGTTTAGTGCAGCCAGGGTGAAAAATAATGTACTGGACATTTTTCAGTACAATCCTGATTTGTCCAGTTTTTCAAATGACATGTAAAAAATAAATAGTTGCAATCACAATACGCTTTCAAGACTAATAATCGCATGGATTTCATAAACTTATACTAGTACAAAATCATGAAAAATAATAAATATTCACACCATAAGAAAGCAAAGAAATGAAAAAAAGAAAGAATTCAAATGACTTAATAAGACATCAAAGAACTTAACACTAAGATTATATAACACACTTATAATTATAACAAGCCTGTGGTACAGTGCTATAAGTACCAATGTCAAAAGAAACTGCAGAGATCATCATTTGAGCATAAAATGGTACCTATTATTTTATCAGATTGCCACTCATTGATCCTAGAATTATAATGAATTATCTTTGTAGAACCCCAAAACTATTATTTTTGATGATATAACAATGTAAAACTTTGCTTCCTTTTGACATGGTGCTTTTAGCATTGACCGAAAGTCATTTTTAACATAATGATCTTCAATAAAAGATTTTTTGATTGTGAAATTTTTTTCATTAGAATTTAAATATAGTAAGACTGGCCTATATATTATTAAGTATGTATATTTATTTTTATTTTTATAATAAAATGATTAAAAGACATTGGTATAGGTAGACTAACTGATGTTCATAAGTTAGTAAGTTCTCGGGTTGATATAAATGTCGTTTGGGAATGAAAATTAGGTATTTGAATAAAAATAAGAGATGAAATAAATTATTTTTTATCTGCAATGAACAAGAAATCTTGAAGCATATTTCACAAAATCGTGAGTGGATTTAAAAAAAAGTTAAATATCATTATTATAATAAAACAATATTTGAAAATCTTGATTCCTTACATAAAATGTTACATTAGAATTATCACAAATCAAAATTTTTTGAAGTTTTGGTGATATATTGATGAATGTATTGTAGGATTAAAAAACTAATGGTAATTAATATCTCACAAGGATGAATCCAGGTTCTCATTAATAAATGTCACTGATAACAATAATCACAATCCAATAATTAGTTAACATTATATATTAAATACAAATTAAATGTATTAATTAGAAAGATATACATATAAAATCAATTTTATCGAAAAATATTTGATTGGAAGAGATCCAGGTTCGAATCCCGGTAGCAACAACAATATTTTTCGATAAAATTGATTTTATGTGTATATCTTTCTAATTAATGCATTTAATTTGTATTTAAAATATCACAGACCTATGTTCTGAATGATTACAACTTCACAATAAGAATGTGTTCTCCTTAATAACATTATATATGAACAGAAATTTTTTAATAATTCATACTCATTATTTTAATATGTATTTTCCTCCACCAAAAACATTTTGATACCCAGTAAAATATTCAGATGGTTATAGAATACATACTTTATAAACCCACATTTACTTATATGTATATAGGCATACCGTGCTACATATAGCATGTTGCATTTCAGACTACCAATACTATAGTGCAATATTGCTGAAAAGTGAATCACAGACGCTTTTTTCACTGGCCAGGGCTTATAAAAGCCTAGAAAGAGGTTTTGTATAAAGTAAGAGGCTCACTTCTCTTCTTCTCGTCTTAGTTATTAAAATAATATTCTGTACCAAAATGAACTAAAATGGAAAAAAAAAATCCTATATACTATTACGCACAGATATCTGATGCGAAAACACAAAATTAAGGATATAAAATAGGAAACGTGACTCCGGATAATCGAGTCATATGTCAAAATTTACAAAATACTACATTTAGGCAAGAGCTATGTATTGTATATAAAAAAAACTCACCGCAGGATATGAAAACTATCAAATCGAGCATCGGATGACTCCAATCAAATCACACGATGTGCGCTTCAACACTGCATCGTGTGATGAACGCAAGTGGAGAAAATAGTAAATAAATAATTTTATGCAAATTTTAGAAGCGCCTTATTATTATACAGGCACCGTAAAGCGAAACACATCTCTACATGTTATTTTGTTGTTTTACGGACCGGTAGCAAAAGCGGCGCCAATGTATCAATTTGATAATACAATATTTTATTGTATAATGATTATCATGGAATTTTTATAAATGAAAAATTATCCCTAATATTACATTTCCTTTTAACATTATTGTCATACATTAGTCATTACAAAAGCTAGAAAATGTTTTTAATGCTAATTGCTGTAACAAAGTTTATAGTAGGCAGTTTGACATTCTACTGTAAAATTTCTCACTGTGTGTAAATAATAATCTAAGTGGCACTTTCTCTTGTGTTATATTTATTAAATCATCAAGTCGGTGGCGACATGTATCTAAAAAATACAAAAACAAAAAACAAATTCCCATAACCATTATAAATACAAACCGTCTTAGAATGGGACAATATTGAAAATGAATATATGTATGTACGTATTTTGTATTCTCCATTAAATATTTCCTATTGCCAATAAGAAAGCTCGCTTACTGGTAAAACAAATATTTCTCTTGATTATACTTTTATAAATATAAAACTGGTCTTTTTAATATTTATTGTAATATTTATTTTTAGATATTTCAAAAAATATATATGCCATTGGTATCAGAATATGTGATTCGGATCAAAATGATACAAGTAAAAGTGAACAAAAATACATAATTAAAAGTACAATATTCTTGATTTTTGTTAATAAATAAGTATGTATTACATATTGCAGTTAAAATACATTAAATGATTACTGTAGTTTTAATTGCCTTAGAAAGTAGTCGGAAGGAGTGAATTTTTGTGTGAGTGTAAATCCCACCCACTTGTAAATCATTTTAAAATTTCATAAAATTTGAAACAGATTAAAGGATTTTAGGCTGAAAGGATAAATATGTTAGTCTACATAATTCTTTTTAGTTTGAATATAAAATCGATACAATTTTTAATCTTTTTTCATTAGCCCTTCAATATTTTATTTTTTGCACTTATAAACTAATGGATTATTTTCGTTGGTTTCAAAAAATTGCTATCAGAAATATGTACTTTAATTTTCCTTTGATGTTGACGTGTCACTTTACCTAATTGCAAAAAATATTGGCAAAATTTATATTTGTAACCTGCGTGTTTTATGGATCATGGATTAATACAATATATGTGTATAATTATGTTAACAAATAATACTCCTTTAAATAACATATTGTTTAAATCAATTTTTGTTTTTGTAGACAGGCTATACATCAAGCTAAGTGTCAATAGCCATAATTGATAATTGTTCCCATTATTATGAAAGTGTTCTAAGTCAAGAAATTGAAAAATTAGCCAGAACTAGTATTTATTTTGATAATAGAGTAAGTCATCTTAACCTTAATTTTTTTTATTTTCTTATAAGCTACATACAAAATTTATATGTCGAAATAAATTATAAATCTAGTAGACTAAATAAATTTTAAAACATTGTGTTGTGTAATATAAAAATATTATTTAATCAATTCAAACGCAAACCTTTAAATATCTCGAAACGAAAGAACATGACTTGAACCACTTTTATAATAATGGGCACAATTTAGTAAAACGTTGTTAATTGAAAATTAAAGTAAAAATTTTTTTAAATTACGCCAAACCAATTAATTATAATTCACGAAAACAATGTAGAATTCTTAAAAAAATTGGACTTGGATTGAAGAATGAAATGGCATAATTTGCAAAAATCTCTTGTAATTTTGTTCAGTATCATGGTTATAATGAATAACAAACTATGAACATACATAAAAATTTGCACAAATGATTTAAAAAATCACAATGCACAAAAACAAGCATCAAAACAACTGAAGACTCAAGAAAACACACAAAATATTTAAAGTAAGAGATTGAAAATACACCATAAAATATTATAAACGTGTATAAATATGTAGAAATTTAAGAAGTGCCGCAATAAAAACCCTAGTATAATACAATATATATATTTCTGTATAATTTATCCATACAGATTTGCTATTAAACCAATGTGTATCATTTTAAAATAACTAATATATATATTTGATTGGGTGTGAATGAAACCAGAGCACATGGAAGTAAATGATTCAAGACTTGATATCGTCTGCGGGGCCACTAAAGAAGAAGAAGAAGGGTGTGATTAGTGTGGTATTCCTTTTTCACTTTGCAAAATATGCATATGGTATTCTCCATTTCTTAATGGTTGACAGTAGTCGTGCGTATATATATATATATATATGTATATGTAATAGCACATTAGAAATTTTAATTCGGTTTGTGTTTCAATAATTTTTCTAAATTTTAAAATTGTGACATAAAAATGGTTTATATAATAAAGGGTATGAAATTTTTGGTAGGGTTTTGAATCCATAATAATATTACGTCTCCACGTCTATTCAGATTGATGCAGTGTCATTATAATTGTATAGTGCTCGATTAAACGGCCAGGTAAATGTTTTCTCTTTTATATCTTTATTTTCTTATCTATAGTGTTATAGAATTAAGCACTTTAGGAAATGTCAAAATAACAATTTTTGGTTATGTTTTTCATCCAATTCTAAATAGCATTTTTGTCTATCCGCGGACAAAGGCGGAGTGCGGTTTGTTTTGGGGAAAGTTTTATCATTGAAATATAGATTCTATTGACAGTGAAACGGATATAATAGTCACCCACAGGGCCTAACAGCAAGCAAACAATCGGCGACAGCCGATGAAACCCTAACCGTGCAGCAGTTACCAATGGCTGTGTAGCGTCCACTATTGGCCGGGAAACGGCTGCAATAGCCGCCCGCGAGGCCTAATGAATTATTATTTTCGAATAAACAAAATTACTTTAGTATGAAATTAATAGAAAATAAGGATGAACGAGGAGAGAATGGTAAGAAAAATATATGACACAAGTGTTGATGACACCAGAAATAGAGGACGTCTGCAAAAGACTTGGCATGATGGTCCTGTTAGAAGCCTCAATAATCGACGAGCTTGTATGAGAAAATGTATGAATGTGGATGAGGCGAGAATTGTGTGTCAAAACAGAAGAGTGTGGCGCTCTATCCTCTCTCCCTACCCTTGCAGAGAAACAGCGTGATGGTAAGTTAGTTATTTAATTAAATATTTTATTTTTATTAGTTTTATTATATTAGTAGCAACGGGGAATTCTTAACCATACTGAAGCCATTTTTTACCTGCCCTCGAGGATGATTTGGAAACGTAATTTTTAAAAATCTGAAATTGAAAATTATATAATAGCAATCTAGATCATTTATAAAGCTAAATGCAAAATAATCAAGATACTCAGTCATTGCAATTAATCAAACAATTACAAAATAATTAGAATATTGCATCCATTCGGTGGTCAGTCAGATCTGGCCATGACCATGAAAGCGTGAGTCCGAGATGTGGCCATTAAAACAAATTGCTTGGGTTGAATAACATAAACATGCATACAGGGTACATAAGAAATGCAGTCATCATAGTATTTTTTTAGCTTAATAATGTAAGTAGTACAAGGTTTTCTGTTTTTGATATTTGACATATATTCATTTTAAATAATTTCTTTAAATTATTAATTTCTTGTTAATTGGGTGCTGTGCTTTAGGAGAGAAATTTAATGTGATTGTATTACGCATAAAAAAATTGTAGAGGATGGATTTATTCAGCACTGACTGAACATGTGCCCACTCCACATCTTTAGATGTATGATTTGTCCTATTAAACAAAACATCCGAGAGAATCATTTAATAATTAAAATATCTTAATCTTGGTACGCAAGACAATTCATACAAATAACTTGGAATGTGATTGCAAAAAATATATTATCGTTTACTCCGCCTGATTTTACCCATCACTATTGCATAAGTAGTAAGATCAGAGAGTTAAAAAAGGTTTGATGTTTCATTTCATCAAAATTTTTCGGAAATGACTATAAAACATTGTAAAAGTCATTATTTTTAGTGGGCTTCAAGCCATTGCTGGTCACATTGTGGTGGATCACAGAGACATCATGCAAATGAGTATCATCAAGATTGAGAAGGTTGTCATCAGTAGCTGTTCGCAAAGATAAGCCATCGCTGGTTCCCGGTAAATCTAGATCTAATATTTCGATATCATCTTTTGCCGATGAATGATTTTCCATTCTGTATGTATCTCGTCTATTATTGTCCAAATATTTTTTTTGTTCAATATCAAAAATTTCCATTTCTTCGTCTTCGGAATCCACGGTGAGGGGTAAATTTGACATTTCTAAATTGTCATCATTTTCATTTGATAATAAAACTCCATATTTGAATTGTGAATTGTCATTTTGGTAAAATGATGTATTATTTTCACCGCTTTGTTTTCTTTTTCTGAAAATTAATTAATTATATGTTGTCAATACAATAATAATTTACACATTAAAATAACAAATCTTGTAACGAGCACCTCCCATAACGAGTAATTCGCATAACGAGCAAAACAGATTGTGGAAAAAATGCTCCCTTAACGAGCGACATTTCGCATAACGAGTGGGGAAGTCCCATCTTTACATCACTCACTTGTGAGCCGGGACTTCTGCGCCAGTGTGCCAGTCTCTGGTTAGCACTCGTTCCACTAGCACGTTAGTGTCGCATGTGATCACACATTTTTCCAAACTTGTGTTCAGACATTATTTGTAATTTTTTTTTGTGCAAAGTTTAATAACCCTTGCAAAAATGTCCCTGAAGAAAAAGCCACAAGAAGACAGCCATAAGAGAATAAAAATAACTGTAGAAATGAAACGTAAAATCATTGAAAAGCGAGAACGAGGTGTGAGCGTGGCTGATCTAGCGCGCACATACAACCGGTCTACATCAACGATTTGCACTATCCTCAAGAACAAGGATAAAATTAAGAAGATATATGCTTCAAAGGGAGTATCAAGAATGTCCACAAAACGGTTACCTATTCTTGATGATGTTGAAAGGTTGCTTCTCATATGGATAAATGAAAAGCAATTGCAAGGTGACACTATTAACGAAAACATCATTTGTGAGAAGGCCAAAGTTATTTTCGCCGACCTTGTTAAGAAGACGCCAGGATCATCAACTGCCGAAAAACAGTACAATTTAAGGGAAGTCATGGATGGTATGAGAAATTTAAGAGAAGAACTGGCATCCACAGTGTTGTGCAGTGTTGTGACACAAAGGCAGCAGAGAACTTCATCAGCGACTATAAGAAGCTCGTAGATTCTGAGGGTTACCTGCCACAACAAGTTTTTAATTGTGACGAGACGGGTCTCTTCTGGAAAAAGATGCCAAAGCGAACCTATATAACAGCAGAGGAGAATGCAATGCCCGGCCACAAGCCAATGAAAGACCGCCTCACGCTGCTTTTTTGTGCCAATGCAAGCGGTGATTTCAAAATTAAACCGCTCAGAAACTCCACGAGCCTTCAAGAAGTGTAATGTCCAAAAGAACATACTAAATGTGATGTGGAGATCCAACAAGAAGGCTTGGGTGACACGTGTCAATTTTACTGATTGGATCAATGAAGTGTTTGGTCCTTCTGTGAAAAAATATTTGCTTGAGATGAATCTGCCACTCCATGTCTTGCTCATTATGGACAACGCACCCGCCCATCTTCCAGGTCTACAAGATGATATTCTTGAAGAATTTAATTTCATCAAAATCCAGTTTTTGCCTCCCAACACAACTCCGTTACTCCAGCCTATGGACCAGCAGGTTATTTCTAACTTTAAGAAACTCTACACTAAAACACTCTTCGAGCATTGTTTTGAGGTGGCTGAAGGGACAAGTCTCACTCTCAGAGAGTTTTGGAAAGATCACTTTCACATTGTTGTTTGCCTCAAGATGATTGACAAGGCGTGGGAAGGGACAGAAGAGGACCCTCACTTCTGCTTGGAAGAAGCTTTGGCCAGAGAGCATTGTCAAATGTGATTTTGAGGGGTTTGAAACAGTACCTGTGGATTCTACAGTCAACGAGATTGTGTATGTGGCCAATACCATGGGACTGGAGGTGGATAACAACGATATTGATGAGCTTGTGGAAGAGCACAGTCAAGAGCTGACTACCGAAGAGCTTATGGAGTTGCATTGTGTTTCGCAGCAAGAAGTTATGGAGGAGAGTTTGTTAGCGGAGGAGGAGGAAGTAGCAGAGCAACAATCTTCTGGCGCAATAAGAGAAATGCTAAAAGCATGGGAAACTGTTGCATCGTACATTGAGAAGTATCACCCTAATAAGGAGGTGGCTATGCGTTCTACAAATTTATTCAATGATAATGCTGTCACATTTTCACCAAATTTTGAAGGGTCGGCAAAAACAAATGTCTCTAGACAGCTTTTCAGTAATTTTTTTAAAATTATTTGTCATAAATTCATAAATAATAAACTAGTTATTTTGATTTTTTTATTGTGTTTTGCAAATCAAAATTACATTCCAGGTTGTTACGCTCCTTAATAATTTATAAGTATGTAATTTAATTAGAATAAACGTTAAAAATATAAAAATGGATTTTTTTTGCAGGAAACGCATTATTGTCATTTACGTTGTTTTGTATGGGAATAATTGTTTCGCTTAACGAGAACGAGCGTTTCACATAACGAGTAAGATTCTGGAACGAATTAGTCTCGTTATAAGAGGTTCCACTGTATATCCTACATCCTACAAAAAAAATATCTTAGAGTGAACTATAATTATTGTTTATTTTCATTAAAAAATCATTTAAAAAAAAGGCCAATCAATAATAACAGAAAAAATCATATATTCAAATACGAGGGCTGTATGATAAGTACCCGTGTTTAACGACTGATGGCGCCGCTGTATCTGTATACCATTGTTTAACGCCATCTTTCAAATGACGCCTGTCAAAATTTCAGACAGATTTATCGAGTAGTTTTGTTTTGATAGCTGTTGAAAGCGAGCAAGTTTGTGTTTGTTTGCAACTATGGAAAAAGCAATATCGGTCAGTGATTTGATTCCTTCTTTTGAATAGGAAAACATGTGAGGAAATCGATGCGAAGTTGCATGCCGTTTATAAGGACTATGCATTTTCGATGACTACCATCAGATATTGGTTTAATGAATTCAAATATGGCCGAACATCCGTTTTTGATGAGAGCGCCCGATTGAGGTGACTATGGAGGATATGATCAACAAAATCCATGATATTGTATTAGCAGACCACACCATCAGAGAGATTGACGACATAATAAATATCTCAATTGAATGCGTACTAAATATCCTGCATGAAAAATTGGGCATGAGAAAGCAATCGGTGAGATGGGTGCCGCGTTTGCTCACAGTGGAACAAAAACGGAATCGCATAACAACTTCGGAGCTCTGTTTGGACATGTTCAAGCGCAATCCGAAAGAGTTTCTATGGCTTTTCGTGACTGTTGACGAAACATGGATCTATCACTACTATCAGAAAAGAAAGAACTGTCAAAACAGTGGACTTCACCTAGCGAACCTGCTCCAAAGAAGATGAAAACGGTTCCATCGGCCGGAAAGGTCATGGCCATTGAATTTTGAGATTCGTGAGATATCACCTTCACTGACTATTTGGAGAATGGAATGATAATTATGGGGCAGTACTATGCTGATTTATTGAGCCGATTTGACGCTGAATTGATGAGAAAATAGTCCCATTCGGTAAAGAAAAAAGTGCTCTTTACCTTGACAATGCACCAGCTCACTCGTCCGCAATCGCCAAAGTAAAACTGGTCAAATCACACAACAAATTGCTGCTTCATCCACCCTATTCTCCAGATTTGACCCCATGCGATATATTTTTATTTTCAAAGATGAAAAAATGGCCTGGCGGGAAGCGGTTCACGTCAAACAAGGAAGTTATCGCCGAAACAGAGGACTCTTTTGCTGAGTTTGACAAATCGTATTTTTTGGATGAATCAAAAAAGTTGGAATATCGCTGAATTAAGTGTATCGAGCTGAAAGGAGACTATGTTCAGAATTTTTTAAAATGCATTTCCTTTCTTAACACAGGTTATAATACAGCCCTCGACACACATAACACTTGGTAGGTACCTACTTTTTGGCTTTTGGCATCGAATAAATTATTATGATATCTTGTTGCAATATGAAAGAAAGATGAAAAAATGCACAAGTTCTATATGAGAAGAATTATGCTTATAAAATTTAAAAAATATTTTACTTCAATTTAATGGCTGCTTTATAGTAATATTATACAAGAACACATTACCTGTAAATTTTGAAAGCGAAATAAGATACTGAGAGTAATCCAAGTGTTCCGAAAACAATGAACCCTCGTTTTTTAGCTCCAGGTTTTAAAGGAGCTTTCCCTTCAACGGCAGATGCTGTCCTGTTCTTCCCGTCGCCAGTCAGAGTGTCATTGTGAATCTCACCGGGAATGTTGAGATGAAGGATGTCAGTAGCATTTATCACATTGGTCCCATTTTGAATATTTGTGAGTAGAGTTTCAGGAATTTCAGATTTAGTACCTGAAATACAATACAATAATAATTATAATTTATAAAGTTATATGTCCTTATTTTATTTGCTTGAAATATTTAATGTGACATTTATCAGAATTAGAGTCAGTGCACACTGACGACTTTCTGTCGTACAACTGTTCCGTCGCGATGGCGAGGGCTATGGGAAGTATGGCAGTGCACATACCGATGATAATATTTTCAAACAATCAAGGGAGACAGAATACATATACAGATAGACGGAACATTAAGGGAGGGGAAAATACAGTGTTAATGGATATTAAATTGATTTTAAAGGAAACATACCTAATATGGGGCTAATTATTAACTATTAATGTTTGTATATTTCATATTTTGTGTATTTCAATTGCTTCTTTGATCAGATGTGTGTGATTTTCGGCTCAAATGCAAAATGGTGGCCTGTATCCGTGCAGTGATCAGCTTATGCCGATTTTCCTGGATGGCCGAGTTTGCATGCCCGTTTATGTTCATCAAATCTTTTGGAAATTGTGCATGAAATTGAAGCAATTGAAATATACAAACACCCAGTGAACATTAGTAGGGATGACAGCCTAAAATGTAAAACCTCATGGTATCCAGCGCTTCAAAATTATAGGAGTCGAAGAGCCCTCATAGATAGTGATCCAACAGTAGATGGAACTTAACACAACACCTGTTTTCAATACGGTGGTGCAAGCCAGTACCTAATAAACGACAGACCCTGCTTTCGACACGGTACTGCAAGCCAGTACTTAACCACAACATTAACAGTTATACATCACATCAGCCCTGATGATAGACCCTGCAAGAAAGGTTAGATATACACGGTAGATTAGCCCATAAAACTATACACAGAAGATTCTGAACAGCTATAAAAACCTAAGAACATTTTTATATGCATACTCATTCAAAAATAACTTTCTAGGGTGATCCCGAAGACTTTCATAGTGTATAAAATTTGCTTTATATTAATCTCACGCTGTATATAGGATGCACCCAACATCGCCTTCTTCCTTTTTTTTCTTGACCTGAACTCTATGAAATTCATTTTCAGACTAATACCAAATTAATGTTGTTGCGGGCTTTGTCTTTGTTCTATTGTTTAACTATCATACATCCAACTCGACAACGACTAAACTATCGTACATCTGTTTTGTCATCGGTGTATGCCAGCTCTTACGGTGAAAATAACAAAAGAATGCTAAGTAAAAAAATTTGAAACAGAAAATTAAAAATTGATTTGCCTCTAATACTGCCATGTATAGATGCAATGTTGGAATCGATTCACTAGATTACTACTTATTAAATTAAATTTGTATATCTACACCACCTGTGACTATGAAACACGTTTAACCATAATCTGTGTTATTATATACAATACCTAGATGAAAAGTATATTATATTAATCGTAATCAATCATTTGACATACCATTTATTTCTAGGGACGCTTTCAATTCCTTCTTAACTGATTTTGTTTTTTGAGTGACGGCGTCATTTGATTCAATCTTATCTTCGATATTATTCTTTAACGAAATATGTTCAGTGACCGGTAAGTCGTGAGATTCCAATCTTAGTTCCTTTAGTGTCGGATCGAGAACATCAGATATTTTGTGCACATTGTTTTGAAATATTTCTGTCGCCGCTGAATTCCCATTATCGACACAGAATGCGGTATTTAGTATTTGTAAGGCTATTATTAAAAACATGTATATCTTGAAGCGAATTAAATGCATTAGGAATGCTTAAGTAGTATATTATTTACGACGAATGTTATTTAGCCGCCGTTTTATATAGATTTTGACGTTTCATATTTGTCAAAACATGAGTCAATTATATGCATAGATTCCCGCACATTGTTGAGGAAACCGCAAACTGTCAGGAGAGACTATATCGGCACACAGGATCTCTATTGTACATACGATAATAGCCTCTAAGTTATAAAAAAAGCATTAAAAATGTTGATTTTCATGTCAACTGCTAAAATGCTTAGTAATTATAGATTACATAATCCAGTTTGAAAGCGCTACTGACGCAAAACCTATCACCAAAACAAAATGTTAGAATAATAATAAAAAGCTATTTCACTTTTATGTACAACATTTCAAAATAAAGGGGTGGGAGGAGAAACAATCTTAATAATCAATTTAAGAACATTTAAACTGTTTTTAGTTGTATGTATAACTGTTTTAAAAAATAATGTTTACTCAGCGGATACCTCAGTAAAATTCACCACAAAAGTTACATTAAAAATAGCTCGATAGAAAATATGAAAGATGTTATTATTTTAACATGTTCTCACATTTACCTTGTTTTTTATTTTTACCTTTACTGGTACCGGGATACTTCTCATATGTCAAGAAAGCGCTTTGCCATCTTAATAGACTGTGGTGTCAATTTGTCACGTAAGTATATAATAATATTTTGTGTTGAAATTTAATGCGTCGATTCATATTTTTGACATGCTTTATTATTAATACATTCTTAACATCAATTTTAAATACTAATATTTAAATAGTTATCGCTGGTGAATTATTCAATGGGCTAGTATTAATAAAAATATTTTAAAACAGTTATTTTCTGTCTTACTTATATTCCTTGGCAGTGTAGTGGTAAGTGTTCCCGCCTGTCATGCGAAAGGCTGGAGGATTTTGATTTATTTAATTCAATTTTTGAATATTTTTCGAACAAGAAAAATTTATCCTATATAGTACAGGGGTGGTACGATACATATGACTGAGACATGTAATGAGTTTTTTCGTCATCGGATAGTTGCATACAACATACAAGTAATTAGATACTTTGAATTTCGTTCAAACATTTTGAGTTCGCTTCATAAACGTACATATCAAATGTAAAAAGAAATTAAGTCTAGTTATTATTTACCTGTACATAACTACAGTTAAATATATTTGTTATGTACCCGTTTTTATATGAATTATTTTTATTCATTGCATGCAAATGTTTTGACATTTATTAGTCAGGAACGTAACTGTACAGGATACCTACTTAGTAATGCATTGATTGACAACGTCCCATAAACTTTTATAATTAAACTCGCACTAAGTTAGTAGTATTTCTCGCCATTAAAAAGTGCTTCTCTCATCTTGCGATGCGCTGTTGTTGTATCATCACAATAAGCTGTGGTGTAGCTACGCCAATGCAGCTAATGCGATGAATTGGGGCTTACGTTAAACAGGGACCCAAAAATCCATCCGCACCCTACAGTATATTTTGTATTGATGCTTTCCCTAGCGCTAAAATGGACTAAAAAAATTTGTATGCTATGCGCCGTTATTGTATCAATACAATCCGTAACTACACAGCCAATGCGATGCATTGGGGTCCTTGTTAGAAAGTTAGATAATATATATTGATTTTTTCCTAGCACTAACGTGGTTTATTAATTTTTAAAATCTACCTCAGCAAGACATGGTGTTATTAAGTTAAAAAGATCATTTCTTACGTGAGTAAATATGAGTAAAATTAACAATTATATAAAGCGAATCAAAGGTTTTGTGCAGTTGCGAAGACATATGTGTGCCTTGTTAGGGATAGTCACAGTAGACCGTATGAAATAATGTTGGAGGAAGAGGCAGGGTGACACAGTAGTAAAGAGATCACCCATCAACTGAAGCCCCCCCTTTCTCCCCACAATTCTATGCTGGAAGTTGATCACTTTTAAGACACTCGAATTGAAGAAAGGTACCGTCGGCCATCTTGCATAGATTCCTCGAGGTAGGTAGGTTGTTTTCAGTAAGGCGATCAAATTAACACTTAAATACGCCGCGCTGGTTGGCGAGCAAGTAGGTAACCAAGCATGCGTCTAGGATAGGTTGAAAGGAATCTATAAAGGAATTAAGAGCTTTCTCTAACATGCCTAAAAACACTATTTAGTTTTTTCCATAAAAGTGAGAATAGTTGAACATAAGAGTCTTATTTTAAATTTTATTCTACTATTATTATCACGTAGTACTTAATATTTTTATACAATACATATACAGGGGCATATTTGTTCCATTTTGCATTGGGGCACAATTTTTACAGCTACTGTCACTGTCGATAATTAACAAAGTAACCAATTAATTATATTCGAAGCTTTGTTATAGTGCCGTGAAAATGTCGTTAAATTAAATAAACGTAAAACTGCCTTGTAAAAACCAAACTTTACAAAACAATTGAAAATAGGAGCGTTATGAAGGAAGACCTAAGGGAGCATACGTCATATGGTGTCTGATACAATTTGAGGATTCCTGAAAAACCCATTTTTTGGTTTAACATAATACAGATATTGTATTGAATGTCTGCGTACCTACGCACGCACTAGTGATGAGATAAATTGTTATTGTAACTGTGATTGATATTCGATTGCAAAGACGATTGGTAACTAAGATTCAACTGTTGGGAGATTAGTTTCTAGTATACCAGTGATTGCTCACCGAATTACAAATAATCAGTCGTTGCCAACCAATCATTGTTACTAATTAAATATATTAATTATAAAGATATACATTTGGGGATTAGGACGGTGGTTAAATGATGTAAATGTTATTTGGCGTGTGAGGTTTATTATGACAATGACAATGAAAACAGATAGAATGAATAAATGAATGAATGAAGATGTAGAAGGCGCATGTATCTTATGAAATTAAATGAATTGGCGGTCTTGCTCGGCGAGCGCGAGCCGGCAAGACCGCCGTTGTGAAACGCTGATACTGGAGAGACTGCTTGGCGGTGAATTCTTGAGCCCGACTTGTAGCAGCAGCCGGTAGCACTGTCGCTAGCGTCGATGCCGACTGAGATGGCGGTAGATTTGAATTATGATCGCTACATACATATAAAATCAATTTTATCGAAAAATATTATTGTTACGCTACCGGGATTCGAATCTGGATCTCTTTTCCAATCCTGCGAAGGTGCATTACTAACTATGTTACAGCGACAGTATTTTTGACGAAAATTTTTCGAACCCACATGTTACACTTTTTCAAATGAATTCATCTATCGGTCCATTATTTGAAAGCCATCTACATTGTTTTTACGGAATCTCAAATACTTTTGAGTAAACCTATAAATAAATTTAATAAAAATGAATTGTTAATTCTAGCGTCATCTATCGATTGAAAAATATATGCAAGGGAGAATAGTACCAGGAATCATAGGTTTAACGGCATCTGCAAACAAGACAGGTGCGCAGTCAGCTGATAACTCTGCTGCAGTGACTTTGTATTAAACAACCTAACATAATATTAACCTGTCTTCACCTGTGAGATAATCTGTATTAATTTACTTAATATTTAATTACTTTGTGTGCAGTTGTCTATGTGTGTATTTTACCGCATGCAGTTATCTGGTTACCGAAATCATAAAATCACATAATGCTTACATATTATAAAATAATACAAAATGTGTGTTACTAATATATTTTATATTAAGTTATGTGACATTTGCTTTGTTTCCAAACTTATTAAGTAAATATTAAATATTATAGGGGTACACATTATATCTCAGAATATAAAACCTCGGAGGTAGTAGACATACGCGTTATGTTAATTTTGTTACTGGCGGAAATAAAAATAGCCACAAAATGGCATACTTTAGAGATTATATTTACTCGTTCAGGTTGTCCCGTTAAAGGAAAATGAAAATAGTTACTTGAATGTTGAACAGCCTTTTCACATTTCATATGGAGGAAGATGATAAAGACTCGGGATATTTATGATATTCAGTATTTTATTACTGCAGTGGATACGGGGGATGTTTGCAGCGCCAGGGTTCGAAAAATGAGTTTTAAAAATTTAACATTTACTTAAAATACTCGTATTAACGAATTAGACTATAAAATAGGTCTATCGCCTCCGCTCTTGTTATCACCGCCCGGCGTTACTGAATGCACCCTGCAGATACCGATGTTAAAAAGTTATAAAGTTTCCCAGTATTGACGTCATGTAATAATACTCTCGTGGCCAGCAACCGTTTGGAAGGCCGTTTGTCGAATCTCACTCTTCTCATCGCAGCCTTTCTAGCAGCTATAAGAAACGCCAAATTTTATTGTACAGCTTAACTACTCAATACTTGTAAACTGTTCCTTACAATAAACCGAGTATTAACAGTGAATAGTTTTTCATATAAGAAACAAGAACTGTTTACTAGAGCGGTTCGCCGGTTTACTCTTCTGGCGGCGGTATAGGCGATGTCTGTGTAGCGGTGCACAGGGTTCAATCCAAGGTCCAAATAGTAGTCCAGTATAGCAGCCAGTAGTCGAATCCAAGTCAGGATGTTCAGAATAAAAGCAGGGTGAAAGCGAGGTAGAGAAATAAAATACTAGCGTATTTACTCAATGAGTACGGCGGCGAGAATGCTTTTCCAATTCCTTAGAGTCTACGATACTCTGAGTACTCTACATGCGGCTAGACCGCCAAATCTTCTACTACAAGTGCATCAGCGCTAATCGCTTTGACACTTTTACTAACTAACTTATTGTAATAAACATCATATGTGTTTTATATTAATACATGAATTGGAAGGGTAAAAAATTATGATAAAAAACCCTCTAAACAATTTACTGGAAGTTAAATATTGCAAATTAATTAGGCGCGACACTTTATGTACAGTGCCGCCTTATTCTAACATAATACTTATAGGTAAACTAAAGTAAATTACTACTAAACTTAAGAATATTGTTTTTTTATTTTTACAAAGTCATTTATTGGAGAGTTCAGTCGACGCTGTCCGCTTCTGTGTGCATCTCAGTCCGGAAGATCGAGCGCGTTACTTCGCTTCAGGAAATAGTGCCTGGGCAATCTGTGTTTATATCTGAAAGGCATGAGACTGATGATAATGCTCTTCCTCGGCCACCGGCGCTTTATTCATAGTCAACCCGGGGGGCCCAGCTGCGCAAGGCGCCATCTTGCGCCGGACCAATGGGAGCAGGCTTAGAGTCCTAGCTCCGCACCAAATCGGCCCGCCGCCTCCGCCGCCTGGCGGTGAAAAGGGGAACCTACCGATCATTCGGGCGTCGAACCACTCGAGTCGGCAGATTCAACTTTCAGTCTACATGTTCTTCCATAAAAAATACATTTTTATAGTCAGAGGCATCGTGAGCATTTTATTATTTTATTATCATGTTATTATTTATTTTAAATTGAAAACCAAAAAATACATATACACAAAATAATAGTGATCTATGCTATCAACATTTGCCACTTGTTTTTCTCTAATTAAAATGATTCACGGGTTTAAACTCCCCATAAGGGCTCCAAAAAGGTTCTCTTCAGGGCCGCATCCCGGCATAGCTCTCGCGAGCGTGATTCTGTGCGGCACACAATACATACCGAGATTACGAGTGACAGTTTCATCCTTCACACAACTTGCCAAGTTCTTGTGATTTGCATCGACACTCACACACGCACACACCTACATCACTCGCCATCTCCGCAATACGAAAAATAAAGAAAATATTTCATTAAAATCTCGTTACCAGTTGTACTTAAATGAACACGAAAACATAACACAGAAGATGGCCGCAGTGGTAATTCATTCATATAATATTTTAATAAATACGTGTATGTACGTATGGGAATACAAGGGCGTCCGGTTAACTTAGTAAAGTATATTACCATTATAAAAACATTACCTACCAAAATATTAAGGCTGTTCCATAGATGACCAAAATATAATAATTATTTATTTGCATTAGGGAAACGATACGATGGGTACATTATAAAATACGCGTGCTTGTAGATTGTATAATTGGGCTTGTATATGAAATGTGTGTTAACTAAAATTATATAAAATATTTTATCGAATTTAAAAGTATCAAATTTTTCACATGACAGAGATATCGAAAACGTCGCCATGAGAATGACGTGGCAGTGATTGGCGGAGAACTGAAGACTGGCAGAATCACGGGGAGGCCATCATCCAGCAGTGGAGTGACAATGTATAAATAAGATGATGATGGTGTTGGTGAAGATGAGTGGGCTTCTCCTTTATCACTTCTCACTCACTTGATCATCGAAAAGTAATATTTAAAATATTAATAAAATAGTGAGTAAGATTAAGAAAGGATCACTTAGGTGGTTTGGTTATGTGGAACGGACGAATGAGGAGATAATGATAAGAATGATATATGACACAAGTGTCTGGAGTGCGAAGACGTCCGCGGAAGACTTGGCATGATCAGGTAAACTAGATACTGGAGATACTGGTTAGAAGCCTCAATAATCGTCGAGTTTGTATGAGAAGATGTATGAATGTGGATGAGGCGAGAATCGTGTGTCAGGATAGAAGAGTGTGGCGCTCTATCCTCTCTGCCTAATAAATATATAATAATTTTTTTGTATATTGATCGAAGATTTTGAATTTACACGTGCGCGGAGATATACGAGTGTATTCGAACTTTTGCGATTTTAGAGAAATTTACAAACTTGCCCTTAACAAAAAAGAGGGCTGTGCTATAAATACTCAATTTATCGTGATGAAATTTGGCGCATGCATGATAATGTGGCCACCGCACAAGCTATCAGATTTTTGTTACGGGTAATTTAAAAAGGTTTTTTAACTAGCTGAAAATAAAAAAAGTTCGAATAATTTTTAATCCGTTGAATTACGGATAACCCTATTAGACTGTCTCTGGAACACCCTGTATATTGAATTATTTTGAACATATTTTTTATATAGCATAGCGTTAATTTTATTTTGTGTAAAATTATTATATTCATAATTATACAAAATACTTTATATAAACCACTATTTATTAATTATTCTACATGTTTCTATACCAATGATATCTTCTCCAGGAAACAATACAATACAATACAAAAAATACAAGCAAAGATAAAAGCAAAACTATAAAATGGTGAATAAGTAAGAACTGACATGAAAACAAATTTAATTTAATTTTAATTTGAAATGCCTAAATAACAATAACCATTCGGAATTTTCCAATCACATTTTGGAAACAAACCATTTCTTTGATATTAACAAGAGTTTAGATATTATACATACAAATACTAGGGGTTTACATTTAGATAAATTTGAAATTTTAGAAATAAGAAACAGTGTTAATAGCAAGCTTAATATTATAAATAACCAAATTCTCTTTGCCGTTTAAATTTGTTTTCATATTAGTTATTACTTATTCGACATTTTATATTTTTGTTTTTATCTATGCTTGTATTTTTAAATTTCAGTACACACTGTTCCTGAAGAAGATACAATAGGTATCGAAACATGTTGAATAATTAATAAATAGTGGTTTAAACAAAGTATTTTGTATAATTATTTATATAAACATCCATTTTTTTTTAAATGAATGAATTTATTAATTTATTTCCATACATGTATGTATATATAATTACAAAATACAATTATTTCGATGAAAATAAATTATATATTTTAAATCTCGTGTCCGCCCTACTAGATGAACACCTGTCTTAAGACAGATTTTGTGTATACTTAATTATCCGTTAGATTGATATTATTTAAGCACCTTTGAAAGGGAAGCTTGTTATGATTGGCATCATGTATAATATGAATATATTTCTGATCTACAAGGAAATTCGTTTGATACAAGGAAATTTAATTTTTAATCAAATCACGTACGTTTTGTATTAAACTATTTACTAATTCAGTTTGTACACATGTGAGCTTTTCTCGGAAAACTTGATTTTAATCAAAATCTTGTATTTTCGAAGTAATATAGGGTGTCCAGCGGAAATTTTTTATGTTTAATATTAAATAATAAATAAAACTACACTGTTATTTTCATATTTTATTTATACAAAATTGAGATTAACGATGCGAATTTTAAGTTTTATTAACAATATCGTCTAAATGTCGACCATTTATCTCAAGACACTCTCGCAATCGGACTCATAAATTTGCGAACACGCGAGAGCAAAGCGTTGGTTCAATGGCAGCAACTTCACGGTGGATATTTTCTTGTAGGGCCTGAATTGTTCGAGGATTGTTGCTGTAAACTCTCGATTTAAGGTATCCCCATAAAAAAAAGTCGCACGGTGTAAGGTTCGGTGACCGAGGTCCCCAGGGTATGTTTCCGTACTTGTCGATTAATTTATTGGGAAAAATTCCCCTCAGCTTTTCCATTGAAACTCTAGCTGTGTGTGGAATGGCCCCTGAGAAACAGCTGCAGTGCGGTACCAAAAACTCGTCGATCATTCGGAAATACACGTCAGCAGTGACTGTCTCTCGCTGGTTAAAAAAATAAGGGCCAATTATGCCTCGGGCAGAAATCGCACACCACACCGTCGTTTTTGGACAATGCAAACATTTTTAATGGCGTTCCCTCGGGTTGTCGGGGCACCAGTATCTCATGTTCTGTTTATTAACATAGCCATCGATATGAAAATGTGCTTCGTCAGTAAACAATGTGTTTCCAAGCGTTCGTGCTGTTCCAAAACGTTCCAGAATCGTTCTCGCTAAGGTTTCACGTAAAGAATAGTCATTTTCGTTGAGAAACTGCACGATTTGCAGTTTGAATAGGTGAAACTGTAGTTTTTTTTTTCAAAATAACGTGCACTGTTGATTTTTTATTCCAGTGCAGGCTGCAATCTTCCTTATCGATTTACGTAGATTGCGCATAATTTCACGTCGAACTTGAGCCACATGTTCTGGCGTCGCTACTGACGTTGATGGTCCCGGAGGAGTTTGGTTAACCATTTTCACTTCTTGTTTGAACTTTTGAACCCAACACCAGATAAAATGCGTACTCGGCCCATCACTTACTCGTCGAATATTAAAGTGAGTACGAACCAATGAATGTTAAATATGCACATTCAATATTGCTCGACCGCGAACGCGCGGTGCGCTCCCGACCAGTGACTCATTGCGACTGGCAAATGATCAAATCACGCGCGTCGAACAATACCCCTCCCACTTAACTCACCCTGATGGTTTACGAGCAATTACAATTGAATCTTGAAATTTTTCCGCTGGACACCCTTTACATACATACTATAAATAATATAATTCTGTTAAATAAAATATGTCAAACCACAAAGTGATTGTTTTCTACGAAAATATAATATAATTCAGCTTCTGTGTTCATTATGCTAGCTATGAATATGTCAATTTTTCAGGAGCTGAACATCACAGACAGACTCTTAATCATCTGCCTAAGTCGAATCCTTCAATTATGTGGGCATCTTGAAAAACCTTGTGGCGAGTCACGTCGAAGGTTGGAGAGGAAATGGAAGACTCCCTACCGTTGAACTGATGAAGTGAAAAGGGCAACAGGCACTTCTCTGGTGACTGCCCTAAGATTTGCAGGAAATGGAAATCACTATATTCAGTCGTGCGGCACCAACGTGGATGATGTTTAAAAAATGTAACATAATTTTTAATTACAACATATTCATCATCAGTGGCGCAACAGTCCGGTATGAGCCGTGGTAGAAATATTCGCCTTTCTGATCTATATTGCGCTGTCCTCTAGTTTATTCGGTTACAAATAATTATCCTGCGAAAAAGCTAACGTCATGAATAAATTTCGAAATATATTCACGTATTTATTAAATAAAAACAATAAAATAAACATAAAAAATTTCACAAATCTATGTACGAAAAAAACTGCAACTTCACAATAATAATGGGTTGTCCTTAAAAACATGTATGTTGTATTAAATAATTCCAAAATTTAATAAAATAAATAAATTAATTCATTCATTCGTCTAAACTATTTGAGATTCTCCGTATATATGAAGTGGATTATTTTCAAAAAATTGTATAATAAATGTATCAATTTGAAAATGCAACATATAGTTTCGGAAATTTGTTGTTAATTTACTATGTTGACATGGCAACAAAATATTTTTTCTAAAAATTAATTTTATCTGTTGCGGTACCGCCACTAATGTATGGAAGTGAGGCATGGAGCTGGCAGAAGAGGAACGAAAGTAGACTGAATGCAATGGAAATGAGATCACTTAAGCGAATGTGTAGCAAATCCATTTATGACAAAGTAAAGAATGAAGAAATAAGGAAAGAATGTAGAGCTGATCTTAGTTAGTGAGTAAGATTAAGAAAGAATCACTTAGATGGTTTGGTCATATGAAACGAATGAATGAGCATAGAGTGGTGATGACGCCAGAAATAAAGGGCGTCTGCAAAAGAATTGGCATGACCAGGTAAACCAGATACTGAAAGATGGTCCTGTCAGAAGCCACAATAACCGGCGAGCTTGCATGAGAAGGTGTATGGATGTAGATGAGGCGAGAATTGTGTGTCAGGACACAAGAGTGTGGCGTTCTATCCTCTCTGCCTACCCCCGCGGGGAAACGGCGTGATGGTAAGTATGTTCAGAAAAACTGCAACTTCACAATAATAATAAATAAAATAAACATGTCGCACTTTTCAGTATTGTTTGAGTTCAGAAGACGTTTACTAAAGAAAGCTTAGTTTATCTATCGTTCACTTCCCCCCGTGAGACACTTTAAAAGCTCTGGGTAAAGCGCCACGACGCCAGTCTCGTTTCGGCGTCGGCGGAGTTCGGACGTATCCGCTTCGAAACACTGCTCTGTCGTGTTTAAGTTCGATTTAAAAGTTTTATAAAGAAGTGGAATAAAATTACTTTTCCAACTATATATAGCAACGTATTTCTAAATCCGTAACAAAAGTGATTAAATAACCTGATATAAGTATATGAAAGTTTTTGTAAAGATTGATGTTTACAGGTAAAAAATTATGAAAATATCAGTTAATAAACATTTAATAGAATTCCGACAATGAGAAATCACGCCAATGTAAAAAGGGTACCGTTCTCTTTCGAGAAAAAAACAAGGCGAAAGTGATAGAAAAAAGTCTATAAAAATAAGATGTTTAAATTAATAAAAAACTACGTTGATTTTTTAAAATTATTATCATAATCAAGTTGAAGATAAAAGTACAAAATATATATTTTTGTTAGTTTTAAAATTTATAATGTTAAGAAATAAAATTATAATGTCAAGTGCTCAGTATTGACATTTGCGAATACGTAGAGGTGTTCTGAAGAGCATCTCTGACATTAGTCGTGATGGGCAATGCAAAACATATTACAGAAGTGACATTTGAAAAGGAAAGTTTGCTCGGCACTGTCAAGAGGGGATGGAAAACCGTTCGGTTGAGGGCTGCTTTGGGGCACATCGGATTGCTGATGGCACTCATGTTGTACACCGCAGGGGGCGGATTGGTAAATAATCACCCTTTATTAACAATTTTTTTAAACTTAAATCTGTATATGTAGCGCCTAATTCCAAAACTCCCTAAAACGACTTTATGTGTTTTTGAGTTATGAATGAAAAACGTATATTTTGAATGCAAATGTATAAAATGTTTGTTTTTACATCAGCATTTTTTAGAGAGAGAATTATGTAATGTTGATTTTTTTTCTGTATATATCGTTCTGGCAGCCATACTGGATTTTAGATCACGTGATCATCAACAAGCGTTGTGATTTGCTGATTTAATTTTAGGAGGAATAGCTACTTATACTCTGTCTGCTTTGGGGTATTTTGGAACTAACCTTGCTTTGAACATGCAATATCAATGGAATTGAGTGGCTTTTGTGAGAAACAATGTATTCTGTGTGTAGTTGACATAAAAATCTACAAAAATACATATTTTATTAAAATTATCCGAAATCCGCTTTAGGGGGTTTTGGAACTAGGCGATACATATATCTAATATACAGGGTGTAACATATCTAGTTTACAATATATTATAGGGTTATCCGTTAAACATTCTCAATTCGTAATTTAGTCAGGTATCCACTGTGGACTAGATCTGTTACACCCTGTATAATGTTAAAAATCCGACATGAAATATGAGAAATTATAATTCACCTCGGGGTCATTACTATCCATTTGCATTGATATTTTTGCGAGTATCGATATCTACAGTAAGAAATCGAATTAAATAATCATTTCTCATACGTTTTACGAAAACACGTAAAAACATTGTGTATATATCCAGTAGCAATATCCCTCTACTATGTCAAGTTATGGACCAGACCGAAATATACGAAATTTACAGAAATGTATTTTTTAAATTGCAAGTGCTTATAAATATCTAAGAATACGTATGTTTTTCATCAAAGTATAAATAAAGAGATTAATTTTGTTCTTACTATTTGTTGGCAATTACTATTTATTAAACAGTGCGGTACAGTAATTCGTATATCTAATGTAAATACTTATTTAGGAGGTCCTTTTTATCGTTCTGAATTGGGGCCCAATTTTTCTAGTTATGCCACCGCCTTGTCCCTTCCTATTAGTTATCATGAAACACCTGTTACTTTTAGTGAAACATATTTTGGAATCAGATGAAAAAGATAACCAAAAATCGTTATTTTTACATTTTTCGGAAAGTGCTTAATTCTATGGTATACCATAGACAGCACCTATAGATAAGCAAATATGACAGATATCATGTATGTGTTTTTTTACTCGTTATAAAGACAATGTACAGTTCATTTCAAATTGAATCTATATAACAGAGAAAACATTGAAGTAATCTTAATAAAGAGATATTAAAAACACGTTCGTTTTTGGCCCTACTCACAGACCTGGCCGTTTAATGAAGCACTATATAGCCATAATGACACTACGTCCAGAAAGTCATAGAAATAGATGGGGAAACGTAACATCATTATGGATGGTAGGCCACGTATAATTGATCAAATTTAGTGTACCTCAAGTGCCTACACTTTGACCCTTATATTTTATTATTTATATAAATTGTATCTACTCTCGTTTTCAACAAGTGATGGTGAAATGATCATAAATACAAACCATACTGATTTAGTTTCTTTTCTATCTTTTTATTTTATCACATTTATTTTCTATTTAAAAAATGTTGATCGAAGATTAAAAAAATAATTGATATTGTGGCCTGCGTCCACCGATGAGATTTCTCTCTTAGATTTGAATCGGGTGTAGCGTAAAGAACGATACAGGGTTCAGCGTAAAGCGATCTAAGAATCATTATCGCATCTTCGCTTGCGGATTAGAATGACGCATTCGCTACATATATACCTTTACCGACTCTCAGAGATCAAAATCTTATTGAGAGATCATCGTGGGCACGGGATTATACAATTTTAAACGTTGGTCCAGTTTTAAACACAAGGAAGCCATTTTTACATAAAATCGTTAATGGCCTGTCTCCATAGAAGAGATTTTCTCTGCGATACGGATTTTGCTCCCGTGAGATGTTTTGGTGACAACTCTCGACTTTCGTATTCACCGTGTCTCGGAGATTCACCGTCTCGCGCCTTACTTCACGCTCGTATGTTAAACGTCAAATGTCATTGCTATAAATGTTAATAATTTAACGTCTTATGCTAAGGCGGCGCCTTCAATAATAATTAAAATAAATTTAAATGAAATAATCCATATGTTATAAACGGACGATTTATTACGATTGCGCTAGCGCCATCTATGTACCAGTAGAATCATTAATAGCTTAGTTCTAAAAACGACCACGACTACCCGCCGCTGTAGACGTGGCGCTGTTGTCGACCTATGCGGAATTTTGAGTTATTATTTAAATTGATATATTCTGTTTTTAAGCTATCGTTCTACTCAAGCCATACAGTTGGCAACCTACTAAATTGAAAATTCCTTTCGACTGATCCGTTTTGTATGGAGTCCTTACTTATGTTGTATTTTAACAGAATAACATTAAGAAGGTTTTCAGCTCGGCTTACAGCTGCGTACAATTCATAAATGTGTCTACTTTCTCTTTTACTAATTCGTAAATTTTACTATCTCATTGTTGTTAACATGATCGTTCTTTGCGTTCGACGTGCATAATGGATTTATTTTTGATTTGGTAAAAACAAAAAGCAATCGGAATAACTATTTACTACGTTAACCTTTACTAAAAATAATAATTAGCTTTAGTTATTACGTGAAGGATTTTCAAACAGTAAAAGAATCATGTTCAGTCATAAAAAGTGTTCTTAAAAATGTTTGTACATTTGTTTATATGGCTAAGAAAGTATTATTTTACGTTAAAACATAATCGTATAAAAAACTATGAATAATACTCAAAAATTACAAATAAATAAATGGTAGGGTCGTATAAACGACGAATTGATTTTGCCTGAATACGTTGGTTAAACGAAAGTTCATAATACTATGTACAACATATAGTACAAAATAGAAAACATATACAAAAAACCTCAATTAATCAATTACTTAAAGAAAATAACACTAAAATTTAAAACAAGCACATCATTATGATTTAAAAATAACTTTAAAATCCCTTAATCAAATACTATCAGCAAAATTTTATATACTTAGGCATAAAAAACTTCAATAGCCTCCTTACACAAATTAAAGAGATAAAAGAGTTTAAAAAGAAATTAAATGAACACTTTAGAAGCACATAATTAAAAAATAAATAATATTATAGAACACTTCAGAAGCACACAAATATATAATAAATAATTATAGACTATAAATGTATAACTCGCTATATAAATAATAAATAACTCATATTATAAAAAAAATTGTAAAAATTTCAATATAAAAAATAAATAAATATATGATTGTATAATATCATTTGTAACAGCATAACCTAAATCTATACCTACAGCACGCCACTGAAAATGGCTAATTATTGGATTGGTTAGGTAAGGTTAAGTACCTAGAATATGAAAAGTCGTATTAAATTTATGTTTCAAAAAAGAATGCAGTGTCGCTAGCATTCAATAAAATGAAATATTTGTTGTGACAATTCGATACTGTGTACGTCAGAAGGAAAGGTAAAAATATGATCAAAGACCCTTATTCAGATAAAAATCAGAAAGAGCATTTAAAATACTTGGAGGAATTAAAAGAAAGTTTTGAAAATAAATTCCACGAACAATTGCCATGCGAGTGTGATTTTAGTGATTACGAATTTATTAGGATTCTAGGGGTGGGTGCTTTTGGTATTGTTAAATTAGTAAAAAAAAAAATCCGATGACCATTATTACGCCACTGAAATTTTCGATAAAAAGAAGATCATCAAAATGAAACAGGTGCAGCACACACTGAATGAAAAAAATATTCTTCTTAAGCCATTAGGTTTCCGTTTGTCGTGAACATGAAATGTTCATATAAATACAATTCTTATCTGTATTTTTCTTTACCGTTTATTGGAGGAGGAGAAATGTTCACGTTATTAAAAAAAATGAACGTATTCAAGGAGGACTTGGTTAGATTTTACGCTGTTCAGGTTATACTGGCTGTGGAGTATCTGCATCACTGTGACCCGATTCACAAAGACTTGAAACCGGAAAATATTCTGGTAGACACTAAAGGGTACCTTCGTATAACAGATTTTGGATTCTGTAAACTAGTAACGGACCGGACATTCACATTGTGCGGAACACCGGAATACCTGGCACCGGAAATAATTCTCACTAAACCTTACGGAAAAGCTGTTGATCGGTGGTCTTTTGGCATTTTGGTTTACGAAATGACCGTTGGACACTCGCCGTTTTACTCGTCGAATTCCATTAAAATTTACGAGAAGATAATCGCCGGGGTATTCAAGTTTGGCTATAGATTCAGCAGTGATGCGAAGGATCTGATTACGAACGCGCTTCAGGTAGACGTAACAAAAAGATTTGGGAATTTAAAAAACGGTGTAATGGATTTTAAGGCTCACAAATGGTTCAAAGTCATCGATTGGGATGATATTTTAAAACCCAACGTGACTGATATAAGTGAAGCGAAAAACTTTGGTAAATTTAAAGAAATACCCGTGGTGCCGAATTCTGAATGCTTGTATAAAACAGAATTCGAACACTTCTGATTATGTTTTAATGAAATGTTATTGAAGTGTAATTTTTTTCACTTTTGATTGATTACAATTTAATGTCAGTTTATGAAATAATTGTTATTGAAAAGCCACTAATACTGCACTAAATGTCACTAATACACTTAATACTAAAATAAGAAAAATGCTACTTACATATTTACGGACCAGCTCGAGCCTCCAAGATATGTAAGCGGCATGTAACTGATCTTCAAGGCAAGAATACGTCCCACACACTTCAGGGCATTACGATTCTTGATTAGAACTGAATATAGCTTAGTTTCACTTAGCTATATTATATCATTCTACATAAATTATTATTGGTACAATTTTTCGTATACAGTCGATTCCGCTTTATTGGGACACACCGGGACCAGGAAGTTTGGCCCGATTAAGCGACTTCCCCAATTAACCGAAGCGAGCTTAAAATTTAATGATGGATATTTTTCTTTAAATACGTAGGGCTTCCTTCATTGCCTTCCTGCATAAAGTAACGCTGTAAACAGGCAATATATATATTTTTTTCGTGGTTACTTACAGGCACAGTTGGATATTAATCATCAACGTCTTCTTCATCTAATTTATGATGTTTCGATTTAATGCTTCAACAATTGAATCTTCATTCTATCTTTTCATCGTAACATGGTCAATTGTTGTCTATTGTCGAAAACTCTTGATAATTAACAATAGAACTTCATTGTCCTCATTTACTACATTGCTTAAAATTGATGTATTGTAATATTAAATTTACTGTCCCAATTACGCGGAATGTCGTCGCAATTAAGCGATTTAAATTACTATAAGTTCCTTGGTTTGGTTTCCGTTCCTTGAGATTTGGCCCAATTAAGCGGAATCAACTGTATATAAATATCTTTAAAAATCCGAGAATATATATTTTTAACATTCGTCAAAATATTTTATTTAACTACGCAGTTTTCAAGATTTGCAGTCACTTATAAGTTGGAGCCATTTATTATTAAATTAAATAAAATACCCGCCAATGCAAAGGAAAGAAAATTCTATTAACTCTGATATATCAACTATGCGAAATTTTGAGTCTTTTAAGTAAAGAAGTAAAGTGCTTTGCCTTAACGGTGTATCCAAGAAAACTGGTGTTAGGAGCATTACTTGCACTTTCTGCAGTTGAGTTATTCCCGTCCATTTATATGATTATTCATATAAATTATTTATTCGATACAAATATTTTAAAAGACGTTCAAAAACAAGACATTTTTTCATAAAAAAAGTCGGGCTGATAATTAATTAACGCATTAATTCATCTAAGTTAAAATTAAATTAAACAAATAATCTTTACATTGAACAAAATATTTTTAGGACATTTTTGAATAGAGACATTTTATGAGACACGAATTTTGCACCCATGATATTCTTCGGAGACAATTCACCATGTCTCAGAGATTCGCCGTGCTGCACCTCATTTTACTTTTGTTGTACGTCAAATGTTAGTCTGTTATGCTGTTATGTGAAATGTTTGTAATTTAATGCATTTTGCATTTTCAGAATAAATAGTTGTTGGTATTTATGGTTTTAGGTATGCGAAAATTGGTAAAAGGATTGATGTTGACCTGGGGTTTGCTCGCTCTATCTAACGTAGACGTCTATGTTGAAACTAACGTCTCTTTCATACAGATTTTTGGAACCAAACCCGCGACATTGAACGCATGTAAGTAATACGTAATTTCCAATGAAACATAATAGGTGAGCGAGTACTAAAAAAACCTACATTACCAACAACGACATTTAAGCCGTTTCCTCGAATATAAAAGTACTGACTGTTTTTTAAATAATTACATCATTATTTTATATTAGGTTTCGTCATCCTCGTTATAAAACTGGTTCAGAGAATAAACATCTCGCGATGTTTGTTTTCAGAACGGAACGATCATTTTATCCGATACATTAATTGAGTTGTTCCAGGAACCTTTGTCAATGGTGTGCCGTATAAAATCAATAATTTTACATTCATATTGTTTTTAATTAAACAGCAAAAGGTTTCATAAATTGGGTCCTGACAATTTTTGAAAGCTATTTTACAAATACAATAGAAAAACAAAGTATTACAAATATTCATAATAATTAATATACAATTTAATTTTACTAATATTTCTAGAGTGTGATTGAAGCAGATTAGCTTGCCTACTTATATACAACATATAAATTATTGACACTAACTCAAAATTGTTACATATAAAATCAAAATATGTGAGAAGTCGATTTTTAATAATGAATAACGCGAATTTATAGTAATTGTTGTACAAAATAAAATTTGTACGAGAGTCATATCAGAAGGCAATTTCTCTATGAGAGTTTGATCTCTGAGAGTCGGTAAAGGTACGCGTGTACCGGGTGCGTCATTCTAATTCGCGAACAAAACAAATAAGGTGATGATTCATATATCGTTTTGCGCCGAGTATTCGTACCGCGTACGAAGATGTGAAGAAAGCGAAATGTATGTAAACAGTATTGTGTGGCATTGAAAGAATTATTTTTCTAGGATACGTACGTAATAGAAATATAACCATTGCAAAGGAATAATCAATAAAAATGTATTACGTAAATGATCACGTAATGTGTTGCGGTGAATATAATTTTAATGAATTTAATGAGTCTTCAGATTTAAATAATATTCAATCAGCTCGTAGAGAAAATTATTATTAATGTTAGCTATGAATGATTAATTCTCATCAGTCTTGCGTGCCAGCAGCCATATAAATTATGATATCTATTCATATTTGTTCTTTGCCATGGTATATTTTAGATAAAGAAAACGTTTGTTTTACTCAGTCTGAAAGCTATTTTTTCCTCAAGTTCAAATAGTTTGTTAACAAGTAAAAATAAATGTTTTACGTAAATTGATAATAAAGGTTGTTTTATTTTAGAGGTATAGAATTTTAAAATGAAATAAAACACGTAAAAATCGTTGTAATGGCCGTAGTATCGGCTTTATTGGAAAGATAATTTTATGCCATTGGTGTTTAAATCATAATATCACGCATATAGGCGCCACGGCTGGCTCGAACAAAGCACAATCTGGAAGTACAATTTTCGACCACTTTTTGGAGCAGCTGGGGACGTATATCAGCAATAACGCGACGAATGTTGGCTTCCAAGTGAGTCTATCGTCTCTGGTTTATTGACGTAGACTAGTAATTTCACATATCCCCACAGAAAATAACCCAAAGTTAAGAAAATAATTCACACAATCTTGGAGGCCAATTCACAGGTCCATAAATTATGCGTTCATCGAATGTTTCCTTCAATAAATTAATTGTGGCACGCGCTGTGCAGCATGTTATGCAGTTTTGTTGAAACCACAGCTCTTCCATATTAATGTCATTAAATTAGGGAACGAAAAAATCAGTAATCATGGATCTATAGCGCTCTCCATTGACTGTAACGTTCTGGTCTGCATCATTTTTGAAGAAACAACAGTTTCTTCGGTGCGCACTGTACGACATCTCTGCGGATGCGTATTACACGTGGTGCAAAAACGATTCATGGTTATTCGAATTACTTGCCCGGATGGACGATTGTGTCAAACGAAAAATGAACGTAGAGCACGGTAAGTTTCGCGAACTGGACCACGATTTTTAAAAATAAATTTGCACAATTTGCGAGCTTTGTTTTGGCGTAAGAAATAGAAATAGTGAAATGGCAAACCAAACTGAGCATAAATCAGCTGTAAAGTTGGCTGTCGCTGGAAAAAGTGTTGCCAATTCGAAAAAAAAACATCCTTTATGTGATGTGTACAGTAATAATGTAATGTAGCACGTTTGTGATAGAAAATTTAAATACATTAGTTAAAAAAATATTTTTGATTTATTAACTTGTTATTCAACACCTCTGAATAGTAAATTTCGCATTGTCCATAGCTATTTCAGTAGACACTTCTCTATACTAATGTAATCAGTGTTTTTAGAGCTAAGTATTTATTTTGCTGAAAGTTTGATAATGCTTTGTGTTCACGAAATAAGAAACGGTGATATAAATCTCAGAGATATAGTTAACATGTAAATGTCACTACTGTATAATGTTGAGATTTTGAAATAGAAACTCAGATATCAACTTGAGATTGGTAGAAAACTAACAAAAACTCGATTCCTTGTACGGACATTCGACACGTTAGCGAGATTTAACACGTGCGTACAATATCATCTAGAACCATAAATATTTACAACTTTGTATTCTGAAAGAGTTAGGTAAACAGAAGGCATTCAATTATAAACATTTATTTATTTTAAACTGCTGATGGGGAGATTAAAATTCACTCAATCAACGAACGGAACATTGATAATCAATGGACTGACATTTAACGTTTGACATACAATAAGTGTGAAGCGAGGCGCGAATCTCTGAGACCTGATGTGTATATGATGGACTATGGAACCTATCTCAAAATAGGCACTTGCGAGGTAAGTAGCGGCTTGAATAAAAATAATATTTCCACTTATTGTATTTGCTGATGTATTAGTTATGTAAAAAATGTTTATATTGATGTAAGCTAGTGGTTACGATACTTTCCTAGTGATTTAGTGATCGGGGGTTCGAACCTCGTTCCAGAAGACCATCAAGTGTTTAGCGTAGTTTGAAAATGTATTCTGTGAACGAATCTCTATTTTTAAAAAAAGTTGTAAAATAAAGATATTTTGCCAATAAACATTTAGAATATTCCCTGTCTCAGAGAATATTATTAAGATAAGAGAATATTAAAAGATTAATAATAATATTATCAATATGTATTCAAATAATTAATATATTATTATATTATAAATAAAATGATTAATATTCTAATAAAAATTCTAGTATTTGTTGTACTCTTTATCTATTATTATTATTATGTGGTTATTACTAGGTGGACGAGTATTGTCTGGTTAGTGTCTGCGTGTATCAATAGTACATTGAGTCCATATATTATTGAATTTTCTTTTAAATATTAATTAAATGTATTAATTATAAAGATATACATATAAAACCAATTCTATCGAAAAATATTGTTTTTGCGCTACCAGAATACGAACCGGGATCTCTATTTCCAATCCGGGGAAGGTACATTACCAAATATACTACAGCGCCAGTATCTTTGACGACAAATTTTCGAACCTGTATGTTACATTTTTATCCCGATAGCGCAAAAATAATATTTTTCGATATAATTGATTTTATATGTAGATCTTTATAATTAATACAAAACATCAGAGACCTATGTTCTGAAAAATTACAATTTCACAATTAGAATGTGTTCTCCTTAAGATTTTTTTTTTAGTAGTTTACAATTAGTATATTGTACAGTTCAGGAGATAAACACAGTGTGACGATGTTGGTATGAACATGTTTAGTTTTTGCCTTGTGTTACAAGTTATAAGTATGAACTAGTCTCAGCATATAACTAGAAATTTGAACTCTTTACATATTAATTAATTTTAAAATTTACCGTAGATTACTGACTATCAGACTAGGATTGTACCCCGCCAGCTTCAAAATAATGTATTGAATTATTAAAGAAAATTAATTATGATGTACAATAAACATGGGTCCCGAGAGTTGGTATTTTAATATTAATATAAATAGTAAATTATCAATATTCATTATTTAATAAGGAAACAATATATAAATATCTTCAAATGAAGACTTATAGTTGTCGTAACATCTTCGTCAAACAAATACATATATGTAATTGAAACAAATACATACATATATGTAATGTAACATATATATATTTTAGAGCATATAATATTGAATAACATTTTCATTTCACGTAAGAAAGACTTTCAATACTAATTCATATTTTTGCATTTTTTACGAAAATATCTGTTTTTATAACTAATTTATATATGTGCCTACTAAATTAGATATCATTTAACCATTATATTATAGATTACAAATGTATTATAAATTGGAGAGGTAATCGATTAAACATATATATTTTATAATTTTTTAATGAGAATATATTTTTGTTGTGAAGTTGCATTTTTTCAAAACCCGGTAGTAACTAAACATTTTTTCGATAAATGCAATTTTTCTGTATATTCTAGTTTATTATATTTAATTTGTATTAAAATACATATTATTTAAACATGAGGCTAAATTGTTTTAAAAATCCGATATTTGCATAACGCTTCCTTTTCTGCGATTATTTTAATTATTGTAAAAAAACAATTTAATGTATAATTTTGTCTAGTGCAATCAGTAACCTGTCATGTATAATTTATATCACATTGATTAAATAAATAATACGCAAAAGTCAGTCACATTTTCTGAATTTTGAGCTAACTAGTATAATATTACATTGCAGTATTAGAATAAATATATAAATAATATTTTAGAAATATTACTTCCTAAAATAACTAATGTAAAAGAAACGGATTCATCTCTTAGTGGTGTTTAACTTTGGAAGAAACTTACAAAAGAAAGCATAGTTTATCATCCCCTCCCTCCCGTGAGATGCCTTAAAGTTAAGGGTAGACCATTCTGAAACCAGTCTCGTTTCGGCGCCGGTGAAGCTCGGATGTGTTCACATCGAAACACTCTTCAATCGTGTTTAAGTTCGATTTAAAAGTTTTACTAAGTAGTGAAAGACAATTAATATCACATGAGAAATATAGTAAAACAATTCTTATTTCTTTATTAAAGCGATAATACACAATTTATACCGCAAAACTTTTGATTTCCACGGCACAGTAAAATCACATACAAATATAAGTATTGATGTATCGAGACATTAGTAAAAAAAACCTTTTTTGAATTCCGACAATGAGAAATCACGCAAATGTAAAAAGAATACCATTTTCTTTTGAGAAAAGAACGAGGCGAAAGTGGCGGAAAAATGAATCATTAAAATGAACGGGTTTTATTAACAAACTATCTCTCTGAATGATTAAGTCAAAAAAATTAAAAGTAATGTTAAGGTAAAATAGATATTGAATATTATACTACCAGTGCATAATTTTAAATCGTAATCGAAAATTTTATTAAATATTAACTATGTTGAATACACAAGTTTAATTAGTTTTGCAGTGTCATTTTACCTGCATTTAAATTCAAGATTTATGAAATCTAAATCAAGCTGGACATCACATCGAAGCACATTAAATCTAGTCAAAAAATTTAAATTGTAATATTAAGAGCATTTAGTAATAATATATATTAATATTATATATTGAAGTGCTGACATTTGGATACACGTAGACGTTTATTGAAAAGTATATCTGACATTAGTCGTGATGGGCAGTGCGATACATATTACAGAAGTGACATTTGAGAAGGAAAGCTTGCTCGGCACTGTCAAGAGGGGATGGAAGACTGTTCGGCTGAGGGCTGCTTTGGGACACATCGGATTGCTGACGGCATTAGCGTTGTACACCGCAGGGGGTGGTTTGGTAATTATGCACTTATCTCCTGTTTGCCGTCATAAAGCTACCTTCCATGTAACATATTTTTAAATATACAAATAATTTATCGAATTTGGAGAACTTGAATGATCTATATTTGGACCCTTACTTTTTATTATTTACATAAATTAAAAATAATTTTACAAGCACACGATCATGTACTAATAATACAATTTATTTTAAGTTTGTATAATATATAATATCACTGGATACTATAAAACTTACCTAAAATCAAATTAAATATTTAAAAAACTCGTATGTATTTAAAGTTATTATAAAAAGTCCACCAGATTATTCAAAGAAAATTGTAACATCAAAATTGTAATGTTATAAATGTGAATGATACATCATTAAAATTATGTGACATGAATTTATATATAATTGTCTGTACATTAGTCGCACGCACTCATTATATTTTTGGAAAATATACTGAAAATAAATAAATTTATTTTCTGTTATTCTATGTGATTAATAAAATATTTTAAGCCAGAATAAAATAAATTAAATTTTATTTCCCAGAAATTCTAGTTTAGTTGTATAATATGATATTTAAAATCGGCGGTACCTAGAATACGAAAAGATAAAGTAAATTTTTTAGAAATTCAAAAATAGAATACGGTGTCGGTAGCATTTTATTAAAAAGAACAATAATTTTGCTGTGACGTTGCTTCGGATTTGTTGACTGTAATAAAATGAGCAAAGAAGGTTATTCGGACGAAAGTCAAAAAAAGCATTTAAAATACTTGGACGACTTGAAAAGCATTTTTGATAAAAATTACACCAATCCATCCACGAGTGAGTGTAAATTTAGTGATTATGAATTTATTAAAACTCTGGGAGTGGGCGGTTTCGGTATTGTTAAATTGGTAAAGAAAAAATCTGATAATCAGTATTACGCCACTAAAATTCTCGACAAGGCGAAACTCATTAAAATGAAACAAGTGCAACACACACTGAATGAAAAAATTATTCTCCAAGCCATAAAGTTTCCGTTCGTCGTTAACATGGAATGCTCGTTCAAAGACAATTCGTTCATTTATTTTTCTTTACCCTTTATTGGTGGAGGAGAGATGTTTACTATGCTCAGGAAAATGGAAGTGTTTGAAGAAGAATTGGCTAGATTTTACGCCGCTCAGGTTGTACTGGCTTTGGAGTACCTGCATCACTGTGATCTCATTTACAGGGACTTGAAACCGGAAAACATTCTTGTAGATATAAAAGGGTACATAAAAATAACAGATTTTGGATTCTGCAAACTCGTGACAGATAGGACATTCACTCTGTGCGGAACTCCAGAATATCTGGCCCCGGAAATAATACTCACCAAACCTTACGGGAAATCAGTTGATTGGTGGTCTTTTGGCATTTTGCTCTACGAGATGAACGCTGGATACCCGCCGTTCTACTCGAAGGATCCAATGAAGATCTACGAGAAGATAGTCGCCGGGATATATAAGTTTGACGCTAAATTGGGCGTCGATATTAAGGATCTAATTAAACACACGCTTCAGGTAGATGTAACAAAAAGATATGGGAATTTAAAAAACGGTGTAATGGATTTTAAGGCTCACAAATGGTTTAAAACTACCAATTGGGATGATATTTTACAAGGGAAGTTAACACCGATATATAAACCCTTTGTGTCCAATATAGGCGATGCAGAAAACTTTGAGAAATATGATGATAAACCGTTGATATCGAACCCTGTCTGTTTGTATGAAGCGGAATTCAAAGATTTCTAAAATGTACGATTTTTAAATAATTACTTAATTACATATACTTTTAGATTAAATAATTGTTATTATTAATCCTTCCCTACATTCATCTGAATATGATTCTACTAGAATATTTTTGGAACACCAAACGAGCGGTTTGTATTTTAAGTGAAGGTAACCCAATACAATTATGAAAATTCATTTTTGAGGGTTCGAAGCCTCCGGGGCTTTGTAGTGGTGTGTTTATAAACCTATACCGTGTATTAGTGATGAGCTCAAAATCACGAATCGTGAGTCAATCACTGATATCTTTGAGTCACACTCACTATCGGTGATAGAATGTCTGGGAATATCGTGATTCGTGATTCATTTTTTTATTTTATTTATATTTGGTTGTGAACCGTGATTCGGTGCATGTGCATATGAAACGAAAATATACATGAAGGAATGACGTTATAATTCGTGATTTTGCCCAAAAAATTTACGCATTTGACCCAAAAAATAAACTCACATTTTTTTAAGGGTTTTTATTCTCTTTGTGATGATATTTAATTGTATATATATTATTTATATATGTTAGAATATGTTTTTAATGCTAATAGAGTTTGAGTAATATAAGTGAATACGCTCAAAATTATGTTTCTATTTTATGATATCATATTAGTAATGAATCTCTGATCACAGTAACAGTTTTCAACCATTGATATTTTAGAATATCAATCACAATCACACCAGTGAGTCAAAAGTAGCATTTTTTCTCATCCCTACCGTGTACCCGTGCAAGAGGATTTACACCCCTCAGGGTCTCCCTGTCAGGGATTTCATAAAATGTCTAAAAAGTACAGAATATGTAACAATACTTTATATTTCTCTTAGGTAACTTCATAAATATTTTATCCATAGGTGTAATTAATACTATAATAAATAATAAAGAAAAGTAATTTGTTCTCGCTTTGGTAAATTCCATCGAAACAAGTGAGCGAGCTGATAAATCACGGAATATACATACATAATTTAGTGGAACAAATTCGACCAATTATTTACTTTATGTATGTGTTAAGACTCACTGCAAAGGCAAGCGATTAATTCTATTAAATCATTAGATCAATATATTCTGACTTTGGTATTTTAATAAAAAGTGCTTCAAGAAGCAAAGGCCGGCTAGTAAAATTACGGTGTTCGGTGTAAAGTAAAGGTGAAAAATAGGAGAACATTCCGATATATTTTAAAGCATAAAATACCCATTTAAAACGTACTTATTTATTTCTTAAAAATATTTTATTTATTTCCATCAACGACCTTGTGGGCTTTTACATAAGAATAATAATTTAGTTTGATAATAACATTTTAATATAACTATACAATTCACGTACAAATGTTTTTTCAATTCAGGTATGCTCCTGCAACGAAAAATGTCAACGAAATTCAACTTGTTACCAAGCCGATGCGTCCGCTATATTGGCGAGTTAACAGCATAATTATTTCTATGTGTACCTACAAAGAACACTTCATGCTATCTCGTTTGAGTTGGTACATTATATGAAACCATTTGTGTTAACTCAGGGCAGTCCAATATGCTATTGATCATTTTATATATAAATTCGCTCACATATCTTCTCCAGGCTATTTTTTTTCAAATGAAGTAGACTCATTAAATAATCGTAATTTATACTTTCTATTGGAATATGCAATTTAAAATTGATACATTTTAGACATTTATTATTAAGGAGAATACATTTTTATTGTGAAGATGTAATTATTCAGAACATAGGTCTGTAATATTTTAAATACTAATTAAATTAAAACAAACTAGATGGCTTTCAAATAATGGAATAAATAGATGTATTAATTTTAAAAGTGTAACATATGGGTTCGAAAGTTTGTCATCAAAAGTACTGTCTGCTGTAGCATAGTTGGTTAATAAACCTTCCTCGGATTGGAAAGAGATCCAGGTTCGAATCCCGGTAGCAATAACAATATTTTTCGATGAAATTGATTTTATATGTATATCTTTCTAATTAATGCATTTAATTAGTATTTGGACTCTTTAGATTTTTATAATATGTGAGCCATAGTAGGGAGACTGCAAAGTGGAGTTGAATTCCAGTATACTTCTTACAATAGATGTATATAAAGTTGTTGGAGAGTGGAGCGAGTTAAAGTTTGTGGCTGTCCTTAACACAAATCCTGAGAATTTCATAATGTTGAATAAATGTCCATTTTTCATCGAAGAACACACCCAAATCTCGCATAACTGCGACTCTACTTAGATCAATATTGTTAATGCTGTATTGAAAAAGGAGTAGATTTTTAGTTTTATTAAAATATTAATTTTTCTACATTAAAATATCGCACACATAGATCAAAACTAGACAACAAGATTTTTGAGTTATCATTATATTCCGATACTCTGTCATATACGCAACTAACTTAGCCCCAGTTCTCAAACAGTGTCATTTTAGGATACGTTGTCTTAGTTTTGATCTAGGTGTTGTTAGAATGCGAAATTACCCAAAATAGTATTTTGTTCAAGGATACAAAAGCACTTAGTCGAAGTAAGGGACGGAGGTTAATAAAGCCGAGTATTGTTAGACCGCAGGTGGATCGACACAGCGTGGGTACAGCAATAAGAAGTGCGGCGTACGTGACTAAAGTCACGTAGGCAAATGCACCTTAAGGGATGCATCGTCTGGACAGAATCTCGACCGGGAAAACTGGCTCCACAAAGACGGGATTTTATTTTCAATTAGAAAATATAATCAATGTCGTCTCTGAAATATCAAGCAAGCGCTTTATAAGTTGTAATTCCGGGGAAAATTTAAACTGTGCGCCTCGAGTTTAAGCTTAGACTGTGATGTTCTCTGCGTTTAATCGTTGATGTAAAAGTATCAAAAAGGGTCCCGGTGGATCTATAAAAAGTTGATCAATATAATTTGGTGTAGCGAGAACAGACTGTCGCTATTGCATAAGAACATCGCGTCCAGAGTCCCGGTTTGCCTGGATAATTGGGCATCGTCTTGTGGTCAATCAACTACAAGCCTGAACTCCGTCACCCTACGCCGGCACCAGAAGGAGCTGACCACACTTCACGTCCAGGATCCAGGACCATCCTAAGAGGTAATCCCTTACTTGAGAGACCTGAATAATCTACATCAGATAAGCGTCAACATAGACAATTTGGTAGAGAACTTAATGCTGGCATGATGAACACAAATATTTAATGTTAATTTAGTTGCAATTATTTTTGCATAGCTTTATCAATAAGTGTTAAAGTAAAATGCTCATTTTCCACTTTTAACACATCATAAAATATAGATAATAAATTTTCTTATATAAAAATATTCTTTCATTTCATAATCATTTGACTTGTCAACATTTAAAAGAGAACCAGTTAGGCTAGATGCCTCCCCCCTGAACATGAAGCTGAGGCAAAAAGAAAAAATAACATATCAGTGTGTGGTATAGTTCGTTAGCATATTATCTTAAATTGATGTATGATTGATCATAGATATTTTATCAACAAGATTAATATTGTAATGAACGAGCTATCATAAAGCACAAACAACGTGTCATCATAATTTAATAACACGTAAATTAATTATTTCAAAATACATCATTTATAAGATTTTAGAGGCTTCTCGTTTTAATAATGTTGGGTTCGAACAAAATGGTAAAACTCCACGTTTTTATTTATATATCTGTTATAAACGCGAGGTTTCGCTAAGCTTGGGGCTTGGGGCTAGGTGCGGCTAGACCCTTTGCACCTGTCATGGGTTGGCCCTGCAAAGGAGCATACATCTTTGTAAAAAAAAAAAAACTTATCAATATCTTAAAAGGCAAGCCACTACAACCGCTAGGTAATATAAATCACGTGAAAGATTTATCTTAATACAGAGTGGGCCAACTTGCACTGACTGATGTAAAATGCATATAACTTTTGTAATTTTAAACTCTGCATTTTTTGAAACATAATAAAATTCAATAATTTTAACGCGCTGTTGCACTGGGTATGTAGTAATTATAAATTTTCATAAATTCTTTATTATCAACAAAAAAATATAATTAAAAATAAACCCACCAAAAGTTATACATTTTTAAAAACAGTCAGCTCAAGTTGGCTCACCCTTTATTTCTAACCTTACCATAAATCTAATTTATTACGTAACCACTAACTCAGTCATTAACCCAATAATAAACTCAACCGTTAACCGAACCACTGACCTACAAGTTTTATTTATATGTTATTATTTTTGTAGATATCTTTAGGTTAGAAAATATCAGTTGGAGTATAGAAGTTATGAAACAGATATCGATTGTTTGATATACTGTTTATTGCCTTCGTTTTTAGAGTCAAGCACATTTACAGCTGTAAAAACGAATGCTGTATGTCCCCGTTAGTAATGTTCATAACCGTTCGTCTTTTGAGGAACCGGAAGTATGCTCCATATATTTTTAGTGTAACATTTATCAATAGCTTACATTGATATAATTATAATTTATATATATATCTAACCACGTTTTATCTAAGATTCACACCCAAAATCCGGTATTGATTGTCAGATCAAGCATTTTTTTGATACCATGATATTCAAAATCTGGCAACACATCTATATAAAATTAAATACATGTCTGTTTAGTCTGTTTTTTATTTAATCCTGCACCCTTCCACCGCACTCAACTAAATTTTGACGTCACTCTTCCTTCTCCCTGGTCACCGCATCAATTCTCAAGCTTTGTATATAAATGTGTATTATTTCAAATGCCATTTTTACCGAATCATGCATACCGCACACACTCCGCGTATAACATATTTTCTGGTTCGAAAAAATATTCAGAAATTCAGTTAAATAAATAAAATCATAATAAATATCACTCCGGCGCGGTGAAGAACCGAACCGCAGTCTCCCGGGATTATACAGATGACGGATATCTACCCAGGTACCGATAAATGTGAAAATAAAACACAAGGTAAAAGTGGGAGAAAAAATGTTCTTAAACTTTCTAACGCGCTTGCCTTTGTAACAAATTTTACTGGGTTAACCGCTGATTAAATTTATTTTGCTTTCAATTAATTTTTATTCAAAGCAATCTAACTTGATTGTAAAAATATTGACTCGTTTTACTACTCACGTCATTACTTTATATTAAGTTTTGCTTTCCGAGTTCTGAACTTGTTTCGAAGAATAAACACTGGTATAATACGAAGATTGTTTTCGGAACCGAATGACCAGTTTATTCGAGAATTTAATAGAGTCGTTTCAGATAACAAATCATAATTTAATTATTATTTAAGCTGCAACATGCTTCTTAAATCGGTGCGTATAAATACTCAAGTAAATAAAAAAGTTTGTTTGTATTTTCAGATTTAAAAAGTGTGAATTCTATTTTAATAACGCGCGGAGAGAGAGAGAGAGAGAGAGAGAGAGAGAGATTTTATATTTATTGTATTATTTATTTTTATTGAGTACACTTTTAACAGTAGTAAATGCAATATTTTGAATAAATGAACACTACATATGATAATATATATCACAAATAATAAGGTTTCGTACTTATTTATGTAACCATAGCGCCGGATTAACAGAAATTGAAATCCTAGGCGAGGTCTTAAATCTGAGCCTCTCAAAAAAAAAAAACATAATATTTTACTTAGTATTGTAGATTAACAGAAAGGAAAGCTGACATCCAATTGGCCGGTCACGGACTCCAAAAAATTACGGGTCTTAGGCAGTTGCCTAGGACCCATAAATGCCTAGGTCAAAATCCACTCTTGTGTAACTACATAAAAAACGCTTTAAATGGTATAGATATATGTATCACATCACTCCTGCACAAAATATGTTTTGCTGGTTCGAAAAAAATATTCACAATTTCAGTTAAATTAATAATACAAAAATAAAAGTTTCCCCGATAAATAATCGAAATCTGATCTCACGTTTTACTATTTACTTGTCGATAGTACATCTCATAGTAAACTCATTTTAGTCGATAGTTTAATATGGCGGACTTTTCACAGCTGTTCCAAATGTCATCTGACACATTGATACTTTGAAAGTTGCGGTATACGACAATTAATCATTCAAAATCCTACTATTTTAATTGTGAGAGTTCGTCCGATGGTAATGTCGTTGTTTAATATACATTATTACTCATAAATCCAAAGTGACAAATATCGAAAAAATCCATAAATAATGCATAAAATAAAGCATATTTCATGATTATTTATCACACCTACAGACATCTCCATCTATGTTTTGACAGTAGTAAATTTGATGTATCAACAACCCGCAAATAATTTTTACTATGGACGTTAGTAAACAGTTACTACTGTTCACACAACCGGCCCTTATATGAATACAATTTGACACGGTCATTTGGTGGAGTAGCAAGATAGTGAAGCGTCCGCTAAGTATATGAGAGGTATCGGAATCGATACGTAAAGTAAAATACGTTGTTTCTAGCGCAGTTTTCGTGCCAAATTTTACCGGGTTGAATAAACATAGGTATTCTATTCTAAAATTGTAAAAAAATCGTTGGAAAAGATGAGCCTTTACAACGCGGTAGAAATCATATTCCGTGTGCGTTCTTCCAATATTTCATTATTCGAATAGATACAACGTATTATATATTCAGCTGCGATATGGACCCACACCAACCACTAATACGAAAACTTAAAGTTAACATTTTACATGGTAACATAAATCTATATTCAAAAGAAATTTTGTAAATGGGAAGATTTTGAATAACCCGCGTTATGCAGACGGTGCTTCTGGTAAGTAAGTAACATCGAGGATTTACAACTTCCGCTGAACCAAGAAGTGAAGACGTGTGAGACTTTTGGATTAGAACTCGGTATAACTAAAACAAAATATATGCCCGTTAGCTAACATAAAGCTGACAATGAAACTCTTTATGTTGCCGAAATTAAAATTGAGAAAATACAAAGTTTTATATAATCTGGGTTGTGATGTAAATGATAGATTAGATCCATCTGTTGAAATCAAACGCCGCATTAACCTTTACCATACCATGCTAAAAATACCCTACGCAGCTATGCTGTCAACTCGTGTTACTGCAAGGAATTAAAGTTTTTTTTAACACTTTAAATGGGAGTAAAATGCTTTTATCAGCTTAAATAACTTTAAAATAGTTAATGTCATAATTACTATACATATAATAATTAAATACGTTCATTTTATTCTCAAATGTTATTCTTGTAGTGTATTCGTCAAAAGACCCATCTATCATCATTTTAATTAATGTGTGATCTTTTTCACGTAGTGCAAGTGGTATTTTTAACGCCAATAGCATGCAATGTATCAGTTTTATATAGCATTGAATTAAAAAATGATTATTTTTATTATGATTCGCTTTACATAATTGGTTTTCCAATAGTCATTTCTAGGTAAAATGTAAGTTTTACATTGTGTATATTTATAGAAATACGATATAATTGGCTCAGTAGACCTATGTTACTGCATGGTTAGGGAAGGGTTAAGCGAGCTCGTGAAACCTTTATTCGTGCGAAAAATATGTTCTGCAGTCATGATCTTAACCATAGATTACGAATGCGAATGGGCAGATGCTATATGTTTTCGGTATTATGTTATGGATACTTATGGTGACTTTAAGATATGGATCTACAGAAGAGTCTTTAAAATAAGCTGGCTGGATAGAGCTGCGAATGAAGATGAATTAATAAAGAAAATTAATTATTTAAAATAATAAAAATCCGAAAACTTTAATGTGTCAGACATGTAATGAGACATCCAGAGAAGTCTTGCACTTCGAAATTCACAATTCGGCGCTCTGTAAAAGGGAGAACATTGTAGCTGCTGAATAATTATGGTACTATTAGGAGAACACATTCTTATTGTGAAGTTGTAATTATTCAGAACATAGGTCTGTCTATCGATTTACTCAAAGGTATTTGAGATTTCGTAAACACAAAGTAGATGGCTTTCAAATAATGGAACGATAGATATATTAATTTGAAAAAGTGTAACATATAGGTTCGAAAATTTGTCATCAAAAATAATCTCACTGTAGCATAGTTTTGATAATGCACCTTCCCTGGTTTGGAAAGAGATCCAGGTTCGAGTCCCGGTGGCGCAGCAACAATATTTTTCGATAAAATTGATTTTATTTTTACATATATATTTATAATTAATACATTTAATTGGTATTTAGAATAATCAAGGCAATGGTTTGGTTAGTCTACTATAGAGCTTTTCCAGGCTGCAGTGAACAAAGTGAATTATCCGTTAAACGGATAAGGCACGAGAAGAAGAAGAAGAACATAACACTGAATGATTGGTATTGGCGCTGGACATCGATTAAGCCATCAAATTGTACGTTGCACGCAGTGGCGTACATTGGGGCTCACGTTAGACAAGGGCCAAAAAGATCCGAGTCCTGCAGTACTTTTGGTATTGATACTATTCCCAGCGCTAATATGGACTAATCATTTATTAACAAAGAAATTGTGTTTTTTATTTTTCGATTGTATCTATAAAAATATCTAAAAACACACATTTGTATTTTTTACGAAAGTATGAATATAAGGAAACAAATTTTGTTCATAATATTTAAGGGTTCAAACCGCGTGTTACTTAATATTCTTACATTCAGTGGCGTGCAGTAGGTATAGATTTAGGTTATGCTATTACCAATGATATTATACAATTATATATAATATATGTAATACTATATATGTACTTTCGTTTAACCATTATACGACCCTATCATGTAATTTTAGAGTACTATTATAGTATTTTTAAAGTATAAGTTTTAACGTTAAATAATACCTTCTTACCCATATAAAAAGTGTATGGACGTTTTTAAAAACACTTTCTATGACCGAACATGATACATTTATGGTTTGAAAATCTTTCAAGTAATAACTAAAGGTATTTTTTTATTTATTAAAGATTATTGTAGGAAATAATTCTGCCAATTGCTTTTTGTTTTTCCCAAATCAAAAATCAATCCACGCACTAAATTTAAAGAATAATCATGAAATCAACACGTTAAAAACGGTTAGATAGTAAGATTCGCGAAATAGTAAAAGAGGAAGTAGACACTTCAATGATTTGCACGCAATTGTAAACCTTTATAGTGTTATTCTGTTAAAAAACAGCAAACAAAAGAATTTTCAATTCAGTAAATAGCCACTTATATGACTTGAGCAATTCACTAGCTTAAAGACAGAACAGAGTAATGTGAAAAGCTCGATGCGGCGAATACAAAAGAGCGCCCTGGGTACAACGGTGAGTTTTTAGAACTAAGCAATAAAAGTCTCTACTGGTACACAGATGGCTCTAATTCTAAAAAAAGTTTTCCGTTTATATTAATCCAATTATTTAATTTATATTTGTTTCCCAGAACTTTTAGTAATGCACAGCTTTTTTGTTTATGTGAACTGCACGCCCCTGTTTACATCTTATAAAGAATACACATACAGACCCTTTTTACATTTTGAATTAGGGTACAATTTTTGTAGTTACGCCACTGGTTGCAAGTGTCAGTGAATCACTCTTCGTTTGCAAGAGAGTGTTTACATTGGACGGTGTACAGCGAGCACTTCAGCTCGTCTGCAGACTGCAAACAACGGATAGTCGATTAGTTAGTCCTGCACTCCGATGATAATTCAGTTAATCTGTTAACTAAGCAATCATGATATACGATAGCTCCAGTAAACTCTCTGATTGATTTAAAGTTATGTACAAACAGCCGTATACGTGAGCATGAGTAATGATGATTTTACAGTTTACACTTAGATGATGATGAAGAATGATGCGGTCGAAGCGGAGGTGAGTTATTTGAGGCTTTCGTTTTGAGACATTCTATGAGACGCATATTTTACTCCCATGAGACTCCTCAGAGGATTCGAAATCCACCGTGTAAACAAAATGTCTCAGAGATTGAGCTCCGCCGCTTACCATCAAAATATTTATTTTGTTTCGCGTCTCACTTCACGCTATTTGTTTGATATTCAAACGTCAAACGTCAAACGTCAGTCTGTTGCCGTTGATGATCTGTTTATCCATTGGTCAATTTGAATTTCGTAAAACGTAATAAATGTTCGTAATTTAATGCCTTTTGTTTATTAAACTTTCCAGAATAAATAGACGTAGGTATGTATGGTTCTAGGTGACGTTTGTGCATAAGTATCTAGTCTAACTATCAAATAGTACATAGTGTATACAGGTTTGAGTTTTGTCTCATTCTGTTAATCTCAAACAGTATATTTCCAGATTAAAATCTCAACATGTGAAATAGTATTGAAATTTATTTTAAATATTAATTGAATGTATTATTTATAAATATATACATATAAAATCAATTGTTGTTGCGCTATCGGGATTCGAACCTGGATCTCTTTCCAAACCGGGGAGGGTGCATTATCTAACTATGCTACAGCGACAGTAGTTTTAACGACAAATTTTCGAACCTATATGTTACACTTTTCAAATGAATGCATTTATCGTTCCATTATTTGAAAGCCATCTATTTTGTTTTTCCGGAATCTCAAATACCTTTGAGTAAACCGATGGCAGACGTCAGAATTAACAATCAATTTTTATAAAATTTTTGGACACATTGATACAACTTATATATTATTGATATAGGATGCTACGATGGAATGTGCACGGACGAGCATGGTTTGGAATTGTGCAATCTGTTGTAACATTTCGATTTTGTTGTCACCAGCCTACAACATCGCAGAACGTCGAACTCGCGCCCAACCCGACGGAATTAGGATTTGTTAATATAAATTGTATTCTGAATCGAACTTTATTTATGTTCTTTTTTATGATTAGATTCTATTATTTAACGAACAACACCTTTTCATTTATCTCCTCCAGGTATTATTAATAAATTCTTCCCAGTTTAGGATGACGGCAGAATGTGATAAACTAATGTAGGTATACGATTCTGAGGTGAAGAAGCCGCGGATCTTGTGTTCACCACTGAATAGCCGGTGAGAGGGTAGAACGCCGACCTTCACCCTCATATTATTTCACCCAGCGTTCACGCATTTGTTTGATAATAATCGCGGAGATGTATTGTGATCGTGTGGACAGAGCACATTAAAGAAGAGAAACTAGTTAAAGTGTGCACAAGTTTATTGTTAATTGAGCAGTTGTAGTTTGAGAATATACAATGAAACGTCTACACAGAGAAGCGTTTGCTCGAAATATTTACATGAAGGTAGCAGTGAGAGGAGTGGCACTCAGGAGCCGGCCTCCCGGACGGCTGCTGGCACATGTTGGCGTCGATACCGGGCGTGTTTATGATGCTGTCAGAAGTTCTAGATTTACGCACTGGTAAATGTGAGGGATAGTCGGTAATAACGATGGTTGTGAAGGCGACAGACCTCCATGCATCTTCATCAAATCTTGCACCTCGCAAACTGGTGACATACTGGTGATATACCCATCTCAACTACATTACCTTCCAAGAACTAATAAAATCGTTGGAAATTACCTTCTCATCAAACAAATATCAGATATCTCATAGAGACAAAGCTATTTTTTATTATATTTAATGGAAAATATATGTAAGTATGGGGTAATTACAGAACTTTGATGTCTCTGTGAGATATCTGATATTTGTTTAATAACAGTGCCTTTATAGGTAAAAATCCAATAATTGTGTATTCTTGGACATATTCAAATATTGCCAATACCTTTTTATTGTTTAATTTTCTTTTTTGGATAATTTGTGTCCATTGTTAATCACAAGCCTCCCTTTTATTGCTCCCGCAGTTTCTCATCTCTAATTTTGCCGAAGAACTTGACCGGTTAACTAAAATAGATACATACAACTTTTGTAATCAATAATTTTAATAAAAATATTGAAATTTTGTGTGACCGGCAGCCGCCCACCGGCGTCGGCTCATTTTGATTCAAGTCAGAGCTATTCGCAAAAATCGATTTAACCCAAACACTCAGACCACAAACACACACACTGTGTTTCTCAGTGCCAGCCGTGCGTGAGAACGGGGCTAATAGACTATTTGTTGATCTTGTAATGTCGCAAGTATTGTTTCCCGCCATGTTTATGTGACAGGAATCGCGAGCTCTGCAATCAGAGTCAATACATCCAATGCTCGTCGGTTTGAGAGCATACGTTGCACGCACACCGCGCGGCGCAGACAGACAGACAGCCATAATTAAATTAATATTATTTGCGTCATCTCTTTCAACATCCGTGCACCGCCTGCTGTACATCTGAAAAGTTTTTGACATTTAGATGAAAATGTATTTTAACATACGGTATATTTATTAAAGGGAAAATTGTTATGATTGCATTAGAAATAGCGCGTTAGTAAATTTTGTAACATTTTTATATACATTTATTTTAAATATGAATTAAATATATTAATTAGACAGATATACATATAAAATCAATTTATCGAAAAATATTGTTGTTGCGCTACCGGGATTCGAACCTGGATCTCTTTCCTAACCGGGGAAGGTGCATTATCCAACTATGCTATAGCGACAATATTTTTAGCGACAATTTTCGAACCTATATGTTACCTTTTTGATATTAATACATTTAATCGTTCCATTGTATTTTATTTTATATTCATCTTTAACTGTGCAAAACCCTTTTAAAATAAAATATATTTTGGTAGTGCTGAGTATCGATCCCGGTAACGCTTACACGCTAAACAAGTAAGCTATCAGCTTGCTAAGTTCCTAACAAACAGTGGTGTCAAATTATCGTATAAATATACACGTATACTGATTTTTTGTGTTAGATTTTTATGATAGTTTTTGATACATGTTAATCAATTGAAAATTGACCAATGTTCATCAATTGAAGAAAAATACTGTACTGAACTGCTTACATATTTTTAAGACTCTGAAACATCTTATCACTTACAAATCTGAAAATAATATATTACGCATTTGTACAGTTACATTTGCAATACGGTATTATTGGATGGGGAGGAGCATATAAAACTTCAATATCACAATTTATTAGAAATAACTCAAAAAATTATGATAAATATTATTCTAAAAAAATAAATGACTATCCAAGTATCCAACTCTTCACAGATTTCAAAGTACCTAAAATAATAGACATATACAAAAAAAATCAATTATCAATTTTTTTAAATTAAATATTAGAAGCGTATTCCGATCCACAAGATTTAGAGACCGAATTGATATTCCGAAATTAAAAAAAACCGCAACCCAAAATCACTATATTTATCAAGGCATCAAATTTAGGCACAATTAGAAAAAATACAGACTACCATAAATTTGTGTCTGAAGTCAAAAAATATGCACACAGACTAACTGAAACATAATTTATCGTATATACTCCTTCTCTATACATGAGTCTTACTCTCATAGAGAAGAAATAAATGTTAAAAGAAATATACATATATATCCTACTGATTATTTAAAAAATGTATTATATCTTCTAATATTTAAAAAATATATATTTAGCATTAATAAAGAGGTCAAGGTATTTGAAAAACTGCTATTTTCACATCTCATTGATTTCTCGGCATCGTAATAGTTAGTATCGTATTAAAAAAGGAAAGTAATCTACCACAATACAATATAACTTGATAAATTTTTAAAATGTTTTAAATTAATGACGTAATTTACTATACCCGCGACACGTACCTACCGCCTGGTGACAGATTAAATTATAATAATTACCGTTGGCCTAGTCTGCTTTTTAATAATCCCGTAGAATTAGCGATTTCTTGCTGGCAGACTGTACGGGCTCCTTGCGTTACTGGCACAATATAGTGTATTATAATATTATTTATAAATATATATTAAATATGCGTTGTTTGCCGACTTATAATATCTTATTAAACAATTGTTGAAAACATATCATTATTTAATTTTTTAATTATTAAATTATTATAATTCCTCCCGAAACTGAAACTCTACAATATTCGTTTACGCACTCGCCAATGATATCTCGAGAACATTAAAATATTTTCATTATTTCCAAAACTGATTTTGTTTTTTTCTACTTATTTTTGAATTTTTAGCATGATCATTAAATTATTCTTAGGTTGATTATTAAATCGTTACACTGTAGGCTTAAAGTTTATGATTTTGTTATATTCAACTGACATTGGAAGTATTTTAATTCTAAAATTTAATATTTAAAAATACATTATAATTTTTGTTATGTACTGTGATAATTCTATACATAATACTAATGATTCTTGGGTACTGTTTATACTTAGCTGATGATTTTCAGACAATACATTTTCTGTTCATTTGAAAAATGAATGGTCAAAAAAAGAAAAATCGTACATTTTTTTCCACCACAATTACAGACATAAATATATAAATACGTAATGTGTATAATACCTACCAATAATATGAATTCGAATTGTAAATCTGGATCTATATAATCAAAATGAATTGGGCAACTCCGGGTCGCGCGTCCCACGGAATGGAATACGACAATTCCGGTCGTAAATTAGAATCACCGCAAGGTAGGAGAGGGAAGTAGGGAAACGTGGTACGGGACGAAGTCGATGAGGGGATAAGTCGAAGGACCAGTGGTCTTGGAAACCGGAATTCAGAAAGACTGCTCGCTTTACCTTGTGTATGATGCCTCTGTAATCCGAAATCACACAAAATGGCACGTGAATGAGCTGATTTCCGCTTTCAATTGAATAAGGCGATGTCACAAATTCACCCACGGCACACAAACAACATACAATACGTTATCAAAATCACAAAATACAGTGCTGGTGCACTGGAGCTGAAAGGTCCACACCGCGAACGCTAACGCGATATCGTGATCGATCAAATATCGGTCAAGTTGACGTCTGCTGGCGTCAAGGTTACATTTCACACTGAAAGATGAGCATGAAGAAATGTATAGACGGGAATTTGAATGCGGAATGTGTCAATAAATCGAAAAGACGCATCAAAAGGGAGTTTATGAATTCGGAACAGTGTATATATTTTCAATTATTTGGATTATGTATTCACATAAACAAGTGAGTAGAACGAATTAAATCGTTCCTTAATATCGTGTGTGACGATTCGTCTACAAGTCATGGCACGTAGCAATTCAATAAAAATAATCAAATATAATTATGGACCATCCTTTAGTGATTAAACTAAATACAGAGTAATTCCTTAATTTCTTTGAGGTTTCGCAACCGACAATTTTTGTAATTGATCCCCTTTGTGGGAGTGAAACGAAATAAATTGGCTAGAATGTAAAAAAAATATTTTTTATTTTTATTCGCTTCTACGTACTTAGATACATGTATGTAATATGTATAATATAGATTTCGATAAAAATACTACATATTATTGTAAAGAGACGCAACTTTATAGCACTTTCGTTAATCGTGACTAGGAGACCTCGAGATACATAATATAATATAGTTATTATTATATAATAATAGGAGACACAGTTATCTTTTTAATGGAGTGGGACACCGCAACAACCATCTGCAAATTCAATATGACAACTCTTACAGAATACTGTTCGTATTGGCGCATTATTGTAGCGCATCTGCAATATTTGTCAAAGCCTGTGTGCACGGATTAGTTCCGCTCCCGAGACATCGAGTTACTGGCGTAAAGCTGTAGTAGCTAGAGCTTAGGCTCCCATGGAAGGATGGCTCCCCGACCAGAGAATGACATCGACTGCACATATGATAATAACCGTAACTGAAATATCCTATTTATATTTTGTATATGCATATGTATATATTTCATCTTCTTTTTCTTTTTTTAACGTAAACATTATTTTAAAATTTATATGGCATATGGGTCTTGCACATACAAACCGACTACTTTGGAATAAATGTATTATTATTATTATTATAGTTCACGTAGTTTGTATCAAACTTGACCTGGTAAATATCTTAGCTAGCCAGTCTGAACGCCAACGTGTTTAAAAATGATGGCATTACAAATCCTTAAAAAATTCATAACTCTGTTCATATTAGACCTACAGAAAAAAGTTAAAACTCACTTTTATCTATCACGCAATCCATTTGATTCAAGTGGTCAGTGCAAGAATTTATTTTTATGAAGGAAAATGCAAAAAAATGTTGATAGAGAAAGGTAAAATTGACTGAAAAGTTATCAATTATAAATACTAATTAAATGTATTAATTAGAAAGATATGCATATAAAATAAATATTATCGAAAAATATTGTTATTACGTTACCGGAATTCGAATCTGGATCTTTTTCCAAACCGAGGAAGGTGCGTTATCCAGCTATGCTACAGCGACAGTACTTTTGATGACAAATTTCAAAAATTCCAAAGAATCTCACGGAAGTGTTATCCATATCTCTGAGATTGTCTCGAGTCTAAAATATAATTAAACGTCCAGTCAACCGTCGGAATGCAATAGTCCAGAACGGCCTACACTATATAAATGTCACTGGCAGCGCGATGTTTGATCTAATCGAAAAGATACTTGACGTTGACTAATTTATGTCGTGTGTAGACTAACATTACTTTGTTTATTTGATTTCCCTTTGTAAAATTACAAAAAAAACGAGTACAATTACAGGTCGAAGGCTCATGGTACTGTATAATCGGCCAAAGACGAATCTGTTTTTAGTATATTTTTTTTATTATTACAATATAATATTACATATATTTTAAATACTAATTAAATGTATTAATTAGAAAGATATACATATAAAATCAATTTTATAGAAAAATATTGATTTTGCGCTACCGGGATTCGAACGTGGATCTCTTTCCAAACAGGGGAAGGTGCATTATCCAACTATGCCACAGCGACAGTACTTTTGACGACAAATTTACGACAATATTTTTCGATAAAATTGATTTTATATGTATACCTTTCTAATTAATACATTTAATCAGTATTTAAAACATCACAGACCTATGTTCTGAATAATTACAACTTCACAATAAGAATGTGTTCTCCTAATAATATAAAGTCTCTTCTGTTGAAACAATTGTGTCGTATTGTTGAAAATTATAAAGTTTAAAAAAATAGCGAGGTTTTGTGTTTATTTGCCATTTTGAAAGAAATATATTGACATTTTATGGTAAAAAATATAGTTCTTTTAAAATTAGCTATATTAACTTTGTGGTTAAAATACATATGTTTGTTTGTTATTTTTGTTTTATTTAACCACTTAATTAATTAAAAAAATAAAATAAATTATAGTTACAAAAATATATTATACTTAACTTAAATGTGTTTCGTGAAATGAGTTGTACAGTACGTCAACATATATTATTCAAGTTTTGAGATAAAAATATAAAAATACCACCAACAGCTTTCTGAACAGCTGCATCTTTTTTTAATGTATATTTTTTTTAAAAAGGCATTAAAATCCAAATGTAGATGTCCACGAGCCTTCGATATTCCGCATAGAATTAAAGTATGGTGTGGCTGTTGAACTGGAGGTATCTTTGGGCCATTATCTTTTTGAAAATTAGGATAGTGAAACGGTTGTTGTTGATGGTGAACGCTACCGCAACAAGATAAGGAACTTTTTATGACCTCAATTGGAGGATACAGATCTCGTGGATACGTCCTTTCAGCAAGACGGCACCGAACGGCAAATGAGACGACGGATTTATTGCTGGCAACATTTTCCGGCTGTGATATTTCCCGACACGGTGACTTCTACCGGGCTGCGATCTCGTGTGGTCTAATGATCCGTGTCCATGGAATGAGACACGAAGAGATAAGTCTCAGAGATTTAGTTGATATTTTTCGATAAAATTGATTTTATATGTATATCTTTCTAATTAATATATTTAATTCATATTTAAAAAATACTTTTACTATTGCATATGTTCAGACGTGAAAAATTGCAACCATAGTATTACATATTTTTCAAGATAAGTGCCGTTCTGGCTCTAAGAAATGGGGAGAAATTACGCTCAAGAACTTTTAAAAGTCCAAAATTGAGATTAAAAGTGCTACAACAGTATTAATATATTGAATATTGCATTTTATACTTTTCTCTGTAGTTGTGTTGGTATATTATTTAACTGAACTTTTTTCAATCTTTTTATATCGAACATTACAATTTTACATAAGTTTACTTCATATTTTTATATTATTAACTCTTACTTTAATTACTCTTTTTTTATTTTTGATACATTAAACATTGCATTTACTTTAAGTTTTACGTTGTATTTATATGTTATCTAATTGCATCTTGTTTTACTCTATATATATATATTGTAAATTGAACGTTACTACTATACCGGAAAAGCACCGTCTGCTATATAATACAGTAAAAAACTAGTGTAGCAGGCAGGGTTTAGAAATATATAATATGTCTCACTTTGCTGAAATGTTATCTGATTATAACAATATAACACTGTAGTACGAATCAAAAAAAATAAATTATTATTATAAATGTGTCATTAACTATCGGATTTATGTTTCCACCAAGAATGTGTGTGGAATGCCCCCCGTCCCGCAACTAATATTCCAAACCCCTCTCCTATATATATACTTTATTTCATATCTATTCATTTACTGGTCTGTGTATAAATCAATTTATATTTGGATAATGTCAGTTCTGGTTTTAGGCTCCTCACATATTTAATCACATAGAGTGATTCAGGTATTAAATTCTCCGGCATCTTGATTCAGCCTTTTACGACGCACAGCAGAACAAAAAAAGAAAATTTTCGATAAAACGGCAATAAAAACACAATGGAATATTTAAATTTATACGTGTACACACCGACACGACATTACATTATGTGGCTTCTCGCATAATTCCCAATCAGAAGATATTACTCCTCGGGGATAAATATCACAATATCGAAATGCTGAAAACGCTTTCGCTTAATATCTGTATTAGTGTTACCGTATATAAGGGAGAATAATTATTGTAACATTAAAATCGACAATTTACATTCTTTTATGAGTTTATTGTACGATTTCCATTATTATTAAGTAAATAACTTTGCAATAAGGTAAAGTACAATTTTATATTTGTAATTATGAAAGAAAATTACAAATAATCAATAAGACAAATCTTTTAATACGTACGTACAGTAAATATTTTGTAAGAGAAAAATAAAACAACAAAAAATTTATTACAGTATTGGAAAAAAATGAGTGGGTACAATTATTAATAACCTGTTGGTTATGTGTAAACATTGCGGGATTGTGTTGGTGTATATACAGTTCACCGGGAAGAAAGGAAGTAATTACATTTTATTACATAATCAGAAAAAACGCTATTTTGTTTAAATCACTATTTATTGATACCAAAGTATTTTTGATAATATTAAAGAAACAAAAAACATTTTATTACATTTATTTTTGACACTTTAAAATGCACTCAGGAAGGTATATTTTTTAAATTCAAATATTTAGGTAGGTTACTTGTAGCTATTTAATACTTGATTCATAAAGCTTTACGAAGAAATCACAAAGAACCTATTGGTACCTATCAAGTTGTGGGTTTTCGAACAAGTGCATTTCTAAAGAGTGTAAAAATGTAACGTTTATGGGTAGTTAACAAAATATGTAGTTACCGTATTTCTTTGATCACTTTTTCGTTACAAGTTTTTTAAGATTTTCTGAGGTTTTTTCTGAGATTCTTTTCAAAATCTTGTAGAAATTTTTTTGGTTGGCGAGAAGAGGGGCAAGCTAAGATGTTAGCTCGCTCCGGCGAGCTAAGATGTTAGCTCGCGATCAATCATAATATCGTTGGATTATGTCATTCTACAAATCATGGCGTTTTTTTTAAGTCGTAATAAAATACGACATTTAAACACCTTTCCACATTTACGAGAGAGCACCTTTATTATAAACATCACAGTTAGATTATTTAAAAAAAATACCTAATAATATTATTGTGTATTTTATCAATAGTCGGATCTCTTTTCAATTATTATAATACATACCAAATTAATGTAAATTTAAATTAAATTAAGCTTCAATCACAGACCACCAAATTCATTTACATATTATGTACCTATTATAAGTAATTTGAAAACTTATTTTCATTAATTTACTATAAAGATTATAATGTGAACATAGCAGTCTGTAGACTACATTCTTTGGGGAATGAATATGCGGAGGTAGTTAACATTTTTACTATTAGTTTGTTGGTGTAGTGGTCAAGACGTTGGCCTAGTGATCTAGTGATCGGGGATTCGCGCCTCGTTCCAGGACACCAGCAAGTTAGTCTTATATTCATAGCACAAGCGTTTAGATTAGTTTGAAAATAGTACGAATATTGATGTGACATGTATTCCGTGTATACATCTCTATTTTAAAAAAAATATATAACTTTTTTTAAATTTAAGACTTACAGTTTTTTGTGTCTCAACTCAATGGTGACGGATAGATTGCTACTTCACATTTTATATTTTTTATTTATTTTTAATTATGTAAAAACATACTGACACTATGTAATTTTTTTTCTCTGTGTATTGCATTTCTATTGTAATTTTATCTTATTTTACAAATTATATTAATGCCTGAATAGGGCAGGGCGTATATAATAATAATATATAAATTAATAAATATTATATTAAATATTCAATATGAGTTATGTCATACATTCTTATTCATTTTCAGAGTTTTTTGAATCTCGTGATTATCCAATTTTCACCGTAATAGTAACTCACTGCAATCTAACATTTATCTGAACAAGAAATAGCATGAAAACCCACATAAAGCCTTAATAAAAGTGACGAGAAATTTTGACGACATTGGATCTGTTTTTATGAGATTGCGTGATATTATTAGATTAGACATATCTAAGAAAATGGTCCAATATTTTTATATGAATTATGGTCATTCATGTAAAAGTTATCGGCACATATACGAATCTCAAAACTGCGCCGACGAAATAGTAATTTTATATTAGGAAGACGTGTATCTCCGTAAAAATAATTATGTATTGTGTTTTTGATATAAAACTTTGAGTTAAATAGTAAAGGGTGTTTTTTTAGAAGTTTGTTTTTTGAATTGGCAATACTTTTTCCAACGACAGCCAATTTGACAGCTGACAGCTGATTTATGCTCAGTTTGTTTTGCCATTGCATTATTTTTATTTCTTACGACAGAAAAACGCTTGCAAATTGTGCAAATTTATTTTAAAAAATCGTGGTTCAGTTCGCAAAACTTATCGTGCGCTACGTTCATTTTACGATTGACACAATCGTCCATCTTAGTAATTAATTTGAATAACCATGAATTTTTTTCACACCACGACTCTAATAGATAGTTGTTTCTTCAAAAATGATGCCGGACAGAACTTTACAGTCAATGGAGAGCGCTGTAGATCCATGATTACTGACTTTTTCGTTCCCCAATTGAATGGCATTAATGTGGAAGAATTGTGGTTTCAACAAGACGATGCAACATGCCACACAGCGTGCCCTACAATCAATTTATTAAAGGAAACATTCGATGAGCGCATAATTTTACGTAATGGACCTGCGATTTGGCCTCCAAGATCGTGTGATTTAACATCTTTGGATTATTTTCTGTGAGAATATGTGAAATCGCTAGTCTACGCCGATAAACGACTTGGAAGTCAACATTCGTCGCGTTATTGCCGATATACGTCCCTAGCTACTCCAAAAAGTGGTCGAAATTTATTAAATTATATATTCGAGCCAGCCGCGACGCCCGTATGCGCAAAATCATATTTAAACACTAATGGCATAAAATTATCTTTCCAATAAAACCAATACCATGGCCATTACCATTATTTGTATATGTTTTATTTTACTTTAAAGTTCTTTATCTTTAAAAAAACAGCCTTTAGTTGAAGCTCCAAGCGTGTCAGTAAATACAATATATTAATTAAAATTGTATGTTTGTACCGATACGAAGTATTTTAAAAACATCAAATTCTGACATAATGTCGTGAAAATTTAGCGTTATAAAATTATATTACAAAATTTTATTTAGTTCAGATTTATGTTCGTAATCTTGGCTTTAAGTTCATAAAAAAACATACTCCGTATACGGTACACGAGAATTTTCCGTAACTAGGTAGTTTCTGGCATACTGAAAATTAATTTAATGGTCGCCGTCTTTCTAATAACGCCCATATTGTGTTAATTATTAAAAATAATGAGCAGTTAATTAATTTTATAGGAATATTGTTTTAAACATAATCTAACTTTGTGTATAACTCTTGACATAAATTAATATTAAAGACCTATGAATTAAAAAAAAATCGCAAAGAGATGAATTAGTATTAAAAGTTGTTAGTTTATTTTCAACCAATGATAATTTTTTTACGGTACAGATACGTTATTGTGTTAATGTATTTTTTACATGTTGACCCCTTAGAATAACAAGGTTCCAACTAACATTTTGGGTTAATTTGAGTTATTGCGTGAAATGGGTTCCAAATGCATTATTCTTTATTTCTTCCATACACACCAACTATATTTAACGGATATTAAATTAATACGAATTTAATGTATTAATTATAAATATATACATATAAAATCAATTTTGTCGAAAAAATATTGTTTTTTTTTGCGCTACCGGGATTCGAACCTGGATCTCTATTTCCAATCCGGGGAAGTACACTACCAATTGTGTTATAACGCCAGTATTTTTCATGACAAATTTTCGAACCTATATGTTACACTTTTTCAAATGAATACATCTGTTGTTCCATTATTTTATTTCATGTACAGTTACCTTCATATTATTTCATGTATACATCTGTTGTTACATTATTTTATTTCATGTATTAATTTGAAAAAGTGTAACATATAGGTTCGAAAATTTGTCATGAAAAATACTGGCATTATAACACAATTGGTAGTGTACTTCCTCGGATTGGAAATAGAGATCCAGGTTCGAATCTCGGTAGCGCAGAAACAATATTTTTCGACAAAATTGATTTTATATGTATATATTTATAATTAATACATTAAATTAGTATTTAAAACATCACTGACCTATATTATGAATAATTACAACTTCACAATAAGAATGTGTTCTCCTTGAGGATATTAAATGAAATAGCAAGTGCTGAAAGTTCCAACTGCATCAGTTATTTATTTCAATATATGGATCAATATTGTTTATTTACAATGTTTATATTTATTTATTTTCAATTACTCTCATCTCACAGTGGTCATTGATAATACTGAAAATAAGTTAAGACCTTAAAACTGATAATATTTGCATACTCAAAATAAAATATATATGAATATATGTTGAAATTCAATCGACACTTTTGAGTTCATTATCTTAAAACAGTGTCATTGTAAATGATGGAATCTTGTCATTCTGAGGGGTCGATGTGAAAAATGTACGATTAATAATTTATTTTTTTCACAGCAAAATATTTTATAGTGTATCGCTCATCATGTGTCCGTAACAATAATATGTAATCGAACAACTGACGAGCTGGGTAATTTAAAATTGCATCAAAGCACGCCGATAACCCAACATGTATTATAATAATATTTAGGAGAACACATTCTTATTGTGAAGTTGTAATTATTCAGAACAGACGGTCTGTGATATTTTAAATATAAATTAAATATATTAATTAGAAAGATATAGATATAAAATCAATTTTATCGAAAAATATTGTTGTTGCGCCACCGGGATTCGAACCTGGATCTCTTTCCTAATCGGGGAAGGTGCATTATCCAACTATGCTACAGCGACAATATTTTTAGCGACAATTTTCGAACCCATATGTTACCTTCTTGATATTAATACATTTAATCGTTCCATTATTTGACAGAGCCATCTACCTTATTTTTACAGAATCTCACAACTTATCGATGGAACTGACATACTGCAGTTTCACACAAGAAGGTGCATACATAGATACTGCACACAGTAACAATATTTGTAGATAATATCAGTACCCACGATAGTTACACTCCTTAGATAAGATACATTATAAGTAGTTAGATTATTTGACATAGGTAATAGCATTGCTTTTGTTTACATGCGACATGTCAGAATCTAATAAAATGTTGAGTACGAAAGATTACAATGTAATTTTATACTAAATTATTGTTTCTACAAATAATTAGTTGTATAATTTCGAATAATTTATTTTATAGATATATTTTACCATCATAGGTTGGCTCCGGTATCGTATATTATTATAATAAATATGAATTAAATATATTATTTAAAAAGATATACATATAAAATCAATTTTATCGAAAAATATTGTTGTTGCGCTACCGTGATTCGAACCTGGATTTCTTTCCAAACAGGAGAAGGTACATTATTCAAATATGCTACAGCGACAATACCTTTGATGACAAATTCTCGAACTTATATGTTACACTCTTCAAATTAATACATCTATCGTTTCATTATTTGAAAGCCATCTATTTCGTTTTTACGGAATCTCAAATACCTTTGAGTAAACCGATAACAGACGCCAGAATTGAGCATTGATTATAAATGTATATCTTTCTAATTAATACATTAAATTAGTTTTTAAAATATCACTGATCTATGTTGTGAATAATTACAACTTTACAATAAGAATGTGATCTCTTTAATAATATATAATATTATGTTGAAACAATATCACTGTTATATATATTATAATCATTTAACGCTAGTGACATTTTATCAAATGCATAAATCATCCTGCCAACAATCTACCCCTTTAAACATTATGTCACCCCGCAGATCATAAATAGTTACACTTCCTCCGCGGGTGGAACGTGTCGTGTGTCACATTTGTGGTTTGGGGGTGTACATTTGCAAGCGATCCCAATTAACACTGTTACTATAAATTTGCACTAATACGACACGTTTTCCAGGTATTCCGCGCTCTGGAGTACCCCGCCGAGGTGGCTCGGGTGGCGCTGCACCGGGAGATGGTGTTCGTCCAGCGCGAGCAGTTCATCTTCTCCATAGTCAACAACACTGACGTCACAAACCTGGAGACCTTGATGTCAGTTGAACTGGCTTTGTATGAAAAGGTTACATCTATGTATTCTTATTGATTTTTATAATTTTTATTTCAACACGAATACGATATTAACATTATTTAATATATGTACCTATAGTAATATGAGGATATTATTTTCAAACACGTCGCATTCTAGTGTACTTGAAAAAGAAAAATTGAATATGATATTTTATACAAAAAAACAATACAATTGATACCATACTCTAATATTGCATTCAAGTATTATGTTACATTCTAATATTATTTAAGTTACATAAGCGGATCATTTCATTTTAGCCAATAGGTGCTGACCTCTATTCCTGGGAATCGAGACCAAGAATTTTATTTAATTAAAAAGAGAAAAAATATTTTAATTATTATTCATATGTATGATATATAGTAGCTATTGAGGGTATTATATGTGTAAAAAACACGTTAATATTAATTGTATTGATAAATAAAAAATTGTATGAAAAAAATATTCATTATTTCATAATATGGCTGTAGTTTTTTAAAATAAAATTCATCTAAAAATATTACAAAACATACAAAAAAATAACAATTATTACGCTACATGTCGGAGAACAATAACGTATGAATTTGGTCAAAGTCAACTAAAGTCTTCGTAATAAAGTTTTTCATATTATTTTGTTTATCCTCAAGATAAAATATCACATTTTATAATGAAACATGATCCTCTGTTTGAACAAACCGAGAAATCCATTTACTTCAGATTTTTTTTTAGTGTCTGTTAATTACTTTTGGACTATCTTCTTCTAAACACAAATCTTTATGGCTGACCGTATAAACTATGAAATTTTTCCTTTTTTTTAAAAAATATTTTTTCACATGCCCCGCTCATCGCTGGGTCACTACCCGCTGCATGATAATGGAGAGAAGGATCAACTTATATATTTTATTTATATTGATTAGTTATATTTTTAAAAAGTCTCGGTACTCAGACAGGAAAAAACATGAAATTTCAAATCAAATTGATTTGGAACTTAGAGAGCATTTTTATTGTTAATTATTAAGTATATTAATTAATCCCTTGGATTCAGAATTACAACGTTATTGTTTTTTAACAATCGTCTATAATGTAATGTTTTGTATTGGCATATTCAGTCCTGAACGTTTGACGCTGTACGTTCATTGAATATTGACACAAAAAGTCCTTAATCACGATTAGCGGTTGGATAATCAACACTAAACGCATGTATTTAGCATATACCCCATTTTTACTTTAACACTGAAAGGGTCCTTCAAAAAACACAAGACTAGGCGAGGGTAGAGAGAGAATAATGGTTATCTCCAAAACAGGCAATTTATCATAAAATTCTTTCGGGGGTGTTACAATATCTGTAAAGATTGCTCAAGATTTATTCTGAAAAGATTACGTATTATACACTTACCCGTTACATACACCCCATGTTTTAGTTCTGAAACTATGTTACGTGGGGTGAATAGCAACTGGCAGGTGAATAGAAATAATTATTATACGATACACAAAATAAATAAGTAGATTTATTCATTGTATACAGCTGTAAAATATGATAATTCAATATATATATAATGTAACTATCATCATTATCATACCCTTATCCTAGAAGGGTTGGGGAAGAGGGGGATGTATCAATGAGACACTTCCGTCTTGCCATGTTTTGCGCCGCTACGGTACTTGTGGAACAATCAAGGTCTAATCTGACGTCATCGTCTTTGTTACTGTTTATTTACGACCAATCCACGACCACGGGTGATATAAGGTCAATAGAAATATCAATTACCTGCTACGATATTTAGATTTTTTATGTAAAACTGTAAATTTTTAAACATTAGATTTTAGTTGACCAGATACTTAATATTATTATAAAGCAAATAAAGTAACGTCGCAAAATTATAAGACCGATCTAGGAAGCAACAGGTGTGTTCGGGAAATAAAAATATAAAGAAAGCTTTAGAATGCATTGAAGAACATTGATGAGTTATTACTGTGCTGCAAATAAATGTAATGGATTATACAGGCATGTAGCAGGAATTGATATGAAGTACATGGTAGAGCCAACTAGTTTCATCACCGGATGTTCTTTTGATCTATGTGATTTATGCATGGTAATAAAGTGATATTCGGATAAAGGGGTTAATGTTTAAAAAAATATAAATCTCTTTACTGTTAAGAATTACTAGGAAATTTAACAATCGATATACTTTAACAACATACTATTATTGTTGCGTAAAAGCATAGATGCCGGAAGAAACAGGATATTCGGAAGGAAGTTCCACTCACCACAGTCCCGTTCTTCTGGCACCTCCAAGGTGGACTGTAACTTTAGGTTTTGTAACATTAAATCCGTTCAGGGTCTTGAGTCCTTCAGATTGCACAGGATAGACACTTAGACACACGTCTCACTCGTTTGTTATACTGTGAAATTTACTTGTTACCGCGCCGGTTCAGGGTCACCGATCGACTAACACGATGGCAGGTGAGGAAGGGAGGGGAAGTAGAAGGCACAGTACATTTTCTTCGTTCAAGCATAAATATATGTCCCAAACAATTATGTTAAAGCATATCGATTGTTAATTTCAAATTTAAAGTCAAATGTTTGATAGTTAACAATCGGCATTTTCATACCCGAAAAGTGTTGTAGAATTATATGATTGATTTGTATTTATTATATTAGTAGTCTTAAGTTTTCCTATAAAATCTATTTAGCATCAATTGCCCAACGGTTTTATATAGTTTTTTTTTATGACAAAAACTATGATTTAAATGAAATTGTTGAAATAATCAACGCAATTCCATCTTATATTACAATTTATTTCATGAGATTTTAATATTCACACCAGAGGTGGATAAAAAATTTAAACAAATTCGGTAATATCTTTAAATTAAATTTACGTCAAGCGGTTTTAATAGTAACGCATCTTCGTCAGGACTGGCGTACGAAGATACGGCAGTGGTTTAAACAAAGTTAAATATAAATACAATTTTAAATTATGTCTAACCACAAAGTTAACGTTTTAAACAACAAAAATATTAATTTACTATTATAATAATCAATATTTGGAACTTGAAACCAATATTTGGAATTTGAAATATCTACCAAATATTGGTTAAGAATACGATTTTAAAACTGAACGAACATTGTAATTGTGTCTATTCACCCCATGTTACCTGTACTATTTGTGAGTTTAAGAATTTTTTCTATAATAATCTACATATAAAGGGCAACACGAAAGGCACTCTGTAATTGCATTGTTAAAGGAAATGGTTACCGCGTTGTAATTTGTTTTCGAAAATGAACTCTGAACTGAAAATGTTTATTATAATTTGGAAAACAATCGAAGTGTTGGATTAAAAAACAAGATGGTATCCAACATTTATAAATTCACGCACTTAGTAAACTTGTAGGATACAAATTAAGCTTGTTTAATAACGTCTTTAGAGGATCGCAGAAATACGGCCGATATTACATTTTTGCACAAACTAGCCATTTCCAGATGTAATTGCCCGGAATTGCTCCAATTTATCTCCTTGAGAGTAAACTTGTACGACTCATCAGATTGAACGACACTTTCCGTAATACATTATCAACTGTCGGAAATATTTATTTATGTATCTCATTAATTTTTCAATGCATGATTTTAAAACTACTCACTTCGGCTGCAACTCGAATAATTTAATATCGCATTGAATAATTCATTTTTATCATGAAAATACGCATTATTTTTATTTACTTTTATATTAGATACCTTCGAATGTGTATTTAGATTTATTATTTCTTATATGTAGATATGTGAACTTATAAAAGTTGTTCTACATTCGTTATCACTATTTGTAATTAGATTATGTGGTACGTACTGTTAGTTTCTTTAATAAATAAAATAAAATTAGCAAAATATGAATTTATTTATTAAATTTATTTAATCGATATTATTCATTATTACATGGACATTTAATCTGACCCATGCCCTCCTCCCTCCACATATCAGAGTCCATGTTGAGGTGGGCAACGTTATCTTATTAACTCGTATCGATAATAATAAGTTAAAATTCAATATATATATAATAAATTAAATATATTAATTAGAAAGATATACATATAAAATCAATTTTATGGAAAAATATTGTTGTTGCGCCACCGGGATTCGAACTTGGATCTCTTTCCTAACCGGGGAAGGTGCATTATCCAACTATGCTACAGCGACAATATTTTTAGCGACAATTTTCGAACCTACATGTTACCTTTTTGATATTAATTCATTTAATCGTTCCATTATTTGAAAGAGCCATCTACCTTATTTTTACAGAATCTCAAATACCTTAGTGTAAACTGATAGCAGACGCCAGAATTAATTTAAAATATCACAGACCTATGTTCTGAATAATTACAACTTCACAATAAGAATGTGTTCTCCTAATATATATAATAATAATAATAATACATATATTAGATTCACCTTTTTTACATGGATAAATAATGTCTAGTGGTCTGACGTATTACCAAATTAATATTCGTTAATAATACATTTTCACCTAGTTAATAATTACTATGAGTGTTGCGTAATATTTCAAATATCGGACAAATGTATCGAGGGAATGCATATAAAATTTGGCAAAGTAAATACAACATATCAGTAAGAAAGTAAGACATATGTTTGGGTACCCTGCCTGCTACGCTAGTAATTTACTGTATTATAGCAGACAGTGTTCCTCCGGCATAACACTGTATCGGTGAAATCCAGCCACAGTTAGCCAAACCGCGAATTTCGTCAAAAGAACGCAAATGTGCCAGAAAAGCCGAGGAGAACATTTATCAGACTTTCATTTGTTCCATAGACAATTCCCACATGTCTAGTTTATGATTAAATCAAAATTTCGGTATTTTCTCAAAAAAACGGTGTTTTATTCAAAATTTAAAATTCCCTCTTTGTTGGGACACTCTTATATTTGAGTGATACATGGAGCGCGTAGAAGATGTGCTCTATCTACAAGGTTATGAAATGTGTCATTATTTGTGATATATTCCAATAACGATTGCATGTACGTTTGTTTTACACCCAACAAATGAAGTTGCTAAGAACAGTACTTGCACGTATATGGTTTTTTATACATTACTCTTAGTACCACCCCATACAATTATAATATACATTTTCTACATTTGAATAACACAATTATTATCACAAAACTAGAATAAATTTTATATAACATTTTCTAATATTTTAGCACTAAAATTTATATTTTATACGTGAGTATGTACTTCCAGAGTTGGTCAAAATATGTATCGGGAGAATTAAAGGCCGTCTCGACATAACCTTTTCATTAAAATAAAATTATTACCCCATTAATTATACTCGCCCTTCTACACTTCATAGTAATGGTGTAAGAACGGCTATAGCAATCATAAATGGTAAAATCTGTAATTTATAGCTGTGTTTAAAATAAGTAGAAAGTTTCAAAACTTTTCGGTTAACATAATATTTTTTTATTCAAATAATGTATTTTTTAATATTTTATTTAAATACCTTTACAATTCCCATATATGTAGGTATGAGTGATGAGGTTGTATTTTTTGCCTTCAAAGTGTTGGTTGGTTGTTCTTTCCAAAAGTCTTAATTATTGGAAAAAACCTTTAATACATTTGAAAATAGGACGTGATCTGTGAGAGCATTCTATTCTGTACGGTTTGTTTTTTTCAAATCAACGCTGGCGTATGTTAGCTTACGCAATACGCATTTGAAAGGTAACGTAAAGAGAAAGATCGCTGATTAATTAAAATTCTGGTGGTATGTTTCCATTGACTCATCTCTGATTGGGGTATTCTTTATATAGTGTTACGATCACAGATCACTAAATATATAGACCTATTTTTTGTCCCAATATTTTTATTTTGGCACCGCTTACGCAGTCAAAAAGCACCGCGACTTTTAAAAAAATATGATTCGATTAGAACGAAAATATAAACGCTGACAAACGGCTAATGTAAAAAATACATTTTGTTTACATAAATATTTAATTTTCGAAGAGTAAATATTTTTACTGTTGCATAAATGTATCATAAACTATCGAATTTATATTTCCACCAAGAATGTGTGTAGAATGCCCCTCGTCCCGCAACTAATGTTCCAAATCCCTCTCCTATACGTACACTTTATTTCATGTCTATTCATTTACTGGTCTGTAGTTACGACATATTTCATTACCATCATTACTTGTGGCTTTACAATCGTTAGTGTGTCTTGGACTCCTTTTTCTTTTTTTCAGAAGATCTTTCCTTCAGTAATATCCGTTTTGCGCCATTCTTTTCTAATGGCCCGTGTTCACGAATGAAATATTCGAATCAAGACAATCTCCAATATATGGATTTTGCTCTCATGAGATTCTTCAGAGAAAAACCCCAGCTTTCGTAGTACTCGTGTACACACCATATCTCAGAGATACGCCGTCTCGCGTCTTACTTTATGTTCATCGTACATCAAACGTCACTGTTTTCATCGGTTGAGCGATTCTGATATTCGCAGCGGCAATAAAAACGGAATCAATTTTTATAATTTTTCGCTTTATATTAATGTTAATTATAAATGACTTACTTTATCAGAATAGATAGTTGTAGACGTCAATGATGGTTCTATATACTTGTCGAATCTGAAGAGTATGAAGGTCGTGTGTATGCGGTTTGAAATTGATCTTCAGATTAATTTCTTAACACGTGTACACTGTATTGAGATGTATTTCAACTAAATCTCTGAGATTATCTCATCGTATCTCCTTCCGTGGACATGGGCCTTTTTAGATTTTTTACAGTGAAGCGAAAATGATAAATTACCTACGTCAAGATCTATGTCCCATGTGGAAGTAACTTTTTATTAATACTCATAAAGTGCGTCATCTTTAATGGACTCTGAATAATTTTATATGGAAAAGTTTAGTCGATATTTTTTTCTGGAAATATATGAAATACAGTTTCACGTATATGTGTCGAGAGTTTTTATATATTATTGAATTTATGCATATGACTACTCGATATAATGCTCATTGTGAAAAAATCACTTTTCCATTAACGCTGGCTTGTGTGCCAATGTATTTTTTTCTGTATGTTTTCAGTATTTTGTGAAACACTGAGTATTTTTTAAGTACCTTCTAATATATTTCTGTAGAATTGTTATACTAGCGATGAACTGTTAGTGAATCACTAATATCTCTAAGTTACAATCATTAACAGTGATTGAGTGTCTAAAAATATTACCAACATACATATTTATTGTATTAAAACACTTTGTTTGCTATATTATAAATTTAATTTTATTAACATGTATATGTAATTACCCCCCATATTTTTTATATATCATTTTCCATTAAAAATATAATAAAAAATAGCTTCATCTCTATGACATATCTGATATTTATTTAATAACAGTGCCTTTATAGGTAAAAATCCAGTAATTATGTGTTCCTTCACATATTAAAATATTGTTATATAATAGTTACATATCAATTTAATTCATATTTCAAAAGAAATATACACTTCATTCCGATGTAATAATGTATCAGTTTCTTTTAAAATTTACGTTGACTACAAAGCTGGACTTGATATATATGTATAAATATTATTAACGCGTAACTTTTATTAAATAATTGGGGTGACATATAATGGAAAATATACTGTATTATTTATGTAATAAAAGTTAATGCTCAAACATGTAATATTATAATATAATATATATAAAAAAAAAATAATGCTATTTTGAATAGATACCAGCCGATTGATTCCATAAACTACAATTGAAGATATAATCGAATACTTGCTGAAGAGCTAACATAATATTATGAAAGAGGTGTTATGATATTTGTCTATTTTCAATTTAATTCTACATTGAATACAGAAATTCAATGCCCTCTTAAGAGCTACTTCAAAAATAATATTTCAAACAAATATCTTTTCATCTACGATTTAGGAATCACCTGAATTGTATATTGTGATTAAATTAATGTGCTTACTAGTGTCTGCGGTTTATGTTACGGAAAAGCCGTTAATAACTCATTATGTTCCGTAAAGTAAATATCAGCTACATTTTTTCAAAGAAACATATTAGATCAAACAAATTGGGTGTACTGCGTAATAAGTACCAACTTCTGAAAGATGTTTTTAGAATCATTGTGTGTAATTTTGAAAGATGGAAAATAAAATAATGTTGAATTTTTGAACATGAAAGAAAGAACATTGAAGATGACAAATATATAGTGATATAAGATGTTGTTTTAAAATGACTAGTTTTACAAAACAGATTTGACTTTTTTATAGTATAATATTTATTATTACGTACTTGTCTTCTTAGTACGTCTTTAGTGTACACGTCATTCTGGGAAGGTCTAAGGAATAGACATTGTAACAATTATTGGTTTATTAAGAACACATTTTTATTGTGAAGTTGTAATTATTTAAATTATTATTATTATTCCGGTAGCGCAAAAACAATATTTTTCGACAAAATTGATTTTATATGTATATATTTATAATTAATACATTAAATTAGTATTTAAAATTATTGGTTTATTACAATATGATACAATTATCACAAGGTATATCACTAGTATCACTAAGCCGACGTTATCACGGAGAAAGAGAACCGCGCTCTGCTGCGCACCGCTCTTTATAGCCTCACACACACGCGCCGGCGGTGCGGCACTCACACACATATACACACACATCACATTTATTAAAACATATGGACGTATACACAGGGTATAATAGACCTAATCCGTAATATTTTATGGATGGATGACTAAATTGAAGAGTCGAAAATGTTCAAAGAATATGTGCCTAATTACAACCATGTCAGAGATATAAGAATTTCAAAATAAAACATAATAATGCGATTAATTGAAATATTTTGTCAATTCCAAATTATATATTGAATACAAAAAATTAAGGGGCATCGATTTTTGAGCGGTCAGGCTATTTTTTGTTAGATGATATAGGACCTGAAGCAAAGATATATGTAAATGATGGATGAATTTCGCAAATGTTTATTTCGAAGTAGGTAGACTTAAAGCTTAACATGATTGTGCAAACAAATTCTCACAATAATATTTTCCATAACGGTGCAGAATTAGCACATATTCCTTGAACATTTTCGACTCATAATTAAGTCAGGTATCCACCCAAAAAATATTATGGACTAGATCTGTTATCCATCGGTCCCTTTATTATATTAATATATGAGGTGATTATTAATAAACTGCTTAGCGCTGAACGTTGAACTGTCTTTCATCTCCGAGAGAAATCTCATCCATGAACACGGTCCATAAGGAACGTGACCATGGGTACTCGGGAACCTCTAGAGTAGAACTTTGTTTGGATACATTTTCTCTCTATGTAAAATCTGAAAGCAACGATTAAAGAATGACTCACCGTTAAGTATAGATATACTAATCTTTGCTGGCGTTCTCTGTGGACACAAACGTAGAATGAAAATCATAAAAAATGCGATAAATTCACTTTTTTTTTTAAACTTTTAATATTTTGAAGTAATACACAACTAGCTCTACAGTTGCTACTGGTAATATATATGCGGTGTTACTAATGACCACTATGCAATTATGATTGGATATACTTAGAACCAAATCTAACCTTTTTTATCTTCTGCATAAATATCGTAAAAATTACAATATAATGTTTTTTTTAACTTTTTTACAGTCACGTGTTGTGTAGTGAAGTTTTGTTAATGTTTTTCACTGGCAATAATTAAAGCCTTGATAATGTATCTACTGAAAAAAAAATTTTTTTTTCTACTAAATATTTTTAGTGAAAACACAATTTTTTTGAGAAATTCTGTATTCACTGAATTTACTTCGCTCATTATCCTTAGTTATATTTCGTTGAAATAAAAATGAGTTGTCGTTAATATTGCGTTCCTCTGTACCGAGTTTATGGAAAAATTATGCTGCAAAAATATCCCATTCCGAGATTCCACAATTTACATTATTCTAAGTGACCTTATACGGCCATACTTTACCATTATTATATCCCTCATAAAAGTTTCAGAAACCCAGAATTATTTGATAAAATTATATATATAATTATACATAATTTATAAAATTTCGTTTAAACGTTATACTAGGTACCCATGTTTTGTTTGTAAAAATAATACGATGTTTTCGATTCAAAATTACGAAACAGCACTGCATTTAAGAGATGATCGATAATGAGCTATTTTTGGCTGGCCACTAATTTTACAAACTTTACAACGGTCCCGAAAAAGTGACCTTTGTGTAAACATTAGTTTGAAACAACTATTGTTAAGACCACCCGGTAGCTCGATACTGGTCACCCAGTGTACAGTATTAAAGTTCCAGTATCGTTAAAGTCACAACGGAATGAAATACTAATTACTAAATTATCTGAAGTCTCTGGGATTTATGCTTGTAAAGTAATATTGTTTTCCATATTTCAATGCCCGAGGAGGTTTAGATGTCGGTTTTGTTCAATCAAAGTATTGAATATTGCAAATACTGGGACCTTTCGGAGGTATTAGGGTTCAAAGTAGTGGGGGATGAAGAGGAAATTTTAGTTTGCAGCGTTTTATAGTTTTGGAGTTTTTAAAAATCACACGTACACATTGTGACATTTGAGTCATATATTTCCAAACCCCTTCATAACGGATTTTTCAAAAAATTTAATTTTCATTTAAATGCTTCATTTTGAAAATAATGTATATGCATTAATACTGCATGTACCTTATATATACGTTGTCGATTTTGAGAAATTACGAAATTTATAATATTTATGAAGGGATTTGTCACTCTATACCATTTATAAAGGTTATTTAGGAGAACACATTCTTATTGTGAAGTTGTAATTATTCAGATCATAGGTCTGTGATGTTTTAAATAATAATTTAATGTATTAATTATAAACATATAGATATAAAATCAATTTTGTCGAAAAATATTGTTTTTGCGCTACCGGGATTCGAACCTGGATCTCTATTTCCAATAATGGAACGATAGATGTATTAATTTGAAAAAGTGTAACATATAAGTTCGAAAATTTGTCATGAAAAATACTGACCCTATAACACAATTGGTAGTGTACTTCCTCGGATTGTAAATAGTGATCCAGGTTCGAATCCCGGTAGTGCAAAAATAATATTTTTCGACAAAATTGATTTTATATATATATAATTATAATTAATACATAAAATTAGTATTTATAAAGGTGTTTGAAACCCAACACAGGTATTTTAGAGGTGTTTGTCACTCACATTATTTAATCTTCTTTGGTACAAGCCAGCGGTATATCACTAAAAAACTATTGGTCAGTTTCATTATTAAGCCGTTTGGAAGTTAAGTACTCAATTATAGAGAGTTTTGACATGAAACTGAAACTTGTTTTTATTTTTTCTATTATCATTTTTTTCTAGTAATATACTTTTTTTTTCTATTTTGAGGGGTTTGAAAGTAAACGACTCTTTAATTAAAAATATTATATTTCTAATAATGTTATTTCTATTAATACTATACAAAGTTTGTAGAAAATATATCAATATATCTTTTCCCAATAAAAACGTGATTTCATATAAAATAATAATAAAAATATTATTTTACTTCTCAATAAAACGTGATACCTCAATAACGTGTACATAGATTTAATGGCGGTCTAATGGTAGAACGGCAGTTAATGTAATTATATACCTGAATATTTTGGTATCTCAAAAACACATTCAGTAAGCTTAAACTTTAGTTGTGCGTTATTAATTGGACATGTTTAATATTTTTAAGATAACAACTGACAACATTTTACAAAACAATGAACAAATAAACGAGATAATCTTTTGAAATTTTAATGTTTTTCGATAGAATACCATTGCAATTAAGTCCTAAGATTAAGAAAATTACTTTAATGATAAAATTTTGCAAGAAACATTTCTTTTCTACGTCCAATATATTTTACATAGCTTAGAGCAGTGGTCGGCAACCTTTTGAGAGACTGGGTTAAAATTTCAATTTTGAAAATTTCATTTGATAAGTGGGTAAAAGTTAAAAAAGAATAATAATTTAAAAAAAAAAAAATATTTTCATAAAATAAAATATATACGTGTATGTGTAAATACAAATTTATTTTACAAAAAAATATTTTTATTAGTTGCTACCTTGGTTTTGAATTTTCTTAAAAAGTTTTTCGATATTTGGAAAATATGTAGTTAACTTTAGTCGAACACAGGAATCGAGATTTGTTAGTATAAGTCTATTCCGCAGCGTATTCTGGACACATTTCATTTGGGAAAATGCTAGCTCACAAAAATACGTGGAACCAAATGTTGATATTAGAGCAAATGCAATTTTTTTAAGCATAAAATTTTTTGTGGTAATATCGCCCAGCATGATGATATTGCATGATAAGTTTTCGAGATGCTGGCGAAGATCTTCAAATTTATTTGTCCATAGAACTGAACATTTCAATGAATTCTAATTGTATATCATCATCATATTTTCTTGGTGGGTAATTCGAAATGTCGTAGTGGGTAATTCAATTACCCGCGGGTAGTAGGTTGCCGACCACTGACTTAGAGTAATAATTTAATTGGAGGTTTCAATTATAATTTAAACCTTTCTACATTCCTCTATTCTCGAATTTTAATGGTGGAATAGATTACACATGTCATGGATGAAGAATATAATAATATGATTTCATTAAGTACAAATGGCTGTGCTTGTCATATCTCTGAGCGTTTGAGTACCTAATGTACAAATTCACTAGAGAACCGATGTTGCTCAAATATCCGCATGCTCAGGTGGCAATAGGCTGGACATATGTGTCGAAAAGACGATGGACGGTGGGGAGGGCCTAAAAGTGTTGGCCGTCCGTAAGCTCGACGGAGCGACATCAGAAGAGTGGCGGGTAATAGATGAAAGAGATGAACATTGAGAGAATTGGCGATCGTTGGAAGGCTATCCAGCAGTCGAAGGATACAGGCTTAAGATCATGATGATGATGATGAACTTCGTTATCTAATTTAAATTATAAATTTTAACAGCGCAGTGAATTTTTTTTATTTCTTATTCAAGATTAGGTAAAATATTATTTGTATCATTTTTATGTTTTTCGTGAATATAAAATTTATGTGTTGGGATAATGTGCTTTTTTGTTTTTTTCTGAATATAAAACTTTTACCTTTAATCTGTTTTTCATGTTTAATGTGTTTCATTACCGCAATATAACATGCTTTTTGTCTGAAAAAAAATTCCTCCACCGGAACATAATGGAATGAAATAAATATTCCTCCTCAGGTAGTGTTGTAGTTGAAAAAAATAAATTAATAAATTTAGTGACGCTACCTTGAAAGCTTGTGATTTTCGGAATGTCCTTGACCCGTTTCGTTGTGGAAATGTGTAAAGGATTTTGGTAATCGTTGCGTTATTTTGGGTAAACCTTGTAGTACTCAAGCTTTAATAGTCTTTCTTGCGAGCTTAAGTGCTTACGCATTATAATGAAAAGGTAGACTGAGTATTATTAACGATTATTGGCAAGTACGTATTATAATAGTTAGTGTTATTTATGTTTAATCACTTTACTTATGATCACTTAACAAGGTGAGTCAAAAATATGTAAGAAAATTAACCGAGTTTAGTAGTATGCACGTACTGTAACTCAAAATCAATTTACCACTCTAACTCTAACGTTTTCCTCTACTACTGCTGTATATATTATTTCCTTTCTATCACATTTAATCACTTAACAAGGTGAGTTTGTGGATTGCCTATTTGAAAGAAGAAGAAGAAGAACAAGGTGAGTCAAAAATATGTAAGAAAATTAACCGAGTTTAGTAGTATGTACGTACTGTAACTCAAAATCAATTTACCACTCTAACCCTAATATTTTTCCCTATTACTGCTGTATTTATTATTTCCTTCCTATCACATTACTATAATATAGACATGTTGGCTACCATACGCCTTAAAAATGAGTTACATACACTTGACGTGATTTGTCAGAACAATTTGTGCTAACTGTTGTCAATTTAAACATTTTGGACGATGAAAATAGGCGCTGTATAAGAAACAAACTATTTTATAATATAAATAATCAAATAAAACGCTTTGTTTAAACCACTATTTATTGATAAATCGACATGTTTCAATAATTTAATTCAATAATAAATTAAAAATTCAAGTTTAGATGAACACAAAACTATAAATGTAAGTGGGTAACTAATTTCATGATCAGATGGTGTTCTTTTGTTCAATAAAAAAAAAAAACGAAATTTATTTTAAACGGTTTTTTAATTGTATTTGTTACATAGTATTTTGTAAAATATTATGCACCTTCTTAACGCGCTCTTTTCAACGCAGTTTAGTCACATATTTTAATCGTCTCCGAATAAACATACTCACGTTCGTGTGACGTCAATTATTTAATATGTTTCATTCATTGTTCAAAGACAATTTTGATATGTACGTAAAAATATTTATAATAAATAATAAAATGTCGTTTTTATGTAGTTTAACATAAAATATTAAATATCATTTTCAATACTGCACAAGTTATATGTAGGGCTTGCAATTTACCGTCAAATTGTAATTACCGGTAAACGGTAAATACTTCTTACCAATACCGATTTACCGGTTATTTATCGGTTGTTTACCGGTAAATGAAAAAAAAAGGTTAAAGTATAACTTTATATGGCTACCTTTACTAAAAACGGTATCCACGTTTCAGGTGAAAAGTGTTACGTAAATATATACATATGTATATGATGTCATTTTCATTTTTACTGAGATATGGTAATGAGAGATCAGATAATCACTTTAGTATATGCCACATCGATCTTGGTTAATTTGAATTACGACTGTATAATATTTGGTTTACCTATCTGTAAGGAGTTAATATTATTAACTTATTAGTTTATCCATTAACTTATTGATGTATGTAAAGCATACATTAGGTGTATGAATACATACTTTGTATACAACTAATATAAATTAGTAAGTAAAAAAAATATATAATAATATTACAACTGAATGTTTTTGTTGAATTTATTAAAAAAATATGAATTTTTGAGTATGATAATTTTTCAGATTTAAAATATGCTCTCATGAAACAAAATACATCAATACTTTCATATTTTAGACTTGACCTGAATTTTGTACATATTTGTCCCGCAGATGAAAACGCTCGTTTTGATTCAATACTTATTGGTCGGCAAGTCATCACATTTTGAGATGCAATGTTCAAATATTTACTAAGATTTTTCTCGAGTTCCCAATATGAAATTTCTCTCTGAATTACAGTAAAATAATTTACGTGCGTTTTGCCCTACAAGTACGCTTGCTAGCGAGATATTTATAAAAAATGAAATATATGAGATTTCTAAGAAACGAAATTCTGAGACACGTTATTAGTATATTTTTTTTCGGTGGTGTAGTAAGAAATCTTTGTGCTCATCTCGAAAAAATAAAATAGATACTTAATGTAAATTTAATGTAAATTATTACCATCGTAAGGGTTGGAACATTTTACAAATGTGATACAGCCTGCTCAGGCTGTGTCAGGATGTTTTTAGACAGATGAAACTTTTGTTCCGAAACTTACGCAAAGGGTAATACAGAGTTAAACAATCAATAGCAGCTTTCATGACTTGTATATTGTATTTTGTAAACAAAGCAGAATGACCAACTGACGAATACTGACCTTTACCGAGAGGCAAGAGCAAAGTTTCATCGCACCCCTAATTAGGGTTGTTTTAAACAATTTATTAATAAACAAATATCAGATATCTCATAAAGACAAAGCTATTTTTTATTGTATTTAATAGAAAATATATGAAAGTTTGCGGTAAATAATCGAGTCCACATACTAACAACTTTCAAAAATTTAATAAATGTGGAGACTGAGGGGTGCCTTTGTAGGTAAAAATCCAGTAATTGTGTGTTCTTGGACATATTCAAATATTAGGAGAACACATTGTGCTCTCCTAATAATAAAGTTGTATCAATGTGTCCAAAATGTAATAAAAATGAATTGATAATTCTGGCGTTTGCTATCAGATTACTCAAAGGTATTTGAGATTCCGTAAAAATAAGGTAGATGGCTCTTTCAAGTAATGGAACGATTAAATGTATTAATATCAAAAAGGAAACATGTAAGTTCAAAAATTTGTCACTAAAAATATCGTCGCTGTAGCATAGTTGGATAATGCACCTTCCCCGGTTCGGAAAGAGATCCAGGTTCGAGTCCCGGTGGCGCAACAACAATATTTTTCGGTAAAATTGATTTTATATGTATATCTTTCTAATTAATATATTTAATTCATAGCACTTAGCTAAATACGACAGTGGAAAGAGTCCTATTAAATTTAATTTTAGATTTAGAAATATATTGCCTTGTATAAAAATATATTTTCGTCTCACGTGCCCTGCTGTTGGACCAATGTTGAGGCCAACATCGACAATCTTAGATTCGATATTTCCTTATTGGCTGTTACATAAAAAATACGTGCATTAAATCTTTTAAATAGTCGCTATTATCTTTCTACCCTTGTCTGTTGCAAAATATGCGTAAGCTACTTTCTTTTCTGAAATTAGCGTAAGGTTGCACGCGTACGTTTGTGGCGATGAATTCTCTCGAACGGACGTTTGTTTATAAGTGTAAATTTAACCCGAATTCATGGGCTCTACGGAAATAAATATGTTTACGTAACACAATAAATGTTTATTTACATTTAAAAAATTATGCAGTCCATCGCTGAGTTAATATAGATTTTCATTTCAATATGATATTATTGGCATTCCTTTCAAAACCATTTCGTTTCCTGCCACGGGTTGCATGACGCTTTGTATATCTTGCTAGCTGCAATTCAAACGAAGATATATTCCACATTTTCTCGATATTTTTTACGTTAATACGTTTATAGCATATTATACAAATTTACCGTGGAAAACATTTAAATACTTTATGATCTTTAGTTATTATTACTTGATATCGTTGTCAGTTATTTTGCGGTGCAACACAATTATTGAGATTGTTAAATAAAACAAATTTTGTACTATACACACAATCGACTACAGTCTCAAAACGAGTCATAATAAAAATAATATCCAGTTGTGTATGCTGTATAAAGATTAGTTATTATTTAAATTTTGAGAAATATGTTTTACAACTGGTTCAATTTTGGGTTGTAGCGCCATTGAAGAAGAAGTAGAAAACGTTTTATAACAGACGATTCGTAAAAATATAGTATGCGATTAGTCTTCATTGCCGTTGCATGACAATGTTTCTCTTTTGGCAATTGGGTCGGTTTTAACCGTAAGTGATGTTTGGGACAACATTTCATGAAATATCAGCCCTGATTTTGGTTATTGACTCACAACTGTTAACATTATAATGCTGATAGCTAATCAAAGTCTAGGGTTGAAAGAAATAACAATATTTGGTTTCGAAATTACCCAATTTGAAATATAGCATAGTAATTATTCCAAATAAATTTTATAAAAAAACTATAGTTATTTTAAGTACAAGACCACAATTAAATACAGATACAATAAATATGGGCTTAATAAAACCGTTAATGTAGAATACATTATATTTATCTACTAATAAAAAAAATACTTAGTGGAAAAATTCAGTCAATTATTCAATCACTTTAGTTTAGCTACTTTTAATGACTTTAAAAAATATATTTAACGCAAACACGTTATGATTCATTTTAATAATTAATAGTATAGTACATAGTTAATTTTACAGTACATAATTAATTAACCGGTTGGTGAATATAAATAACTCACAGTGGTTTTAAAAACAAAGTTTATAAACTATTAATCCTTATTTATTGAATGGTTTTGAATACCCTCAAAAGATATTCGAAGAAAACGCATAATATTATTCTAACAAATAAATAAGATACAACTTGGGATAAATCTAACCTTTCAGAAAAATCTAAGAACCTAAATTGATTGAATAATTGAAGGGTTGGCAAGAACCAGGTGGCTCCTAATATTGGTCAAAAATGGATTATAATTATTTCATTTCAAGCAGATCCCATGACTAGTACACAATACAATATAATAATCAGATTAATATATATAATACTTGCACTTGACTAAAATGAAGCTACCTGGTTTTAGACCCAACTCTTCAATTAGAGATTATATAATACGAGGATGATATTAAATGTAATTATAACGTAAAAACTTCAAATATGTGGATAAACAAAATGATAATTGGGATAGAGTGTTCATGGCGCGGCGTTCGCGTTATCCGTATGATATTATTTTTAAATTATTAATATAATATAACCGTACTTATCTAAATGTAAATGTTATAATTTTACATTAAAATGTGTGGTCAGATTAGGAATATTTAATATCATTCTCGATTACGCTAAATCGGATATATTATGGAGGGTTTTTATAAAAAAAATTAATTTGAAAAATATCTATTTGAAATCATTATATAATTATTTTTATTTTTCTGCCCTTCCAGTATGGTATACATTCATATTTATGATTTTAGGCTGTACTTTTCCACTTTTACACCCAATCCCATAGCGTTTTTCGATAATTACAGATTATAATCACATAGTACGTTGGATATCTCGTTAAGATAATTAAAATTACACTATTATATATTGCTTGTTTAAAAAGAGTTATTATACGTACGATATAAAAATGAGCCTACGTATTTCTACCAAAAAATATAGAATCAGTTGATTTTGCTAATTATTTACAAAAAATAATGTCGCTTTCAATCCTGTGAGTAATTTGCAGTTTTGTGTGCTTTTTTGAAAAACAAACTTTTATTTATTTGATATCTTTTATTTTATTCAAATAAAGTGATAAATTGAATCTCGATCTGCGCAATTGTCTAATTTATTTTGTTGTAATATTTATTCTCTACAGGTACAGATGAAAACATAGTTCTATACACAAGTTGAGTTGTAGTTTTGTTACTACTGCAGAATCGAGTGGTGCAGTCTATCTCATCATTAGGTATTATAAATGATAATGAAAATATTATGTAAATCATAATACTTACATTATTTAATAAATTTATTGATGAAAGGTACTGCATCTCTTAAAACTATATTAATGATAAAATCATAATTCAACATGTGTGTAATATAAAGTCCATTGGGAAAAAAATAGCAAAGCAACGCATGAAATGATTTATGATTTAGCACTTCTTTAATTTATTGAGTTGTTATTTTAACAGGTCATGGAGGCAGCGGCACATAATGGAATCTTGCTGTCAGCTGATTTGGGCTTCCCGGCTGCTGAAGAAAAATGGAGCACTCTTCAAGCAGTCTTCTTTTCTTCCACGGTCCTGACAACAATCGGTGAATTATTTTGATTTAAATTTATTTAAATGTTTAAAATTATTTGTTTTTTTTAAATCACTTAAAAAATAATGTGATTTTTACTTGTATTATATAACAAATTTAGCAAAATAACTATATTTAAGTTGCATTTCAATTATTTTTTTATTTGACGAAAATTATTAATTCACTTGTTATAATCGTTGTTGATAATCGCGATATATGGTTTAAAACACAAAATAAATGCATCTCCTTCTCCCAAAAACAAGCTAGTTCGCGTACTAGCAGCCATTTAAATTTCAGAGTAGCGAGGACTGCTATTATAAATAGCGGCGGATAAAAGCAACTGACTTCAACTAACACCGATTTTGAATGATCGATTTACATAAAAAAGAGCAGAGTTTATTGTAAATAAATAAACGCAATGTGTGAAAGCTATTTGAGAAGACAACTGCTTTAACAAAATAAACAATGGAGTTTGCTGACTCTGCGGCTAGTACACTAATTTATTACATAATTTTGTGGCTGTGCAATATTTTTATTAAAATACAGTTAAAAAATAATAAATATAAACTGTCACACAGAATCATTGAAACGTTAAAGAAATTCGCTTAATAATTCGAGGTAAACTTTGAAGTCAGTCCTCAAGTTAAGTCCTCTTAAATGCGCGTTAAATACCCATATAATAGTTTTATAACCGACAAACTATGAAATCGGTTTCACAATCAATGAAATCGTTATTAGGGTACTCAAAATAATGAAGACTTCTCTCGAATGGTTCGGTAGAGGCAATGAAACATCCAATGCCAATGATTAATACTGGGACCGTTCACGTCATCGCTTTGTTCTTCGATGGGCGAGGTACGTCAGACTATTGCATATTGTGTTCCTGCTCGGTTCTCTCGCGGTGTAAACTATCATCTCCAGCGTAGGTGGTTATGTTGTTCTGCAAAAGCTTATTTCAAGAGAAACTGCTCGTTGATTTTGATACGATTGAATAGACTGGGCATATTTTACTGCCAGAAGTATTTTTACTTTTCTTTTGTGTCCGTAAAACACAATGTATTACAGAGCCGCGCTGCGGGTCGCTCGAAGTTTTATAGTTTGCCAGAAAAGTTTTCTAAAGTATCGTAAGCAGTTCGCTACTTCGTACAATATTCAGGGGCCGACCGAAATCAGAAATTCATCTAATTATAAACATAAAATCAAAATTAATCTAGGTTAGTTAAAGTTTGTACCCTGTGTTACCCATTGAATAAATATTATATATTTTTAACTAGGTGACATGTTGTTTAAACCTTTTTCTAACTACATTCAGAAAGTAATACCGAAAACTTCTGTTATGTCCGTATTTTTTTAAAACCACGTTATTCATGAAAAATGCGTATCATGCACAGACTACCAAATATATAAACATGAACTAACGCAAATTATTTGTTTCAATATTTACATTTTGGTGTCACCTACGTGATCATTTTGGTACCACTTACGCAATCAAATATCTCCGAGTCTTTTAAAAAATATATGACTCGATTAGAACAAAAATTTAAACGCTGACAATATAATATATATTAATATAAAAAATACGTCTTATTTACACAAACATTTAATTTTCGAAGAGTAAATACGTTTACTGTTGCATAAATATGTCGTAAACTATCGGATTTATGTTTCCACAAATAATTCTTGTAGAATGCCCCTCATCCCGTAATAAATGATCCAAACCCCTTTTCTATATGTACACTTTATTTCATGTCTATTCATTTACTGATCTGTGGTATCATGTCTAGTTTTCTATATATTTTGTCACTCTATTGTTTTACATTTATGTTGTTTCTGGTTTTGATGTTGATATTAATATATACATTTATGAAATTTATATGACGTCTTTTGGTTACTGAATCTGCATAAAAACACAAAAACATAACGCTATGTATATATATACATACATATTGTCTACCTTGTAGAGATATTGAATGCTCCTCACTGTTATCTGATTGGTAAACCAGTTTCGTATCAACCTTAAAGGTACGCCTAGTACAGACCCACAAACCGATGACAATACATCGCGGCGCAGCCGCTCCGGGAGCCAGCTTTTCTCACGGTCGGTTTCCTGTACAGACCATCAACCGGCAGACGCTTCACGTCTTTACTGTTTCTATTTATTTGTATTATGCAACTGTCTTCAATAAACGACATGAACTGTAAGTTATATCTTATTTTGTTTCACCTGCTCCTTCTGATCATCAATAATCCCACACTCTTTAGCTATAACTGGTTAAATTCGTAAAAATAGGAAACATATATTCCGGTAACTCTTATAGTGATAACCTCAATAACCTTATATTGAAAGATTACTTTTCTTCTTCAGGATACGGAAACATAGTTCCAATCACGTTTTGGGGTCGCACATTCTGCATCGTCTTCGCACTCATTGGTATTCCATTGACACTAACTGTGATAGCAGACTGGGGAAGAATATTTGCCACTGCAGTGTCTACTCTTTTCAAGCACATGCCTACCTTGCCATGTAAGTTTCTGCATTTTAATTTTTCAAACATAAATACATTTATCTTAAATCTTAATAAGTTTATCTCGTTGATATCGTTAATCAGCACATAGGTGTTTTTCTTACAAAGATTATGACTATTGATTAATTTATTTGTTATTATTATTTGACTACTGACTAATATGTTCCCGGTTTCCCCTACTAGTGTAAAATCGTTATTTTAACTGTTATCGTGACTGATTTGTTCGATTGTAACGATACCTGATAACTGATTAACGTAGTACATAATAAAGTACATTAGAAAGTCTCCGACAGTTAAACCTTAATTACCAATTATCGTTAAATCTCAGTTACCAATCATCGACACAATCACAGTCACGCAACAGTTTACCATCATTAAGCAGTAGTAAATATTTACTAAAGTTGAAATTTTGCATTTTTATTAATAAAACATTTTTGAAACATCACTTTTTATTCATTAATCACCATTTTTTGGGTATGTTCAAATCTCCCGGTCCCCCGGTTCAAATCTCCCGCCTATTGGGGAGACTTGTGTTATTTTCCAATTATTTTTTAAACTGACACAACACTTTTGTTTATGAATCTAGAAAATCACAAAATTTATGCATTGTAGCTTAATAAACAAGCTTTTTATGGATGCTAATTTCATTTCCTTATATTAATTTCAAAAATACTTACAATCACTTTTGTAAAAAGTGATTCAACTGTCTCGGACTCCCCTTATATGACTTTTTATATTTGAAATATAATGTCTGATGAGATTTCTCTCGGAGATTCGACTCGAGTGCAAATGATCAGTTTCACTGAATATGTTTTTCTACGTCTCTGAGATCGAAGTCTCCTTGAGATATTATCACACGTGGACACGGACCATATTGCTTTAGAGAAGTCTCCCAAGATAGTAATCGCATAACTTATGACAGATTAAACGATCACTGAGTGAAATCTTGGTATTCAGAATGTGTTGTATCGATCTATCGTGTAAACACAGGCATTTACCGTACGGGTTGTGAGCATTGATGGTATAAAATAAAAACCTAAACGCTTTTTCTAAACGACAACCTGGTGTAACAGTACGAGTACCTGTACTAAACATTTCAGGGTACCGTAATACCATTTGCAGTAAACTGATACACAAGAGCATTTTACAATATAAAATATCCGCAGGCTGTTCGGTTTCTCGAGGTTACGGTGTTTTTAGTATTTTTTTTTATTTGTTACCGTTATCGTCCTTCTGCTGCTCGGATAACATCTACATATTACGTTAACATTTATGGAATTTAAGAAAAATACCAAAATAGTCGATGATCACGTTTAAACTCTAATGTTGCATTTTGAACTATTTTAATATTTTCATTCCTGAAAATATGAAAAATATAATACAAATGAAATTAATCAACTCGAAAGATATACAGAAAATATCAGTTTATCGAAAAAATATTTAGTTGCAACCGGGATTCGAATATGAACCTCTTTCTATCCGGGGAAACGTGTTACCCATTCCACCACAGTAACTGATTACGATTAGGACAAATTTAGAACTTATATTTGTATATTTTTACAATTGATACATTTGTTATTCCATTTATAAAAGCAATCAATTTTATATTGCGTTGAATCTCAAATACCTTTGAGTATATCACACTGAGACGCCAAAATTATAATAATTATTCCATTTTAATAAATTAATTCATATATTTTTAAAGAGAACACATTTAGGAAGAGGTTCGCTTTCTAATCCCGGTAGCAAATAAATATTCTTTCGACAAATAGATTTTATCTGTACGTATATCTTTCTTGATTGATTACTTTGATTTGTATTGAAAATAGCACAGAACTATGTTCTAAATATGCAACTTCACAACACAAATGTGTTCTTAAAAAACAAGAAAAATATAGATTTTTTAAGACGTACAACTAATAACTATTTTTTTATGTAACGTAAGTCTGTAAAATTAATATAACTTTCAAGTTGCTTGTTGATCTAGTGATTAAGATGCTGGCCTAGTGATTTAGTGGTCGGGGGTTCGCGTGTTTATATAATTACTCGTAAGAAATATGAACATATACGAATGTAATTATTACACTTCTTCAATAGTTGCAAAGTTACTTTGTGGCAAAATTTTATATTTAATAAAATAATACTTTGTTTATGCCATTGTTCATTGATAACTCAACATGTTTCGGGATCAATGGTCTATTCTTCAAGACAATGTATACTAAAATTAAAATTGCAAGTATAGACATAAATAAATCTGAAAATATAACTGATGTGAGGGGATGAGAATGAAGGGGTGGGCGGGGGTAACAAATTAGGAACAACTGTGAAAACCTATTAACATTTTTTTCTTATTTAAAAATATTCTAATCTATCTACCTGTAAACCCCTTGTATTTATATGTAAAATTTCTAAACCCTTGTTAATGTCAAAAAAATGGTTTATTTCCAAAAGATGATTGGGGAATTCAGAATAATTGTTGCTATTTAAGCATTGGCCCCGAAACATGTTGAGATATCGATAAACAGTGGTATAAACAAAGTATTTTTTTATTATTAAATTATTATTACAGCTTAAAAAATCTGGACTTACCAATTAGAAGTTATTAAAATAACAAAAATATTTAACATTTTACTGTCATCACTACTAATGTAATTATTTATCTTTCAAAATATTTTTTTCAGTCTTCAGGAGCAATACTTCTAAACCAAACGAATCGGGTAGACGATGGCTATACGCCCTGTCAGCTGTTGGGTTCCTGTTTCTCTACTTAGCTGCTGGAGCTGGTCTATTCGTCCTTTGGGAGAAGGACTGGACTTTCAACGACGGCTTCTATTTCTGCTTCGTCACCATGACCACGATTGGCTTTGGTGATCTTGTTCCAAGTAAGCATTGCTCTTAAATATATTTCCTTCAAAATTTTAACTATTCTTGTATTCAGTTAAAAAAAATTAACCCAAAAAGCGTTAGGTTTTCAAATGAGCTTAATTGAATTATTAGCGGTAATAACGTTCGCTGTGTTCCCTCTAAAGTGTGCGCGAGTGCGCGCGCGCACACTATTTAGCATCATAGGGCACACAAATAAATATAGCGCACACACAATTTTCAACAAGATTTCTACTTCATGTACCACCTCGAATCGAAGGTTGGTGACCGTGTTGCAGTATGTTGAATTTTCTTGTATCACCAATATTTTGGACATTGAATCACTTTCTGAGGTTATACAGCCAATGTAATTTTTCCTACCTACTCCTCTGCTACCTTTTATCTTCCCTTATATAATGAGCTGTAAAATATCATATTTTTCATTGCGGGGAATGTATTTGAAGTATGCAGCTTTTCTTAATATTACTTATTACTTTTCCTGACTTATTTTTGCGTCTTAATTCATCTTCATTAGTAGTGCGGTTAATCTTAAAATTAGCCCTACCAGTAGCATTATACTAGTAAGGTAATGTGGTTACCTTGCACGCGCCCCGCAGACATGGCCATGTAGGGATTTAATTAACAACCATATAGGGCCGAAACCCAACCAACCAATCAGTAGATACCATACATCGTGATGGACACTGCCCTAGGGATCTAGTGACCACTTCTCCGTAGGCCTTCCTTTCATCGATATCTCGTGCGAGCTACTCCAGCGTTTAACCACATACGCGCATTTCACTGTATACCGCCTCTGCATAAACGCCAACCTTTGTAAGTGTTCTTTCATTTCTATACCTTGCTCTAGACGAAACATAAATACATAAACACACCCACACCATATACACTGCGACATACAACTAACACTCGTGAGACTAGAAGATGCTAGAGGCTTCAATCTCACATCCAAAAAACCTTCTGATAAATCAGTCAACAGCCACAACCCTTACAGTAATGTTTTTTATATTTTCTCCCCCAGCGCATAAATAATAGCATTAGTCTTTAAAATTGTACAAAATAATTTTAATGCGTACATCGTGATCCAAACTTAGATGGAACATTGGTCACAACCCTCAATTGAAATTAATTATGCAGAAAGCAGCCAGCCCATAATTTTAGAAAACAGTGCTTTCATATAAAAAAATCATAATATATAAATATATCTAATATATGTTACTCAGCTAATCAATCACCTCCGAAACTCGAGTATTCGATTTAGCTAGCGTCATTTCTTAGGTGTTTTTGTCATAATATAAATATAGTTGCATACGTATTAAAATTCAGTAAACATTGAAACTACGGAGAGGCCCAGGAAGACGTATACAAGTCGTAAGTGTTTTCATTAAAAGTCAACACTCCGGTATATAATTTAAAAAATATTTTTAATATTCATTGTGCCCTTCAGGAATACTTGTAAATATAATATTGTATTTATAATCATAATCATCAAACATTTTAATGCGTTGTTTAAAAAATATTTAAAAAAATCTCTCAAATGCACGCTCTGAGCGCTGGAAGTCAATTTTAATGTGATAATAATAAAGTACAGAATTACAACTCTGGGATCAACTATTTGTCTTTTGTGTCCTACGCGTACAATAATTTTTTTCTAAAAAACATGAAAAAGAAAATAAAAGAATTTGTACGCAAGAACATCGTCGGTTTATCACGGCAAGCAAACATTTATTTAGTAAATTGGACTTTGTTGGCAAAACTCGATAGGTAAAATAATTATAATTGAATTATTATACTGTACCTTTGTCGCTCAGTTACGTTAACCGTAGTTATAGAAACGTAATTGTTAATTTATTATTGTTGTAGTATTAAATACAGCAAACTTTTTAATACATTCCTTAAGAAAACTATCACCAAATTACAATGAGTTGCCACGCTGAGATATTTAATGTTTTTGAAAAATCAAATCGCTGAAACATTGCTACCAACTAAAGAATAATATGAATACTGTAGGTATATTTTATTTAACTTATTATAAATGTTTGCATTATTTTTAAAACGCAGTTGCACATATTATGTTTATGTCGAATTAAATGTGTAAGTTATATTTACACTAGTATAAATATAATATCAATAACTCGGCCAATGAAAATGCTTCAAATAATTGATTTACAATTTCAATGCTCAGTATCGGTGAAACTGTATTTCATCATAAACGGATGATTCGATGCACGTACGCAGGTATACGTCGCGCATGCGTTACGTGTTTGTGTCATTGATGCCATCTGACGTCGGAGCGTTTTAGCCTCAGCTGGTGATGTGACGCCCTACAACTGTGTTTTGAAAGTTAGTTATGTTATTATTATTGTTTATATTATGTTAATGTTAAAGTGTTAATTTTTAATGTGAATTCAGTGTTTCAGGAAAATAGGATGATGTTAGTTCTATTTTTATCGTGTGTGCAAATTTAAAAAAAAGACCCTGGAGGCATCGGAAGTATTGATTAAAATTTCGTCTAGAAGTATTAAGTACTGTGATATCCATTACTCTGTTAATATATGTGTATGTGTGCAGCGCGCCAGAGTTTGACAGATGATGGATACGTGTGTGAATGCAGGCCGGGCCGGGAATGCATAAGGTGCACGGTAGGGGGAGCCTGGAAACGTTATAAGCCGTGCAGATGAGAGAAGCGGTCTCTTTATCCTCGGGTCTTCTTCTACTTAATATTAGCTATAAGTGTAATCATTATATCAATCTGTGTATCTATTATTCTTGTATTAAACAGTGAATTGTTGTATAGTAGTCCGAGTTTCATTGCTACACATTCCGACCTGATTACACGAGACAAAGCAATCAATCTAATCACCAGATTCACCACAAGTACATTTACTATTGAATTTACATTATGTCAGTTATAAAAACAGTTATGATTAACAGTATAAAAGTCACGCGGCCAATCTCCAATCAATTTCTTGTGTTGTACGGATATTTTGTCTGAAATAACTTCACATCATAACAATCTTGAGAAATATGATATGTGACGATCTGACTCGAATAACACGGCCGCACTGAACTCAGATATACCAACGTAGACAATTTATAGCGTCACTGACGTCTTCATAGGAATGTCCTCATAATCCCGCACGCTCCACCAATAATTAACATTTAACAAATAGTCATTCTAGTTCTTATTGATATTTTTTGTGCGACGCAGCGTTTCGTCTATCGTAAATCCGATTGGCTAGACACCCTACTCCCATTTATATTCACTTAATAATACATTCATGCATAAAATCTTTAAGCGTAAATTTAACAGCCACAATAATAACTGGCGGAAAATGAAAATGAAAAAAAATCTATCTAAATCGGTGAAAGTATTCTGTAGCTACTATTGTCTGCTAAATGTTTACTTTGGAAACATTCCAAATCGTTTTTTTCTTCTTCAAAATACAATACGTTACAAGAGCAAATAACGAGCTGGGAAGTCGGTTTCTGGTACACTGAACTAATTTTCTTGCAGGTTTATTTCCTTAGCCTTGACACCGAGCTGTAAAATTTTACACATTCCCGATGGATTTGAAGATAAATCTAGTTGGAATATTTTGATAGACCGTGAAAATGCACCCGCAGATAATTGAAATGAAATAGATTACAAGCACACTTTGTACTGTTTAAAACTGGGAAACATAAACATCGCTTGTATTACCATCTCGTTATTAACGTTTCATTTCGTGTTTCGGAAATATTTTAGTGCATTCTGCTAAATGTAGAAAATCGTTTTATAGATTGTGTAAAGTTTTGCGTAATAAATTCTCCCTCGCTTCAGACGTACAGAAATCGTGGTTTTGAATGATTGAATATTTTATTGATGAATCGCACCCAGATTCATCATCAGACCGCATATATTTTATTTTATTATTAGTTAGGCAACGCAACTTCAATTGCTAATGATTTTATGAAACATTATATTACTTACATAATAAGATATATATAAAACACTATTTATTAAATAAATATCAAATATCTCACAGAGACAAAGCTATTTTTATTATATTTGTTTGGGATATATATTTATGCTTGAACGAAGATAATGTACTGTGCCTTCCACCTCCCCCCCCTTCCTCACCATCCACCGTGTCAGTCGATCGACGACCCTGAACCGGAGCGGTAACAAGTAAATTTCGCAGTATAACAAACGAGTGATACGTGTGTCTAAGTGTCTATCCTGTGCAATCTGAAGGAACAAGGCCCTGAACGGAGATAATGTTACAAAACCTAAAGTCCACCTTGGAGGTGCCAGAAGAACGGGACTGTGGTGAGTCGAACTTCCTTCCGAATATCTTATTTCTTCCGGCATCTATGCTTTTACGTAACAATATTTAATGGAAAATATATAGAAGTATGGGGTAATTACAGAGCTTACGACCTAACGTTCACCATTCTCACCCCATCAATCTCCATATCAATCGAATTTTTGAAAGTTGTATATATATTAATATGTGAACTCGCTTCGAGTACTAACTACACTATCACCAACTATTTCACCAATCATTTTTCCTTGAAACAGCATATATGTCAACTCAATGAGAATGTTTTTAACACATTCTACTAGAATACGCCTGAAATATCAATATTTTTCAATTCTTTATATTATTTATTTTATTTTAGCAATATTAGAATATGTCCGAGAATACACAATTATTGATAAATCAAATGTTTTAATATCTATGGTATCTTCTTCAGAAAACAATGTGTACTAAAATAAAAAATGCAATTAAATGAATTCGCCAATAACTTTTTGGAAACAAACCATTCTTTTGGCATTAACAAGAGTTTAGAAATTATACATACAAATACTATGGGTTTTACAGTTAGATAAATTATAAATAAGAAAAAGTGTTAATAGCAAATTAAATATTATAAATAACCAAGTAGTCACCTTTTAATTTTTTTTTCACAATAGTTCCTAATTAGTTACCCACCACTCATAGTCTATATAAGATAACATATAGGTTCGAAAATTTGTCGTCAAAAATACTGTCGCTGTAGCATAGTTGGTAATGCACCTTCCCCGGATTGAAAAAGAGATCCAGGTTCGAATCTCGGTAGCCCAACAACAAATTTTTTAGATAAAATTGATTTTATATGTATATCTTTATAATACATTTTATTAGTATTAAGATTTTAGACTCAATTTTACGATTTCAATATAGGGTAGACCTAAAGACACATTACCATTTAAGAATAAAATATTTTTATTTATTTTATATATATGATACTTTCCATAGCGCAGAGATTTTATTTTATGTCTAGATGAAAAATAATATTTTGTAAACGACCCCCATTTTCATCTCTACATACGTGTGCTTTCCATAACTGCGCGCAAAATCGGATTTCTCTACGAATATAGTTTTTAACTTTAAATATATTGAGGTTCGTTCAATACTCGTTCATATAAATATTTCCACAAATAATAATTTCAAGTAATTCTGATTTTTATTTGCCTTCACGTTCTCCTGATTTCGCGGCTCTAGATTCCGGAAAGGGTTCTTATTTTTTAAGTCATTTACGAGATATTATTATTCACGTGTGTGTGTGTGTAGAAAAACATCTACGCTATGTAAAATATCACGTTAAAGATAAATAAAAATACAAAAAGTTATTTAAATTTTAAATGGTAAGTTGATTTTACAGCCACCCAGTATTATCTTGGATTTCTCCATTAAAATTAAATTATAGTGTAAACTTGGAGGAATAGTTCCTCTCTAGTGATAGGACAAAAAGATGAATAGTTTACTATCGTGTTTTGGTTGAACATAGCAGGAGATAAAACTAAATTCTTTCTAACATAATTAATGGTATCACATAATAAATGGTTTCCTCGCAATTTCGCCATTATTTTATAACAATATTAATATAGTGTGTCCCAAAAGTCTCTTTCATTTTTGTTCATTCGCTGCACCAATGCGACGAGCGTGAGAGGAACGGGAGGCATGCCGATCGCTAGCCGCGTCCTTGGGAATTCAGTCGCTATGGAGCGTGTCCTTACAAGTTCGTGAAATCGATACAAATATAGATTGGCCTCCACGTAGCCCCGACTCGACACCAATGAACTTTTTTCCATGAGGCAGCCTTAAATCAAAGGTATACAGTTACAATTTTCCGTCTCTGGACCAATAAGAGAAAATATCCGAAAAGAAATGGCAGCAATCACGAAGAATACGTGCCGAGCAATTCTCAGAAATTTTGCCTCCCGTTTAGAAGAGTGCCAGCGAAATAACGAATCACATTTAGAAAACATAATTTAAAAAAATAAATTCCCAGGGACTGTACTTAAATGCAAAATGAACATTTTAAACCCATCCATTATTTTATTACAGAATTTATATTATGAAAAAGACTTTAGGTCATCTTGTATACAATTATTTTTTCGAGATATTAATATTTACACTGTTCAAACTGGTATTTTTGGTATGTGGAATAATGAACGCTGTCATCAGGGTTTTGAAAATTATTTTTTTGATTTCTTAGGCAGAGTTTGGTTCGTCGCTCATTTATTGGTGAATTTTATATAACATACATATTACTTGCAAACAAATAAATATTGAATATAAAATATTGAGAGTATCAAGTATTAACATATTATTGAGGCGTTATGTCCTTCATAATAAATTGTAATTAACTACTCTCTGTGACTACCAAATATAAACTCACAAATTTTTATCAAACCAAAATGGCAGCCTAACAAAATCGGCCTGGAATATAATATTCACCCTGTACATAGAAACACTGCACGGAATGGGTCATAAGTGATCTCTGTATACAAAGTAATCTTAACAAAAGTAGTGTACATTAAAATCTTGCCACGGTATACATGTGTCGAAAACAGTTTTGTAAAGTTAATCCGTGTTCACGGAGTCGATAACGATGGGTCTATTCAGCAGATCCAACTACGCAGAGAGGGCGACCGGACCTGTTAAATAGAACAAATATTTTTTTTGAGATAAAAAAAATACACAATATATGAAAATACTCCCGAAGTCATGATTTTTTATTCATTCACTATGAAGCGTTTTCAAGAGTATATCACCAAATGGTCTGTATTCTATTATATCTACATATAAGACAGTTTATATATACATATATATATATATTTAATTATAATATTTTATAATAACACTGCGTCCGCGTACAATATACACTTCTATTATAAAAATGCCAATATTGATATACCTAGCATCATAATCTGTGACTGAGTGGTCTAAGGCGTCTGAATTTCACTCACTCTAGGAGTGCAGGTTCGAATCCCTGTCCGTCTAATTATTTTATTAGTTATTTTTACTGTGTATTTAGCCAATACACAAACCGCTCAGACCTTACACAAATGGTAGTGAATTTTTTTTCGGAAAGACTGGCCGTGACTGCGAGGCAACCACTTTTGGCCGCCCGCATAGCTACTAGTAAATTATTAGTATCTTTCACATAGATCAGTGATGGCGAACATTTTGGGCTCGGCGTGTCAAAAAAATTCAGAAACTTAACTTTGCTGGCGTGTCACCCTCCTTCCCCTAACCCTTGTATAATAAATAAATAATAATTTCAATTTAACTGAAAATAAATATGGAACCCATAGTATTTGATTTGATGACAATTAATTAAGACTCAAAAGAGATACATATGTAATATGTATGTAGTGATAAATTTCAACGTTGTTGTTGGGTAGACGTCCGGTAGCGGGACACGTGTTCTTTGATATCTCTGATATTAGTGAACGCTGGCGTGTTGTCCAAAACGCTGTGGCGTGTCACCTTTGTTTGACACGCGTGTTATAGGTTCGCCATTATTGACATAGATACATTCACTCGTACATCATTTCAAATTTTATAATATGACTAATTGCACGGCATCAAATCAATACACCAAGCCTGTCCAATTAAAGTGTTGAACAACTTGAAGAGATGTTCATGGTTTAGAGGAGATCCCAATAATGTAGTAACTCATGTGCACATGATCAGGTCGGAGAGTCTGACAGCCGAAAAAAATCGAATAATTATTTTATTAGTAAAAAACACAATTGTTTGAATCAGTTGTGGAAATTTATGGGAATATTATCATTTCTTACATCAGATGGCGGGATTCAAGTAATTTATTAGACTGTTACTTGATTTTGTTGATTTAACGGAATAATATATTGTATTGTATCGTTTGATCTATGTACATATATAAAAGTCAAATAATACAACTAAAAGTACAGAACCGCGAGAGCAAAGTAAAGAAACGTATTTAACTGATATGGGCTGCATTTGGATAGTTGAAACATACCTTAAAACCAAAGCATTACAATATGTAATGCTTACTTTCTCCCAGCGCTTTGTGTACTAGCCGTATATGGCCGAGACGTGAACCCTCATCGCCAATGTTATAAACAAATTAAAAGTTGCCCTAAGATAATTTCTCTGAGAGATCGAGTACCTCTCTAATGTACAGAACCAAAGTTTCCAAACCAAATTGTTTATGTAGCAATTAACTAGATCTGACTAATCGAAAATATGATGAGGGATGAGGAAATAAGGTAAATAGATGAGAGGGGCTGAAGATAGAGGAAATTGGCCATTCTTTAGGGGGGCATATCTAACAGTGGAAAAATTGCAGGCTGGGTGACGATGAACGGAAGAATTTGACTCACACTTCCTGCTTTAAGGTTTGTTCTTATCGAAACAAGTTTCTTTTAAATTGTAGATTTTTTTAATAGTTATTGGATTGTCTTGAATCGGTAGATTCGGATTTAGTATCCGATGTGGGAAAATAAATACACAGATACATATATACAGAATAATTTAAATACCAATAACATGTCGTACCATTAGTGATCAGTCTTTATATTATATATATTTTTCATCGGAAAATTGTAGCAGTAGAGTTTGTGTGCAAAATAATTTTTACCTTCAATTGAACCTGCGAATAGAGACGAAGAAAGAGCTAGGAAAATATCTGCTGAGACAGCTGTGTGGACTTTTATAGGGGTGAGTCTTTATATGCTTTTCTGTAGGCTGAGCAGGATTATTTTAAAATTAAATCGGTGTGTCTAGAAGCTTTGCAACAGCTGTAGCAGATAACATTTTCTATTCATCCGACAATATTTGAGTTGTTATTTTTTAATGTACTTTTAGAGGTCTTAGCTCGTTTCTCCGCTAAAAAAACTCATGCAAGAATAATCTCAGAAAAAAATGTAGTGAAAAATTGACCAAACATATACCACGGTGACTGTACATTTTATTCAGTACCAATATACGTCGAACTTAAGTTTTGACTTAAAAAACAACACACAAAATAAAATGCCATAAAATTGTTTTCTAACAAATAGTAATTAAAAATTGACAAAAATAAATGTAATAAAATTACATTCCTTCTTTTTTTCTCTGTGAACTGTACACGCGTGCAATGTTTACAAATAAACATGAGTACTACAGGTCGAAATTTTAGTCATGGTACTTCAAGGATGTGTTGTGTACCGATTCACATTAATGTGTGCGTGAGCGCTAACTAAGCGAGAAAGAGACAAAGTTATATGACCGCTTCACACTAGACAGTAATGTAATATCGGTTGTGTACAATACATACAGAATAAAAGTAAATTCAACTCATTGATAGTAATAATTATTAAACAATTTTTAAAACTTTCCAAAATTTCTTGGTGGTTATCTATCATATTAATATAATAAAATATACTGTTCACTTTTAACCAAAATTTATTTTCTTCACTTACTAGTTTCAGCTGATGAAGGGCATCGATAGAGTCATTATTATTATTAAGATGTGATTAATATTAATTCATTCTATATCCATAAAATAATTAAACATTAAACAAATATATATATTATTAAGGATTCGAATCTGGATCTCTTTCAACCTCCAACTATGCTACAGCGACAGTACTTTTTATGACAAATTTTCGAACCCATGTCACACTCTTTCAAATGAATACATCTATCGTTCCATTATTTGAAAGCCATCTACTTTATTTTTACGCAATCTTAAATACCTTTGAGTAAAAGTTCGAATCCCGGTAGCGCAACAACAATATTTTTCGATAAAATTGATTTTATATGTGTATCTTTCTAATTAATACATTTAATTAGTATTTAGAATATCACAGACCTATGTTCTGAATAATTACAACTTTACAATAAAAATATATTCTCCTTAATAATATATAAGTTGTATTAATGTGTCAAAAATTTAATAAAAATGAATTGTTGAAGTGTCTACGGTTTACTCAAAGGTATTTGAGATTCCATAAAAACAATGTAGATTGCTTTCAAATAATGGAACGATAGATGTATTCATTTGAAAAAGTATAACATATGGGTTCGAAAAATTGTCGTCAAAATTATTGTCGCTGTAGCATAGTTGGATAATGCAACAAAAATATTTTTCGATAAAATTGATTTAATATGTATATCTTTATAATTAATACATTTAAAATATATGTACTATTATATTGTAATAATAAAAAATTTATATTAGAAACAGATTCGTCTTTGGCCGATTGTACAGCGCCATGCGTGAAAAATCGACCTGTAATTATACTCGTTTTTTTTGGCGTTTTCTAAAGGGAAATCAAATTAACAAAGTTATGTTAGTCTACACACGACATAAATTAGTCAACGTCGAGTATCTTTACGATTAGATCAAACATCGCGCTGCCAGTGACATTTATATAGTGTAGGCCGTTCTGGACTATTGCATCCCGACGGTTGACTGGACGTTTAATTATATTTGTGCGACAGTGGACGAGGAGCGCTCGCGATGTCTCGGACAATGCCAGTCAAAACAAAGAAACATATTTTTGCGAGTGTGTATGGGCCGGTGCCAACGATCGCACAAGCAGGTACAGATGGCAAGGCTATTTCAGGAGATGCCCACACAAAATCGGTTACACCCCTTTGAAGTGACAGTGTGGTGATTGTTTCGGATATAATTATACGACAAAAATATTTTAATTACCGTAGTTCATTTATTCTAAACACTGTGCTGTAGGTTTATTTTAAAAATAAACGTTTATATTTATATACATCATAAAGTGTGTTCAAATTCCAATTAATATCTTAATGAGGTGAGTGGAAAAATGCTTCAAAAATAAGACACATTCATTTGTGTTAGTCGTAATCTTCCTCCCCACCAATCCTCGTCACTCCCACGCCCCCGACCGACAGTGAATTTCGTTTTGTATTTTATTTAATGGATCAGTTAAGGTACGTTCGTTTTGACGGAAATAGAGTTATATCGGAATCTATCTATTTTTAATTATTCAGAGCGGTTTATACAAAATTTGTTATTTTAAAATTTATAATCTTTTAATTCATTTAACAATTGATTTACAGTGGAACCCCGATTTTACATGCGGTCACGTTTTCCCTCCATTAGCGTGTTATTTTTGCAGTCCCGTGTCATTTCAGTACATTAAAAATCCTATTTAACGTTTGTCTTTCTCGCGATTTACGTATAAAATTAATTGAAATTTGTTCAGCCAGTTGGCTATTCGCTGTAGAGCAGCCAGGAGTGTGTCGGTCGTTTATACACATTTTTCATTCTCATACTTGCGTAATTTTTACGTTTCGTTTTTTTATTAGTTTTTAAAATTTTATAATTGCTTGAAGATAGTAGAGATAATAATGATGGCTGGGAAAGAATTTATGAATTACCCTTGCAGACTTACTTTGATGTTGACTACAACGTAATAACATCGGACGTAGTGGAAATTGATGAAATAGTGGACAGTCGTATAAACGAAAACTTGACACAAGAAGAACCTTCCTGTTCATCCCATAAATCTATTTTCTACATGCCATGAGGTATATTGAAGGCTTCGTAGCATATTTTACTAATATTAGTAATGTACCACCAGAAACCTTTAGTTTAATTTATAATTTTGAAAGAACTATTTAAAACCAACAAAAAAACATACATCAAAAAATATTGTTTGATTTTGTCAATAAAAATTTATTTAATGTTTTTTAATACCCCCCAATTTACATTTTCCCTCTGTTTACATTTTTTTTAGTTGGACTCGTCAAAAACTTAAAATCGGGGTTTCATTGTATTTTAAATAATTTGTGGCATAAATTTTTTCTTTCACTTTTTTTATATTTCTGTCAAATTTACATAAATTTATAAATTTATAAATTTTCCAATGAAAATAAATAATCCATATCTACTCTATCGACTGCGTGGTACTAAATTGCTTCTTATTTCAAGTCAAACTGTTTCTCAGATATATTCCGTATTTAGTCGATTACAAGTGTTTTTCCTATTTTGGTGTCTGAATTCGGGGTGCGTCTTACAATCGATGGCGTCTTACAATCGCTGTAAAATTCCGCAGTCGCGATGAATCATCGCTGATTACTAGTAGAACTGAGTCGAAAAGTGATTCAGAAAAATCGGACACTGAATCTGAAGACATTTCAGACTCTGATGGTGATAGTAAATACATTATATGCCTATTTTTAAATCATTTTTATTGTGATTATATGACTTTGTCTGTTACAATAAAATTTACATAATGTTTTTATTTTTTATTATTGGTATATAAAAATTAGGCTACCGTCTTATAATCGGGAAATACGGTTCTATTTTTTGCTATGTAGCCTTTATTGTCCATCCTGCTCTAGCCAAATTCACGCACACGTCCACAACACACTCCGCCATATTAGTCAAAATAACAAATGAGCGCTGGTGTATTTTGGGGAACACCAGGCGCTCACACATATCACCTTCCGATCCATATTCTGACATAAACACTATCATTACCAACACCAATTTCCCCTAGCGCCTAAGTGATCAACCAATATAAGAAAGATCGTGTTTTTGTAGATTTATATCCCCCACGCACAAGTATCGCTACACATCAACTATTGGGGCATAGCCTTGGCAATAGGACTTGGTCGAAACTAACCATGGTTTCCCACCTATAAAAGCTCTATCTAAGAAGAGACATCAGTTCTGTACAGTTCCGCTGAAAACTTGAATTTGAAACTGCACCAACTTAATGTAGTATTAAAAAACACTTATAAATCATCCTGTTTTAATTGATTTGATAACAGTTAGAGAGCAACAATTTATAAAGGAGAAAAAAAGCTCAGAAATGCGGAAAAACTAAAACAATTATTTTCTCACATTCGCATTCCGCATAAAAATACTACGGAACATAAATATTCAAGGCGATTAAAAAACGGCTACACGTTGCTATTTATCGAAATTTAAGAAATGGTAAATATGAGCAGATTCTATGAAGTTATTAAATTTAATTGATCGCTTACGCGATTTCTGTATCCGTAACGTGAAGTATATTTTATTAGTATTATCGAATATTGAATGAGAGCAAACCGCACGCCGTTAAGTCTAAACGGAAAAATATTTATTTGGTTTGAGGAACTATTTTCAAGAACATCATAATAATATATCGTGTATATCTAGCTACCTACGTAATAAAAATACCATTAGTATCAATAATAAACTCGAGTTGTATAAGTAGCATATTATATTATAATAAGGCAGCGTATATTTCGTTACCTACGTATCGTTTCGACCTTGCGCATATTATTTGATATCGGAAGGGAGATTTTATATTAATGGAGAGATGATATATTAACCCAATATCTGGAAGATATTCCATCACTGATAATATTATATGACATTTATATTGGTTCATAAATACAGACTGTGTTTTAATATTTAAATCGTTTTAAAATGATTAATTTATAACAGTAGCTATTTAAATCAACCCTTATAATTAGTTAATGTAAAATAAAAAATATCCTATGCCCTGGATAGTAAAAAATGTAACAGATTTTTTTTCGTTGTCTCACTCTTCTAGATCTTCTTCATCTTAAAGTTGCATCCACGAAAATGTCCATTTTTAGGCTATCATGTAGACGCATTCTTAATTCTGATGTAAAATTAGAAGAAACTTTTGTTTACTATGGTAGATAGAGCTTGCTGAGGTTGGATTTGTTACATAATTGAGATATTCGTGCGTCGCGCTGTTCACGGAATTTATAACATTCTTCTTTATTAGTATATTTCGTTTTTTCAAATAATATAATAATTCTGGAGCCCATAATTTAAGGTGTTTATTGTGTTAATTTTGTATTATATACCTCTATCGTTCTAGTGTGATATCGAAATATAATTTGAATTGTTAAGTGATCGAATTTAAGTAGCCGCATTATACCTATATATATATATATGATATGTCATAAAAATAAAGCACATTTTATGTGAATTAACAAATATAAAAAACATTATAAAAAATCCGTCTACCCCAGTCATACAGTTCGTAAGATTAATTATGAGTATTTTTTTCTGAGAATAGTCACTAATGATTTACTCGTATGATTCGTCAGAAAATGTTCGTATTATAAACAAAATTATTTAGTTTAAAAATCAACGCATTACGTGATGGAGCATCCGAAATAGTTTTATTTAATCGCTTTTAACACAGATTGTAAAAGTCTGAATTTATCAAACAACCACAAAAATTTCCAGCCCAATCGTAACATTTTATATGATGAATACAATATATCAAAAGCTTTTAACCAATAAAACATACCAATGGGATATTTACACTATTGGATTAAAGGAAATATCAAGATTCCTTTCTTAATATAATTCTTGTATTTATTTAATACATGCTTCATTTCGTATCGAAGTGGGTAGTGTTTTTCTCTTGTATCATTAGCTATATGTTAGATATAATTACTCTATAATACAATATAACGGATTATTTTCTGGGGGAACCCGCGTCAAATAGTCCTGAGAAGGACTTTTATACTCCAGACGTTTCGACGAGTAAATGTCATTACTCATTTTCAACGACTTTTATCCTGATTTATGGGAATTAGGCCTGGAGCTAAACAAAGAAAAAACAAAGCTTCAAATTGTCGAAGATTTCAATTATCTCGGGTCCATAATTACTGACGACGGTGGCTGCGAGACAGAAATTAAACGTCGCATAGGTGTGGCGAAAAGTTCTACGTCCAGACTTGACAAAATATAGAAAGACCGCGGTATTTCCAAGACAACGAAGGTCAGGCTTGTACAGTCTTTGGTGCATTCTTTATTTTTATGGAATCATGGACCCTGAAAGCAGGGGATAGAAGGTGGATTGATGCCTTTGAGATGTGGTGCTGGAGACACATGTTGCGCACACCATGGACGACGAGACGCATTCTGCGGGAACTGAAAATCAAGGACAAACACTTCAATATTTCCCTGAGACAAGATAGACACTGAGAAGATAAATTGGAGAAACTTGACTTAATGTTGGACTGACCTAGTGGAATAGATAACAGGAAATTCTCTGGTGACAGTCCTGAGATCTGCAGGATGCCGAGAATGAGAGACCAACATGAATGATGTTCATTTAAAACAGCACTCTGCAAGACGAGGCCCTTTCACTGTATGCGACTTTCAAATTTTTAGTGCGAAGAAATAGTGCCGTGACAAGGCACTTGTTTCCACCCACGCTGCAATGTAGCGTTCAGTCTACAGAATCATTAAAAGTACTCAGTTCAGCTAAAAAATATTTTCATATTTTTAATGCGACTCTCGGGTTACCTACAATTACCCTACTTTTAAACATTCGATATTTGTTAATTACGCCCTTTTTTAAGTGTAATACTAACAATACGTTATGTAATATATTATTTTTAATCATGAAAAAAAATGCACCAAATCTCGAGTATCTGAATCGCCATGTCATTCATCCACACGTTGAACCAATTGTATATCGCGCACGTTTTCATATTAACGCGTTTGTTTTGTTTTGGTAATATTATTTCATCGTCATGCATCTAATATTTAAAGATTTGAACATTTTTTTTTAACTACAACAAAGTTTTTTTTTTACTGTTTCCGAGGTAATTTTGTAGAACTCCATAATCACACGTGTGAAAATAAAACACTTGTTTTCTGATTCTACTCGTTTAATTTACTTATTGTCCATCTAACAATTTAACTTAACAACTTGTATTTATAACTATAATGGGGGATAGCTATACAGTTTTATTTGCATGAGATAAAAAAGGACAACATTATTCATTGGAATTCTGAGGATTTCTTTGCATTTTGAATGCTTCTAATTATTATAAGTAACCATTCAGTTTCTACACTAATGATATTTTAGTGTCATGGGTAATTTGTAGAAAAAGACAGCTATATAATTTTACAATCTAAGAAGACAATACGGCAAGATACAGATTTTTGATATTCTGGAGTTTATATAATGTTTGATCGATTCTAGGAAATAGTTTTGCTCACCACGAATGATATTTTTAAAATTAATGTAGCAATATCGAATTGGTGATCTTGTTAGAAGCAAGTTCTTAAACAATTTATTTTCTACAAACGTCATCTAAGTATTATTTTAAATAAATCTAACGTTATCGTGCGAGATTCAAATAATTTTAAATGATATATTACTGAAGAAACACACTTTTTTCGTGTAGATACCATCAATTGTTTTTACAACGTTTCTCAATGATACATAATAAAAAAAATTACCCATTGATTCTTATTTTGATAAAAATCTTACATGGATTTGGTAGGCGATATTGTTTTGACAAAATATTTTATTTTATTTTTATTTTAATCATAAAATATAGTTTATCAGTAAATATGAAAATCACAACAAAAGCTAAACAATAATTAAACCAGTTCAATGTTTTCTCAGAAGATACAAAATACTTTAAACAGTGAGTACAATTTTAAATTTAAGAAGGACTATAAAGCAGAAAAATGTGAGAAATAAGTTGAGAATAAAAATTTAAACGTAAAGAAAAAAGTTATAAAAAAGAATGTAATAAAATATTAGAGGGGAAAGGAAAAGTAAAATGGGTTAGGGAATAAAATCCGAGTGATAAAAATAAAAATAAAGGCCATTAAAGTTTATGTATTGAATTTAGATTTAATTGAGGTAACTGAAATATTGAAAATGTCTAGTTTGTTTAGGGTGTGAATTGAAATGAGTTTTGTTTGGAATTGATGTTGCAACGTGGAAGATTATATGTAAGATTAGTTCTGATTGACCCGGCTGGTATTCGAATGAATATGCGTCTGAGTAAATCAGGACAGTCTACTTTAGAGCTGATAGTCATTTAAAGTTAAACTCATCATATATTGCATTGATTACAGAAAGGCCGAATTACATGCTGCTCTGCACCATGTACATCTTAGTTGGGCTCGCCCTTACATCCACTATCATAGAACTGGTGAGAAGACAATATGCCCAGTCCTGGAGGCATCTGCAGGCCTTGAGGGGGCCGTTGGCTGATACCCTCAGGAGACTTGGGGAGAATGCCGGGGGCTCTCTAGACATAGCTGCTCTTCAGCAGGATCTGAGGAGAGTGTTGACAGTGGTGAGCCATTATTGCTAATACATATGTAATATAAATTTTTATTCTTTCAATAGTGGGATATTAAGAAATGTAATTTAATGTAATTAAGTCTCCATCGTAATCGACATAATTAAGCAGCGTTTCGATTGTTATAAAGAAAATTATTTAGTAAAACGATATTAAATATTAACACATTAATTAAAATGATATAAAATATATTTATACATTTTTTATTATGTAGGGCATTACGAGTTGAATGCAGCACAGGTTAGAATAAATTAGCCACATTATGAACATGGCCAGCGACGTCCCTAGGTAAAGTGCCGCCCTTAGGTGAATTTCAGAATGCCGCCTTAAAAATGTGATCTTCTATCATCTTATTACGATTTACCGTGTATTTTTCAAATGCACGTTGCCCTTTAAAATTACATTGTTTTATGACGTGGTCAATACTGTGCTCCAATTAAAGAGGCCTTGGACATCTGCGTACTCCGGAACGTCGATAAGGCTGTTATATTCTCCGACTCGCAAGCAGCTCTTGAATCCCTTTCTGCTAATATGAAAATTTGGCTAGACAATGAGAAAATCTGTTCTATGTCTATTTAATTTGGACAGCAACAATAAACAGGTGTTATTCGTTTGGATTCCTGCACATAAGGGAATACATGGAAATTAGTGTGTTGATGAACTGACCAAGGAGGTCACTCTTTCCGGAGTTTTCCCTCATCAATTCCATATCTTGATGTATGACAGACTTAATCTGCTAAAAAAACGTACGAATTCTATCTGAACTGTACAATGGATAAATTCAAATAATCATAAGGGTAATCGCCTTAAAATAATTCAAAGATCTATTCCCCGCACTCCTTGGTTCTCCAAAAGAACAATATCTCTAGCATATTGGCATTGCATATTGGCATACATATTCTAAAAAAGATACATATTTCTCATTTACTTATTTAAATAAAAATAAAATTAGAAAGCTGCACAGAAACATTAATTTTTTTAAATTAAACATTGTATTGTATAATGTTAAGCGGCAGTCAGCAGCAGCGTTCTTCCTCTCGTTCTCTCTCTCTCTTTCTCACTCTCATGCTCCTCTCATTGTTTACAAGTGCCGTTACATGCTGCTTAAGTATGCTGTGTAATTTAAACGATTAATGCGGTAAAATAATGCATAGAGGAACTATCCAAGCGATCAATTTTTGGTTGTTTTGTATGAAATTAATACGGTATTTGAAGAAATAAACGATACATGCGGGAAAACAATTATTCGAGGAACGATCGATTGAGGTTTCACTGTACATTTAATTAAATTGCACGAAACCATAATATAATACATAAAAGTTAATAATTTTTTTGTATAATATTATATATAACCACTTTGGTTTTATTATTTAAGACCATCCGGTTTGAGATCGTCTACTCCTTCGTCAGGATAAAATAAAATAAAATCTAAATCTATTTAGCCAATTTACGACGTTAGTAAATTTTCCCTTGATTTATTTTTGCCTTATCCTAATTTCAACTTCCCCACCCTTTCTTCGCGCAATTCTACTCTCCTACATTCGCTTTCACTTTCATCTCACATTTTGCCTTATTACTGCGTTTATTTAACATTTGTGAATTTTTATTTTAGTTTACACCTTATACGATATATTTAGATATTATATAACTTTCAAAATCTGCACTGTGTATCCGAGTTCCTATTACATGTTAAGTAAAAATAAATATTTGTGTCAGGTGGCGTTAGGGTTGATAGAAATGGGCTTTAATTGTCTGAACCAGACCGAACCAGTTTGAACCAGTTAATGTTTCCAACATTCTTATGGCGCGTGTACACGGATTTGATTTCTCTTAGAAATACGATTCGAATGCGCTTAAAACTAAGCACAGAGTAGAGCGCGAAGCGAGTTATGAATCGTAGAGTAGAATGGCGCAATAGTGATGAGAAAAAATGACTCGACTCACTGGTGTGATTGTGAATGGTATTCGATAATATCAGTGATTTAAAACTGTGACTGTGATCACAGTTTCATAACTAATGCGCATGCGTCGCATGATAACCACAACACATGAAATAAAAAAACATAATTTTGAGCGTATTTATTTATCTTATTAAAACCTCATTTGCGGAAAAAACATACTCAAGCATAAATAATTAATATAATCGCAAAGAGAAAGAAAATGCTTTAAAAATGTTAATTTATTTTTCGGGTTAAATTCTCAGCCAATATGCGTAAAATGTTTTGGCAGAATCTACTAGATGGCGCTAATCAAATTATGTAAAATGCGCCAGATTCAAGTGATAATTGATTTAAACAGTGGGGTCAGAAAAACAATTGAATTTTTGACAAAAAAAAAACTTCAATCACGAATCATGATATTTACAGATATTCAATCACTAATAGTGAGTGTGACTCAAATACATTATTGATTGACTCACGGTTCGTGATTTTGAGCTCATCACTATGCATATGTATACGCATACTGACCTTTACTGACCATTAGAGATTAATGTCTCATCTGTAAATAAATACCGTTAAACGTTTCTTGAAACCGCTTGGCGTTCAATAATAAAACAAGTTGTTGTACATTAAGTATTTTATATTAATTATTAGAAAGCTATAAGTTTGCCGAAGTATACTATCTTTAATACGAGCAAAACAATTTCATCTATTTATCGAGCCGGTTATTTTAAATCTCAGAAAATTTTCAAATGTATTTAATTATTTTAAAAGTCGTGCAAAACCATTTTAATCAAATGTGACGAATTTTGACCAGAATTTTTGTCTCACGTTTTATTAATTGATAAAATGATATATTATTAACGCTATAGTAATCACTGGTAATAGAAATTCGTTATAATTTATAAGCAGCACATGGACAAAGGCAGCCGGAGGACTTGCTTCCTACATCACTTTAAATACCGTTCGGATCAACAATGCATAGCTTCAACTTCTTGATGTATTTTTACATTGTGTTTTGTTTTCTGCCAACTTTGTGTTTAAACTTTTAACTGACGTCTACGGTTGCAGACGTCATAAAGAAAAGCTTTCGAGTCTTGAGTAATCTCCCCGCTTTAAGCCCGATGACTGATATGCACTTTGAACTGAAGTATCCCGACGCCAATAATTCAACCGATATTTATAATTTATCGGTCGGATAACGGTGCAGTTCTTAAGTGTCCTCGTTGGCATTTCTCTTGAATACAAATAGTTTTAATGAAAATAAAGAATTAAGACAAAGCGTAGTTGGAAGAGATCAAGATGATTCCGCTGAAGCGAAAGCTTTCATGTGCGGAATGGTCCGGATTCCTTTTACACTATTTATCGTGTTCATTTAGCTAATGTGCTGCGGTACCTACTAGAATGCTTGCATTCATGTTACTGCGATATTCAGCAGCGTTCCCGGAGAGAATCTAAAAGATATATACGATGTACTTGTATTAGCAAAAAAAGCTAACACGAAATAATAAATAGTACATTTATTAATCATTATAAATTAATTTTATTTAATACTTCACTCCGCGGACCTAGATTCTTACCGGTTCATAATAATATTACGCCTATAGTAACACAAATTCCCACAGTTAAAAAAGGCAAATTTTAACGGGACGTGCTAAAATTATCGATATTTAATTCGATATTTCTTGTGTCTAACGAGTTAAAGAGAGTCACAGATACTAGAACACTTAAATATTTACTCGCTTTGAATTTTCCATCAAAATATATCCAAATCCATTAAAGAACATACATATATTCATCAAAATATATAAATATATATGTGCACGCCAATATGTAGCGCCTAATTCCAAAACCCTCTAAAACGACTTTGTGTTTTTGAGTTATGGGATATTTTGAAAGCAAATATTTGTTTTTACATCAGCTTTTTTCAAAGAGACAATTCTGTAATATAATTTTTTTTTCTGTATATATCGTTCTGGCAGCCATATTGAATTTTAGATCACGTGATCATCAACAAGCGTTGTGATTGGCTGATTTTATTTTAGGGCCACTTATACCCTGATTTTTAACATGTAATATTAATGGATTTAAGTGGCTTTTGCGAGAAACAATGCGTTCTGCATGTAGCTGACAAAAATATCTACAAAACTGCATATTTAACTATAATAATCAAATCCAATTTAGGGAGTTCTAGAATTAGGCGCTACATATACTTATATGTAATTATAATTTTTTTCTGTACAAATATAATCACATCTGATTGTAGATGAGGACAAGGTCGAATTTACAACCATGTTTTATTATTAATAGGATGGAATAACATTAAAAGATTTAGATTTAGTTTGAACCCATTGATAATTAGATTTAAAATCACTTGATAGTGTTGTACTGTATTAACAAAATCACCAAAAAGGTAAACAACTATAAGAGTTACATACTCGAGTAGGGATTGAGAAGATTTGCAATATACAAACTGCAAAAAATAATGTATTTGGGTGTTGCCAGTGTTGGTTTGGACCACATCGATGAGATTTTTATGAAATTATTGACTCGAAACAATCTCTGAGATGAATTTTGTTCCCATGAGATACTTTGGAGAGTTATCTCTAACGTAGTTCCCTTCACATCTCCACACCATGTCTCAGAGTCTCGACATCTCGTGCCTCATGTCACGTTTAGTCAAATATCAATGCATTAGCCATTGATGTTCCGTTCATCAGTCGAGTGAATTAGTATTTTTCCAGCAGCGGTCACAACGAAAAAAATGTTGGAAATTGAATGCCTTCCGTTTGCCAAACTTTCAGAATAATTAGTTGTAGATATTTATGGTTTTGGGTGACGTTTGCGCCCACATGTCGAGACTTGCTGTCAAAGCGAAGCGAGTTTGTCTCTTTTTACCAATCTCGAGCCGATCTCCGAGTTTACCTCCAAATTAAAATCGTGACACGTAAACATATTAATGAAATTTATCTCCGTTAAAACCGATTTGCATATTTTGGAAATTAATTATTTAAGCGTGTTGGAAATAAAATTAATAAAATTGTAACGATTTATTAGGAATCATTTATCAAAAAACTGCCTACAATACGACCTGTCGGCCTCCCTTATGACTCATCTATTCCCATTGTTAAAATCGCATTTTTAAACGACCATCATCTTTATTTTAAGTGCCTTGGAACTGTTTATACAATTTTTCGATGATCAATTCTTCGGTTGTTTGAAATATTGTATAAATGATTGATTGCACCGAACTATCCCGGCTGTTGAAGATGGGATCTTTTATTTATGTTGAACTATTTGAAATATCCCATCCGACGATGAAGAAAACAAACATTTTTGCAAGTGTTTTGTAAAATATGTATTTCTTTATTTTCATTTTTAAAAACGTATTAATAACGAATATATAATAATGATTGATGTCGTGACTGAATAATGAAGTTTGATTGACAATCAGTTGTGTATACGGCGGTGAAAAAAATGAATCAACTAGAATGATACACAGAAAAACTACATAGGTAGTGTACTTCCCCGGATTGGAAATAGAGATCCAAGTTCGAATCCCGGTAGCGTAAAAACAATATTTTTCGACAAAATTGATTTTATATGTATATGTTTATAATTAATACATTAAATTAGTATTCAATAAATAGTGGTTTAAACAAAGTGTTTTGTCTTATTATTTATAAAATATTTAGTTGCTATCGGGATTCGACCCTGGATCTTCTCCCATCCGGGGAAACACAGAACACAGAATTATGTTCTGAAAAAACTGCAAATTCACAATAATAAAGTGTTCTCCTTAATAATGTAATTTTTAATTAGATAATCTGATGAGCGTAATTTTCTTGAGTGCAATTTTCGTGAGCGGTGTTTTCTTATATGTAATGATTCCTGAACCTCGCAGAAGACCGTCCTTTGTTGTTCATTTTATTTCAACTGTCGCTGCTGTGATCACGAGCTTCTTGAAATTAATTTATTTTGGCAACATGTCCAAAGTTTATTAATGTGAATTCTTAAAACACTAACGTGTTCGTTTTTTTACTATTAAGTCATACCTTCATTCAGCTTTCTTGATTTACTGATTTACATTACGAACTACAAAATACGAACATGTACGAACTTTAAATTACATTTACTACTTTAGTCATTAACTTTGCCATATAGTAAACGATACATAATCATATTTTTATGATAAGCAAAATCAACTTTGTGGTTAAAATCCATTATTTTAGATTGTTCACTTTGTTGTATTAACTACTTAATGAATTAAATACATCTACCGGTATCAAAAAATATCATTTTCTTCTTCATAATATCATTAACTAATCAAAAACACATATTATATTGTTTCTTTAACAGAATCTATTTAAAAAAAAACAATGATTACTTAAAAAATAAATTTATTACCTAACTTAAATTATTACTTGACGATATAGAATAATTTTTAGGAAAATTCTTTAGAATAGGACTTGACTTATTTAACCAATATATTATGAACAACTAACTAAATTTAACCACAAGTCCCATTCTAAAAAATTTTCCTAAAAATTATTCTATTAATTTTGTATCATCTAGTAACAATTTAAGTTGGGTAATAAATTTATTTTCTAAATAATTATAGTTTTTTAAAAATATATTCTTTTAAAGAAACAATATAACATATGTTTTTGATTAGTTAATGACATCCTGAAGAAGAAAATGATAATTTTCGAAACCGGTAGATGTATTTAATTCATTAAGTAGTTAATACAACAAAGTGAACAATCTAAAATAATGACACATAATCAGATATCAGATTACGCATTCGCGTTTTTACTTCCATACTTTTCAACTCTTTCGGAAAATTATACCTACAAGTATAAGCCATGCTACAATCACGTAGTTATAGCTGTAGATTAATATAATTTTCTAAACTATAATAGAATGTTATACAACACATTGGAAAGTTTTAAATCTGTTTGAAAATATTACTGAGAAAATACGATAGTAGATTTTTGAATTTTATAACCTACACGAAGTTAAATGTCTGGTGGTTAAAACGCTGGCCTAGTGATCTAGTGGCCAGAGGGGTTCGCGTCTCAAGAATGATTAGTTGACGCAATTCGAATTGGATTCAAGAGAGGAGTATTGGCAAAGGAATCTGGCCTACCTTGATCTCGATCCTGGATTGGACGTCGTTTTTACCAAATAATGTAATGTTCAACTGTTTAGAACACCGCCTCTTCGAGGTCCTAGCGTTACGCACGGCGCTGCTTTCTGACGGTAAGAAAAAAATACAGATCTTGACAGTTCGGTATCAGAAGGTAATCTGTTTCCACGTCGATGAAATCAGAACGGGATAGGTATATATAAAGGTTTATATTGGAATGACGAAATGCACAGGGAGTAGGTACTCAACTTGCGTCAACAACACGAGTTTAGCTTAGTTTTAAAATAGTAAGAATAGTGATGTGACATACATTCCGTGTACGCATCTCTTTAAAAAAAAAAATCATTTGAATAATTGGCTACAGAAAAATGAATAATAAAATGGCTATATTTATTGATATATCAACTAAAGCTGTAGGTTTCAGGTCCTGTAAATGAACCATTGAAATTTATCTCTCGGAATTATCATTTTTAAATAATTGGGTCAAGTGCTAGTGTCAAAATATCAAAACTGAGTTCCCTTCTTATTTATTACTTTTGAGTTTTAGACCATTTTTCTTCCCATAGCAACCCAAACTGGTCTAAAACAGTCGATATTGTTAAGATTATTATTTATCTTGTAAAATAAAGTTAAGATATTGACTAGCTTATTGTGGTTGTCATATTATAGGGGTAGGTTATATGTATGTCATCAGTATAGGTGTTAGCGGTATGTTATAGCAATTATGTCGTTGTGAAAGAAAGTGTGGTTTATGTCGAAATGTAGAGGTGTATGTGATCATCAGAAGGATCGATAAGTGGATGCCAGGGCCCTATATCTCGCGGCTGTCAACTATGTTCAGATGAGTAAGATATCAGTGTGTGTGTGTGCGTATGTATGTGACAGTGACTAGAACAGATGAAACAAATAATCAGTAACTTACAGTTGATCTAGATAGTTGTAGAAGTCGTTTAATTAAGATAGTTGTACAATGACATGTAAATAGATACGGTAAGGAATTGAAGCGTCTGCTGGTTGCAGATCTGGTCAGGAGAGAGAACTGACTGGTTATGGCTGGCTCCCGGTGCGGCTCTGCTGCGATGTATTGTCGTCAGTTTGCGGGTCGGTACACCTGTACCTTAAAGATTGATACGAGCCTGATTTACCAACCAGGTAACAGTGAGGCGCGTTCAGGCCCTCCACAATATCATTAAATTATTTTGAATATCGATCTTTAAAATGTATAAATATTACATAAATCATTTAAAAAATGTGTCTAAAGACGTGCATCGCTTTTATAAAGCATGTTGGCAGATTTGTCAGCATTATTCATCCGCTCTCGTCAATTGCCAAAGCGAAAACAAACGAAAACGAGTTCCGGTTTGATCCGCCGGCGCCAGCAGAAAGTCATCGAACCAGAATCTAATACCGGCCGCAGAGATTGGATCTTCTCGCCTTAGAATGACACACGCGCATGTTTCGAATGAAACTTGGTTGCCTGGCATGCAAAGAAAATAAATAAAATATTAAAAACATCAATATAATTTGAATAATTCTGAGGTATAGAATCAAAATCAGACTTGTCAAATTTTTATGGTTAAACAATTATGGTTTTACAATTAAAATTCGCTTGTTACTTTAATAGCAGACATGTCTAATTGACAATTCATTTAAAATAAGACAAATATGTTTTCAGCCAATAAGACCTGGACATTTTCAATATGATTTCAATTATAACAGTTGTGGTACAATATTTTTGTGCACTTTACTTGAAAACAAGTAAAGTGAACATGTCTGTTTTTGATTGTAGTCATCACAAATGCCAGGACTTGTTAATGATTGACTCTTTGATAACCGTGAACTATCGCATTCCATGAAACCTCGTGGATACGCCCCATATGAGTGTTTACATATAACATTGTTATGATAATTTTAATTTACGATTCTTATGAATGCGGCCTGTCGAATAACGTTAATTATTGTAATACTTTTTTAAATTAATGTTACACGGGACGTAAACATATTTACGACAAGGTGTCCTAAAAGTCTTTTTCATAATGAACATTCTGTAATAAAATAATGGATGGGTTTAATAAAAAAAATATTATTTTCATATAAGAATTTAAATTAAAAATTTTATTTAAAAAAAAATATGTTTCTAAATGTGATATTTTATTTCGCTGGCACTCTTCTAAAAGGGAGGAAAAATTTCTGAGAACTGCTCGGTACTTATTCTCCGTGATCGCTACCATTTCTTCTTGAATATTTTCTTTTAATTGGTCCAGAGAGGGAGGATTGTTACTGTATACCTTTGATTTAAAGTAGCCCCATAGGAAAAAGTCTATTGGTGTCAAGTCGGGGCTACGTGGAGGCCAATTTATGTCACCTCATCGGGATATAAATTTTCTAAGGAAAATTTCACGCATAACTAGTAAGGACACGCTCCATAGCGACTAACGTTTCCAAGGACACGGCTGGCGACCGGCATATTTTCCGTCCCTCCCCCGCCCGTCGGTGTAGCGAATGAACCAAAATGAAAAAGACTTTCATAAAAACAAGGTATTTTTAAATACGCCTATATTATGAATTTCTATTATAACGTAAATATTTAACAAAACCGGTAGCTTGGTGTTATTTATTCTTAGATTCTTCAACTTTGCGTGTGACAGTATATTCACAAGATAAAACAGTTGACGTTCCCTGTTCTAAAATGTAAATATCTGAATTACGTAGGCAAATTTTCAAAATGAAAGTTTGCATAACAAGACGGGCGGAAAAGTTACCTCTCGTGAAACTTAACTTTCCCACTAACATGGCCCGAAACTAGAGAATTTGCAGATTTGGTAAGCAAACAAAATAAAATACAAAAAAAATAAAACATTTACAAGAAAGTAAAAAAAAATTAATTATAACTTGATTGTGGGAAATATTTATAAATAAAGAGGGCAATAAAGCGCAGTAAAAGTAATTCAAAATATCATAAAATTGGACTGTAAGTTAGCAGTGTCAAAACTTAATAAATCAGCGCAGTTAAACTAATTAGCCGTAATGAAAACTTTAACTTTACGAAAATTAACTTGTTATTAGAGCTTCGTAGGATATTTCAACCATTTCTTTGTTGGTATTAAAACCTTATTATAATACTCATTTTCATATTTTTTTCTTTTCAAAAGACATATTTAAGGTTTTCAAGGGTAAATGATAACAGATTATTTTTTGGGGAAATCCACGTCAAATGTTATTTTTATATTTGAAAAATTCTTTTGCTCTTCTAATTTTCAATCATAAAAAAATAACATGAACAGTAGAAACGACTCCATAAAAATTCCTGACACCTGGACAAATATCTTAGATATATCCATCCAAAAAAAACCATTTGTAATACACCAACAAAATCCCTCTGTAATAATCAAAGAACCACTTAGCAAGGTACATTATAAGTCACATTTCGTTAACATTAGATACAATTAATCGTGACGTCAACTAATAATATTAAATACCTACTAATATTTTAACTCATTTTTATTTTGGCTCTTGCTTCGAACGGTCGAGTTTACTCGTCAGTTTAGAGCAGGATTAAGGATAAAAGGTTCTTGAGAATGAGTAATGATATTAACTTGAAACATCGGTGATAAAGTTCTAAAGACTATTTTATGCGGGTTCTCTCAGAAAATAATCCGTTTGTGAATCATACTAAGACGAAATGATCAGAGAATTTTAAATGTGTTGCGGAAACTCGATCAAGGCAACTGAAGGGATGAGTGGAAAAGAAAAGGAAAGTCCTTTTTTTTTAAAAAATATTTGGAAAACATACAATTAATCTGTAAATACAAAAATCATAATGAAAGCGAAACAATAATTTAACCAGTTACAGGTTTTCTCAGAAAATACAGTATATTTTAGACAGTGAGTACGATTTAAAAAATACTATAATATACTTTCTCCTCTAATGCAAGTGAGAGAAATAGTTGAAAATAAAAATATTACAGAGGAGAGATAAAAGTTATAAAGATGAAAAAAATCCAGGGGGACGGGAGGGTGAGACGAAAGAAAAAGGAAAATGGGTTTGAGAATAAAATCTGTGTGATAAAAATAAAATGAAGGCCATTAAAGTTTACGTATTGAATTTAGATTTAATTGAGACTAACTGGAGTATTTAATATATCTTGAAATGAAATAAAGAGGGGCTCGGTAGAAAAAAGAGTTCTGTTATCCAATACTAGAATATTGAAGTAGAAATGAGTTCTGATATCCAATACTAGAATATTGGAGGCAGATGATAATAATGATGATTTATGTAAAATAAAAAATGAGAAAAAATACTATTAGATCTCTATATTATATATATTGCAATTACATTTTCCTTGTAGCTATTCAAGTTCTACTACTTCTAACGCAGAAGAATATTGTAAAATTTTGAAAAACTCGATTCAATAATTTGAGTACACCTGACCTAATTTTTTGCCAGATTTTCCATTTCGCGAGAAAAGTTTCCAGACATTGGTTCCAGATTCCTATCACGGACAATAAAATTGTCACATAAATAAAAATCTTATATATGGAATGTGAAAGTTATCTCAAAGAAAAATGTACATTATTAAAAACGACCTTCCCACGCATTCATTGCGCATCTTATCAACAATATAATACGTCAAATTTATCAAAATTAATAATAAGCACGCTGAAAAGTCCACTCAATAATAAATCTGTCACAAAACGTTCTGTAGTTTATAAAGAATGTCTCGAATCAATCTCGTATCGAATGCCAACTATAGTCAACTCTAATACTGGATGTGACGTGCTTTTCTCTATCTGTATAGTAGGTACATAGAGCTCTATGTAATCTAATTTCGCAGGAAACTTTATTTTAAAGGTACTACTCTGCATAGTGCATAGATAAGACTTAAAAAAGGAGTGTTACTTTAGTGATGCAAGCATTCAAACTCGTTTAGGAAAGATAAAAAAGCACAGGCCAGTAAATGAATAGATATGAAATAAAGTGTACGTATGGGTTTGGATTATTAGTTGCGAGACAAGTGGCATTCTATACACATTCATGGTGGAAACATAAATCCGATGACACATTTATGCAACAGTAAAAGTACTTACTTACCTTAAAAACTTTAAATTAAATATATACATATGCACGCGATATCTGGCGATATGATAGGTTCTGAGGGCACAGTAAAGAGGTACATATTAGAGGTATCTTATCACGGCGGATATCAAAGCATATGCCTATCAGAGGTAGGTGGGAGAGTGCTGGGGGAGGGGGATGTGCGGGTTGATGCATGGGGTGCGGGGTGGTGCGGAAAGGGTAGATGAATTTAGATGATTCTCAAGGGTTCTAGAAGTTAATGTTTACTTGCACAAAAAATAAAAATTCAAGTCGTTATTACCCGAATTAGCTTATCTTTGTCTATAACGTAACTCACGAATTTTGTCTATCCGTAGATTTATCCGTGTTATTTAGAAAAATAGCGAATCATTTGTAACAATTTTGTTCCCTTGAGTGCCTTCGACAGCTGTGGTTCCCGGGTTTCTTTTTATCAATATGGTCAGAAATGAAATATGAACACTACCATTAACCTTTTTTTGAGCGCGCTGATGCTCTGCCATCGTAGCTGGTCCGATGTTGTTGTTCTTCTTCTGGGTAGATTTCCGACCGACCGAAATGCGCACTGATTACTGCGATTTCTTTACCGTACGGTGTACTGGATGCAATTGCGTCTTGTAGTTTTGCGCGCTTTTCAATCTCCGAAAAGGGCGGCAATATTAATACACATATATGACCAATAGTTACAATAAGAAATTCCAGGTGTGCCAATCGAAGAAAGAAAGGCACGTAAACAAACTTCATGTGCATGCTCGTCGGCAATTTGCTAGTACTTAGGTTTTGTATGAACCTAACGTGTTTTTTTCAATCCTCGTAATAATTGTACTGAACTAAATATTTTCATTAAGGAGAACACATTTTTATTGTGAAGTTATAATTATTCAGAACATTAGAACAGAAGAAGATAGAGACAAAGAGTTATATAAGTTATATCTTTCAAAAGAAGAAGATAGAGACAAAGAGTTATAAAAGTTGTATCTTTCAAAGGAAGAAGATAGAGACAAAGAGTTATATAAGTTATATCTTTCAAAAGAAGAAGATAGAGACAAAGAGTTATAAAGATATAATAGAAGATTAGAAGTTGTAACAAACAAACAAACAGATACTTTATTAATTTAGAAATAAAAATATTTTATTTCCTTTACGGTTTGTCGCACTATTTTAAAAAGTTTTGTTTGTAAATGTTACGCGGGAGACAGAGAATACACAAGAGTCATTTTGTATAGGTTTTCAAGCGAAGACTCTCCTATTCAAAAAAGATATACCCATCCAATTTTTACGTTGTACGGCAATCGGAAGTGGGAGGCCAAACAAAATGATACGCTCTGGAGAGTTTTGGCAGCTATACAATTTTATGTAGCAAAAAATCACCATTCATTCCTTCAAGGGAAGATTGATTTTGTATTATAATTTGGAATTAGCTACAGCATTTGAATGAATGAATGAAAGTAGAAATGATTTAATAACAACGTATTATTTAAGTTTTGAAAATTTATTTTTAAATAAATTAAATTAATCAATTAGATAGATAGATATACAGAAAAAATCTATTTATCGAATAAATATTTGATTGCTATCGGGGTTCGAATCTGGATCATTTATTAACATGTTGAACGTGTTACTATGTAACTATATCAACTGATTACGTTTACGACAAATTTGTAACATATACATTATATATTTTTATAATTAATCTATTTATTATTCAGTTTTTAAAAGCGATCGACTTTATATTGTGATGAATTCAAAATACCGTCGAGTAATACACGCTAGAAGATTCCAGAATTAAATGAATCCATTTCATTAAATTTTGATAAAATTTGATTAAACGTATATATTTTTAATAAAAACAACAAAAAATTGTTGAAAATAGAATCGTATTATTTTAGTTTAACAAACTTTTTTTAAAAATCAAAACACCGGTTTGTATAATACGCCTAAAATCAGTCACTATTGATATTAAAGAAAAATATTGGTTTACAGCAAAGAAAATATATGTAATTTTATTTATAATCAATTGTGATTACATTAATATTGTTGCACTTATAGTTTAATGACAATAATTAATTTTTTCCATTGTATTTTTGCATTACCTGTCATAAACGGAAAAGCGCTGTTTGTTATAATGTAGTTAAAAATTAGTATCCATAGCACACTGGATACTGAAATAAATGTTAAATTCTCTGCCAAAATCCTCAAAAACAATGCTTCCAATATTCATTTTAGATGTTATATAACGCTCTCTGTCTAAAATACTAGAAACTAATAAATAATTATCATTATGCATAACAAATGGATAAAATATATAAAAATGTATGTTAAAAAGTAACAAATAATATTCAATGTTTCCAAAACCATTGTCTCGTTCCAACCCCCGAACATCACATTGCCACGTCACGACGCCACAATAGATTATTTAGAATAAAGGGAAGGAAAAGAACGAGTAATCAGAAAACTGAGGAAAGAATTCCAGATTATTGTACATCAAAAACCATGATAGTTTGGATACAGAATGAAAATAATGTATTTTCACAAGAGCTACAATATGCGTTGCCATTTCGCTCGAGGTGTGAAATAATGAGATATTTTTTTGCACTTTTACTATACCAGTTGAGTAAAATGAGTCAGTCTGGCGATATTTGAGTCACGGGCACAAGTCGTTTTTGGTTTTATTTTATTTAACTTTACTAGGTTGTGTTCAAGTTAAGTTAATATGCATAAGCAAATTTAAAAAAAAATCCTTAAACATTACATATTATTTAGTGAGTACATCAATAATTTGAAATTATTAAAACATGTTAATATATCGCACACCTAGATCAAAAAAAATATTTTTCTCCATTTTTTGTTACTAAAGTTATGAAACTAAATAAGATTTTAGGTCATAAATGTATCCTAAAATGACATTATTAGAGAACTGGAGCTAAGTGAGTTGCGTATATGATAGAGTATCTGAATACAATAATAACTTAAAATTCTTGTTTTTTTTGAGTTGTCTTAGTTTTGATCTAGGTGTGTGATATATTTAAAATAAAATCCATCCGGTACTAGATGAAATAAGTCAATTTTGTCTGTGTGTGAATTTTTGTTTCTTTGATTTTTCTCTTGATCTAATATTAAAGGAGTTACAAAGTTTTTATGTACAACATGGGGGATCTGGCTGATTAACGAACTTAGCTGAAATATTTACGAGATTAATTTTTCAGAAAAGTTTGATCGAAATCTTTTGTGGACTTAACGTGTCCATAAAAGTCGTTACATCTCATAAATTTAGATAAGATTCTTAACGGAGGGTGGTTTTTAGGTCTCCTGGTTGTGATTTAAAAAAGTGCATTGAAATTTTATGAAGGTTGCGTCCTGAGACCCTCTGCAATAGGTTGTATTTCTATTGAAATTTACATGACATCGAATGTTACCTTTTCTTGACCGTCGTTTCGCAATAAATGCAAATCACTATGTCAACGCATCGGATTGAACCGGACCGGAAAATAAAACCTTATTTCTTTACAGCGCTGTAACCGGACACATATTTTATTTTTATACGGAGGAAATTGCTCTGCCATGTGTGTATTGGCTGTCACAAAAAATCACGGATCGCCTGGCTAGACTCTGTTGTTTTAGTTATAGGATATTTGCGGTTTTTCCATCTTGTGAAAAATACACACCGTTTTATATTGTAGAATGTTTGCTCTGTATCTCCTGTAGGTGGGGTTTTGTGTATAAAAGAAATACATTAAATTGATATAAATCATCAAAAGTGGCCAATGGCCGGGTTGACAGGTCGGCAAGGAAAGCAACAATGACAGCTGTTCCGTGATTTACGTGAAACGCTAAACGATTCTTCAAGCTAAGAATGAATTATTCGATGGGGCCAGCATTTGATGATCCGCACATTACATACATCCATCGTGGACGCATGCGCGGTAGTGTAATGGGGATAAGTTGCCGCCCTGGGACTTTTTTTGACACGGAACTTTTTTTAAAAGTATTATTTTGATACAAAATATTACGCATAGAATTTTGTATTGCACATCAAATATCGAGCAGCAGACAGATATGACGTATTAACAACCAATATTAAGATTTTTTTTTAATATAACGAAAAAAAGGAAGGAGGGGGTTTAATATCAAATACCGCACTGGTAATTTTTTATTTAGCACTACACCACTGCGCGTGCGACTAGTCAACCATACAGTACATATCGACTATCTAAAGCACAATAGTGACATACAAAAAAGAGATTTCATTTTCGACTCATAATTTAGTCGGGTGTTACAAAACTACTGTGTACAAGGTTTGTTACACCCTGTATATATATTGAACATACAGGGTTATTTAAAATGATGGACTCAATTTCATACTGTTGTATTTCCTGAATTATACGTTGCATGTGAATGATCTACATAGCAATTGATAGAGGAGGTTCGAAAGTCCTCGTGCAGGCTCTTCACGATAATGAAAAACGAAAAGAGGTGAAGAATGTCAACAAATGCTTGAAAAGCAGTTTATCTGCCACCTCTACCAATAACTCTGGCCGACCTGCGGAACCGTATCACAGCTGCGGTGAACTTAGTAACACAAGACATGCTTCATCGGGTGTGGAACGAGTTCAGCTACCGATTAGATGTTTGCCGTGCAGCCAAAGGAGGTCACATTGAACATTTGTAAACTTTATTGTGAGTAACATCAAATGATGTAATTTACTTTATATTTGTCACTCGTTCGTAGTTTGAAATATAGAGAGAAATTGTGAGGTAAAATGGATTTAAACGCGATAGCTTTATTAATTATTATCTGATCTTTAACTTAAGCTTTAGATAAATTGATCTGTTATGACGCCTAATGAGTTTGTTAATTAGCTTGATTCGCCATTTTGTTTCACAGTGGCAGCTGTTCATAAAATTCGCAACGCCGTTAAAATTGGTCCTAGAGAAAAAATAAAACATTAACACTCTAAAAAGATATTTCCAAAATATTTGAATCTTAACGTTGTTTTAATGTTTGTGGCTTTGTTTATGGGCCCCGATTTTCAAACATCGATTCCAAATGTGTTTATGCATGTCTTCTGTATTTCGTGTATTTTGTCGCAGTCTTATATTAGATACGAGTATTGCCTCTTATACTCGATACTTTCTGGGTCATTTGTCATAGCAGTCACACGTCCACAGCACTCCGTTTAGTTTCATCCGCTTTTTCTCGTTTTGCTGGCAACGATACGGATGTAAATGCCGGACGGGAATATTCCGTTCTGGATCGTTAGCTGCGATTTCCGTAAGTGGTTTTTATTTTCGATGACGGGGTGTATAGTAACCATTAATCTTTTCTTGTAGAGGTCGGAATTAATGAAAATTTTAGTGTCATGTAAAGAAAAAGTGCTTAGCTTTGGAACTATCGTTATCACACACAATAGTAAGGAAAAAATGCGAAGAATGGGGAAAAATTAATTTTGGATGTGCCTGCTTGGCAATAAATTACTGTCGCACATTTTTGGGATCTTAATAGCAACGCTGGTGAATCTATCAACTTAAATATTAAAAGTTATTTTACAAAATGAAATGTTGTTTGTGGGTGCTCATATAAATAACTATACCGTTAACTCGCCAATAACACGGATGCATCGGCTTGGTAACAAGTTGAATTTCATTGATATTTTTTATTGCAGGAGCATACCTGAATTTAAGAAATATTTGTACTTGGAATAATAGGTACCCAGTTTTAAAATTATGTACTGTTATATGTAAATATAAAATATATTATTATTTACGTAAAAGTCCACAAGGGCGTTGATGGTAATACAATTAAAATAAAATGGGTCTGCTTCTTTGTCTGATGTTGTGGTCTCCAGAGATTTTTTCTGGCATCTAAAGGACCTTGAATTTTTAATAGGATCCTAGGAGGATCTGAAATATACGCAGTGCTAAAGTTAAACGCGGTCGAGATAAGTAACTAGGCGTGTGTTTAAAAAAATACAGATATAAAATTATATCATATTGTAATAAAAAAAGTCAGTTGTGTTTTATTGTTATATAAGAAAATATATACTAAGAGGTAAGAGAAAATGTATACTCCGTATATGAGGAACACCCATCTATTTCTTATATGTATTTTATGGCATTAAAGTGCCCAAGCCCGGGAATCCCCCGTGACCCATAACTATAATAACTAACTACGCCACTGGAAATTCAGTGAATATCTTTTCTATTTCCTCAGGGAGCGTTCATATGGATGAAACTTTTGTCTCGATACTCAAGTAAAAAAACAAAATCTATAAAGATGAACGCGGAGCAAATCGTCATTCTTTGTCTATGTGTTTTCTACGCAGAGCAGAATGATCTACTAATGGGCATCGACCTTTACTGCCAAGTTTTCGAATTGCAATAACATTGATTCAATGATAACATCTTTATATATAATATAACATTTATAAGCAGTAGATATAATAATACGCTCAATGATAGTTTAACATTAATATTATAGGTATTTATTTTGTCAATTCGATAATGTGCTATTTTAATACGTAACAGAATAAGATAATACTACAATAGTATCATTTTACTTGTGAACACGGATGAGACTTTGATCTCGTCTCGTTTCAGAGATTTGTCGTTAATGTACACGTTACGTAATTCAATTCTGCCCACAAAATACACGAGGCAATGAATCATAGGTTACTTTGACATGATCTGTACAAAATAAAAAATACAAATTTTGTACATTCTTTGAAAACAAAATCCATTGCTAACAAATTCCAATACAATTTAAATATTATTTTTATTGTTGAAGCTTACAGGGTGTTAGCACTTTATCGCCCGGGTAATGGGGAAACGATAACCTCAAATTTGAAAAACTAAGCCCAGTTCAAGTGGGCTTGCGTGTTTAAAACTTACCCGCATATAAGACAGTATTGTGTTGAGATAAAAGGGGTATTTACTTAAAAAATGCTGTACATTATAACACATGCATGTAGGGAATTACATCGTGAACCAGAATTTTTAACATTTATTACATATTTTTCCCACTTCTGTTTTATTTCCACTTATATTTCAAAAAGATTTGGGAGCCGACGAGTCTCGATTCCAGTACCTATCACATGCTAAGCGAGCTCTCTATAATCATAGCTACGCACCTTGATAGTTGATTGAGCTAAATGGTCGTATAACAATATAATGCTGATTTTTTGTTTTAGAATTTAATTAGTTGATTTATACTTTTGACATTCTTGACATGCTTACTTGTATATGTGAATATTTTTTTTTAATTATAAAGTTTTAATCAAGAGCTTAATACATTTGTAAACAGCTATTTATGCATACGTATGGCACATGTGTCCGAGACATGTGTATTTTTTTCGTAAAATTTTATATAGTACATATTTTGCATTATTATGTATATTCATACTACATGCTGTACTAATATCTAAAATAAATAAATATTTTTTATATGGATAATACGATGCATCATTAAAAAATATGTAAAAATATTATAATTTTTCAAATAAACCTAAAAGATTGTGCTATCAAAAATAGAATTAGCAGAAAATTTAATTTTCCAAAACCCATTCAATAAAGTGACTGCAATTGTCGCGTTCTTATACCTACACGTCGCACTAAAGCAGCACGAGTTTATATTTTATACTTTATATATATTTTCTTGAACTACCACATCACACAAAATCTGTATATCCGCATGGTTAACTATATCGGTGTAATTAACTTTTCGGTTAAATTGACCTTTTTTGCTTGAACCGAAAACATTCGAGCTGTGTGCGAAAAATTTCAATGATTTACGAGTCGTGATTGGTTTAAAATTCATTTGGAAATTTTAGTGTTACATTTTGCGTAATACGACTGTACTATATTGGGGTTAGCATAAAAACACACTAACCTCGATACTAAAAAAAAATATTTATAGAATTCTGTAAAAAATAAACCATCATCATCGTCAGTCTTTGTTAATTCGCTTCTAGATGAAAGCCTCCCCGTGATTTTACCACTTTTTTCTGTGTATATTTGCCATGTCACTCCCACTGCTCCGATAAATAAATTATTTTAAAAATATTAATTTTCTATGGATTAGCTCTGCACCTTCATAGCAATTTATGCTTTTTGACAGTGATAGTGATATCCTTCACGTATGATAGCGCTCTAACCTACATATTTTAATGATGATCGCATGTGTTTCGCTTGTGAATTAGATGAACGGACCCAATGCACACTTATTTACGTACGAACGACTTTCAGAGATCAAAGTCTCACTGACTTATCAGATAGTTTAAGATTTATCATCTGATAACAAATAACTATTTCTATCTTCCGCATCCGCTTTTATATTCTTATTTAATATCTAACTGATCTTCTACTACATATGTAAATAGTGTGCCTAGAATAAAAATCTGTTATTAGCATCACAGTGGTACAATATTTATTTCTCAAGTCACTTTTATCTCCATAATGAAGTGAAGAATGTTAAAAAAATTATGAAGACATCACAGAATAAAATAAATCTTTTGTGACAGACATTTTTCAATTTGAATTTATTTTAATTTTATGCTGTTCATTGATAAACTGCCAACTACTAGTTTAAGATCATTAAATAAATATTGTTTTTATATGCGAATTTGAAATAGTATTACATTTTTACCATGTATAAACCTTTCATGTACTTTCTACAACTACGCTGTCGCCATCTATGGTTAGAAATTAGGACATACTCAAAATATTGTGAATATAAAAAATATACGTCTAAATATGAAGTATAAAAAATAGAAAATTGACTTTTCAGGCATATTATAGTATATATATGTTAACCATTTCGTCATATATACAGATAAATAGAATATAGCTCTCGAATTAATATCAAATTTCAAACTATAGATGGCGACAGCGTAGTTGTACACGTAGTTGAAAAACTTGAAAACTTTCTACGCGGTTAAAACATATATACAACTTCCAAAACTTTTATAGGTGTGGCAGTCGCTCATGGGTAGAATTGGTGAACGTTACAATTATGTAAAGTAATCACTCAAGTCAGCCGAGGACCGGTCGTAAGCCCTGTAATACCCATGACTTCCATACTTCTCATATTAAAACAATAGCTTCGTCTCTATGAGATATCTATAATATGTATTGATAACAATCCCTCTGGGAACAAAATCTGGTATTTGTGTTATGTAGATATACAAATATTGCGTGTGTGTATGTTATGTGCACATTTTACTGGAAAGGAAAGAAGGAAGAAATACATTTTTATATCATATATTTTTGATATTTTAAAATTTGTTATAAAAATGTTGCTTAACATTCTGTAGGTCTGTAAGTAGCTACAAGGTGTGTAGTATTTTTTGAATTCAAATTCACGAATGACATATTTTAATTTTTCAACATGAGTGTTGTGGCTTTTTAAACATATGAATTTCTAAAAAATGTCAAAACGTAAGCTTGTCATTTACGGGTACTAAATAATATAGGTCGTCACCATGGTTATGAGTATGCCGTATTTGTTTGATCACTTTTATGACACACATTTTTATCAGCTACTCTAAATATTACATTTTTTGGGAGAGGGGTGCAAGCTTAGATGTTTGTTTACACATAAAAAAGGTGGATTAGAGTAACTAATGTTTTCTCAACTCAAGTACACAAATAAAACAGGGCTCGAATTTGAATATTTGATATATATTGATATCCAGAATTTTACATTTGTTTTTTACAATTTACATTAAGATACTATAATATATATTATAGTTTTTATACGTAGTCGGCCGGTCGACTGATACGAGTACCTTTTTTTCCTTCTAGGGGGATTGATTTATAACCTAAATGGTATCTAAAATTATATCTGAGTAACGATATGAATTAAATAAATTGTAAAATAGAAATTTATTGATAAAGCTTTAGACTTTAAATTGTTTTGTTGTATCCAAAATAATACACGTGATTCGTGATATAATTGAAATTGATATCGCGAATCACGAACGGGAGCTATATTTTTGAGAATCCAAAGAACTGGAGCGGAGTTTCCGGTCCATTCTAAACTCTAAAACAAAATCAATCGTAATCGAAATAGTACCTCTTTGGATTTGTTTATGTATTACAATTTAAAATACTTATGTAGGTTAATGAAAATTGCTTATAGCTTTCGGATAATAAAAATCGAATAAGATTTTCGCGTTGATGAACGCGATGCTCTAAAACCAATGAAAATACACGTAGACTTCGATCAAATAAATAATTTAACTGAAAATATTTTAATCTTGGGTTTAGATGTAAAAACGAATCGGTATTGCTTTTCTTAAGTACATTTGAATTTCAAATTTTGAATGGAACGGAGAGCCATTACGTCACCGAGTGTTGTGCAGAAATGAAATATTTCCCGCGAGTGTGTTCAAATATTATTTGTCGTAAATTTTCGAGTATCCCTCCACAGAAACGATTGGAACAAGATTGGCAGTGAGATATCGGTTTGCAGCTCGAAAATTTATCACTGAAAGGAAATAATATCGCGACACTTTACATGAAATATGCAGTTTTGAATGATCTCTGTCTGAAAATGTGTTAATAATGAGCATATGATGCGATCTTTAACGCTTCTCAAATGTATCTTGACAAAATTAGACATCACAACTATTTTAATAAACAAAATAATTTGTACATAATTAGGAATAAAAAAATTATCAGAATCAATTTGGAAAATATTTTCAGCTTAATTATTACTTTGTCAAATATGGATATAAAACCCTTGAAAAATACTCTCGAATTTAGAAATTTGTATAATCAAAAAAATAAGATCAATCATAATAGTGATTTATTTTAAAACACGAGATTTAATTTAGAAACCAGGCAAGACTAGCGATGTACAATGGAGTCTTGGTATCGACACTGATGTATGGATGTGAGGCCTGGAGCTAGAGAAGAGGAATATAGTGGAAATTAGATCACTTACGCGTATATATGGCAGATCTATTTATAACATACACTGAAATAATGTTAAGCTGATCTTAGTATAACGAGTAAGATTAAGAAATGATCACTTGTGTGGTTTGGTATGAATGAGGAGAAAATGGTAAGAAAAATATATGACGCAAGTATTGATGGCACCAGAAGTAGAGGAAGACTTGGCACGACAAGATAAACCAGATACTGGAAGATGGTCCTGTTAGGAGCCTCAATAAGTGGTAAGCTTGTATGAGAAGATGTATGCATGTAGATGAAGTGAGAATTGTGTACTAGTTACTTATCTCTTGAAGTACGAGTTAATATTTGCGATATTTGCGATGTAAAAAGTTTTTTTTTTTAAATTTAGAGGATAGTTGGCAAATTAATAACTGGTCAGAGCCTTCGAGGCACACAAGGGTAACAAAAAAGATTGATGTAAACCAGTTGGTTCGATCGTCACTCCATACAAAATGTTTTTTTTTGTTAGGATTTACACTCCGCGAACGCCCCATTTAGCAGATATAAGAATGGAAGTAGAGCAAATTTATCCTTCCATTTGCTCCAATCAATACAATCTGGAAGAAGCTACTATCCAAAATATATAATCTACCTTGCGTCTACGTCGACTACCTTAAATATTCCAGGAACATCTGTATTCACAGCGGAACGATCAGAGTTCAGCCTGAGATCGTGAAGAATGGGAAAAACTTTTGTTTTAGTGCTACTGGCACGATCTTGGTAAAGTAGAAGGGGGTCACGATCATGAACAGGTCATGAATGAGAAGAAGAAGATCCTTTGCTCATTTTTGCATATTATAAATATCGAATAAAAATGTATAACCTTTATAAAATTCTAAAATCTTTGACTGATCTAAATCTGAATCTTTTTACTACACACACGTTGAGTTATTGCCAGTACTACAGTTTTGAGAGGTGCAGTCCCTCTCATCATCGGGTGATAACTAAACTAAATACAGTACTGTAATCTATTCGGGTTATGGGGCGGGGCTTGGGAAGAGGAGGGAGATTTCAGGTACAAAGTTTAGTTGTGAAAATTAAAATCATAATGTTACGCCACAAAGTAACCGCCATGTCAATTGATAATATTAAATGTGAGTCGTTCGAACGTGTAATATTTGCAACCCTTTATAGAGTCTATAGGACCCTACGAAAAACATTTCTGCCAATAGCCATCTCCCTCCCCGTGATATAATTGTGCATCATATTGAATACCACAGATGGCATGACAGAGCAAAATGTAACAGATTCATTTTTCTCTGTTGCACTCTAGCACTCTGAGAAAAATATAGTAATCCATCACTTCTTTAAAACCTGTGAAAAATAAAGGCATTCTATCCTCTCTTCCTCTCCCACTACTACCTTTTTTTTAAATGCAACATATTCTGGATCATGGGAAAAGCGATTTTGCCATTGTTCTAAAATTAATTTCCTTTTTATAACATGGTATTGAAATTAATTACGTTTCTGCATGCACGGATGTTTATCGTACTGCATAACTGCAGTTTACATTATTTTGTCTTTTCGAATAACTCAAAATTAAATATTTATTATGTGACTTTAGTGTGACTAAAATTTTAAACGGTAAGCCTAGTTCGTATGTTTCAGCTCCAAGCGTGCGCCCGACCGACCGACCTGAAATACAAAGGCACCGAATAAATTATGTGCTGACACGAAGGTTAAAGGAGACAGTACACGAAGAAAATGTTTAACTAGAAAGAGCCGAGTTACAGAGCTGTGAGAGAATAATCTAGCCATTAAATCAAGCTCAATTGGTTAATTTTTCAGCAAATACTATTGAGTTTTATTAAATTAAACTTTTAATGTACAATAACTAGGAATGACGAAATGAACGAAATAACGAGGAAATTTACAAAAAAATATCTTGAATTGTGAAGGAATTTGAAAAAATATACTTTTTTCAATGATAACTTTAAACATTAAAGCTTATAAATCAGTAAAACAGATAATTTGTGACATGTTTGAAGTAAAATGATTTCGTCATAATAATTTCAATTTTATTAAGAGATTTTGACAGTGTAAACATAATAGAACTAACATAATAAATATTAAACATATGATACTAATTATAAAAATCCGCAGAAATGCTTAGGTACATAATATAGGAGAAGATAATATAAAAGAAAAATAAAAAAGGTGGAAGAAAGAGTGGCGAGGTTGCAACTATTGTTGTGGTAAAGGGAGATCAAGATGTGTTTGTAGGTAGAATGATTGGTCAAAATTGAGATTGTGGTGGTTCATAAAAATAATTATTTTAGTGTAGTAAGGCTAATGTCAAAAAAGTCAATCTCTGTTAATTTCGCATTACGGTATTTGAATATATGAATGATGTATTAATGATAGTATTTAACATATTATATTGTTACCTTATTAATTTGGCAGATTTTCGGGTGGGTAAAAATATCGAAGAATTGAATAAAATTAATATACGAGGGCCAAGTAAAAAATAAGGTTCCTTACGCTGTACACTCGCCACGCGAGATGCTAGGCGAAATCCGGCAACACCGCCTTGATTGTTGGTCCCTTAACTACATCCCCACTACCGGGAGCAAACGCTGCGACGCTCAGTAAAGGCCTGACAGCCATCCGCTATGGAACCCGCCATCGCCGTTACCGCCAGGTGTGAAATCCGTTCGGTGATTCGATTTTTAAACGCGAAGAAGCTTAAACCTGTTGAAATTCATCGACAGTTGGAAGAAGTTTATGGCACAGCTTGCATCAGCGTCCAACACGTCCGCAAATGGTGCAGGGAGTTCTCCGAAGGACGCACAGACGTCCACGACGAGCAAAGGAGTGGGAGGCCATCGGTGTCGGACGAAGTCGTGGCGAAGATTGAGCGCATTCTCCTCGAAGATCGGAGAGTAACGCTTCGGGAGCTTGCTGTCCAGGTTCCTGAGGTTTGTGAAAAAACCATCGACAACATTTTGACCGATTATACTGACCAAGGGCGTTAGGCTGCACCACGACAACGCTCGCCCGCATGTCTCTCGACAGACCACCGCCCTACTGGACAAATTCGGCTGGAAATTGCTTGACCATGCCCCCTACAGCCCTGATCTTGCTCCCAGCGACTTCCACTTGTTTCCGAAATTGAAGCAACACTTGGGTGGACAACGCTTCAATACAGATGAAGAGGTGAAAGAAGCGGTCACCAAGTTCATCGGCGGCCTAGCGGCGGAATTCTTCGAAGCGGGTTTTCAGAAGTGGATAACTCGTCAGGAAAAATGCATAGAAAAATCAGGAGACTATGTAGAAAAATAGAATAAAGTACAAGCTTTCAGATGGTTTACTTATTTATTGCAATAAAAAATACCTTATACCTGAAAAAAAATGTAGGAACCTTATTTTTTACTTGCCCCTCGTATGTATTTGATTACCAGATATCACTAAAATATAATAATATTATTATTCGCCATAATGAAGTAAGCAAAAGTTAGTCTTGGTTTGGGGCATTTTACTATCTAATAGTAGAAATAACCCGTTAATAATGACGGGATTTATAAATATATTTATAAAACATTTAAGAATATTTGAACATGTCCATGAGCACACAATTACTGGATTTTCACCCACAAAGGCACGGTTATTAAATAAATAATAGATATCTCATAGAGACGAAGCCATTTTTTATTATATTTTAATGGAAAATATATAGAAGTATGGGTAATTACAGGGCTTATGACCCGTCTTTGGCTGGCTTAAGTGATCGCTTTATATAAATAAAACGTTCACCATTCTCACCTATCAATCTCCATATCTATCACATTTTTGAATGTTGTACATATGTTAAAATGTGGACTCGCTTCGAGTACCACTACACCATCGCAATCTATGGACTAAATTTGATAATTCATTTCCCTGAAACAGCATATATGTCGCAATGAGAATCAAATTTTTTATTTATTTTTTAAAATTATTAAAGCAATATTATTAATTTGTAAAATGATTTTAGCATGTACTAGAATACGCCTGAATAATCAATATTTTTCAATTTTTATATATTTTATAATTACGGATATAAATAAATTACATGTTTAGGATATGGGTTTCTAGCCGTTAATTGCTATATATGTTGCTATTTTTAATTTTTATTTTTATTTTATATTTTTAATCCTACCAGAAAAGTACCTAATAATAAATAAACAATTCTGTTTCAGACATTCTCTCTAGATTAATTTATTCATCGTGGACGCGCTCCTTTACATTGTTCAGTGAAATATAAAATAATTATAGGTTTATTATTTAAAAACAAAATTCACATTCAAACGTGTTTTCATATCTAAAGGCCAAATTTACGAATGGTAATTTTTAATTAAACGACTTTTAATATGAACCAGGAACAGATTCAGGTTAAATATGGATGTAGTAATAATTATGAACATTTTATTGCTGTTAATGTGTGTTTTCTTTAATCCCAGTTAAAGTATACTGCTGTTAAACAATTATTATTAGATGATACAGTATCTGATTGCTGCGATAATTGAGTAGACCGGGGTCAATTGTACCATGGGGCAGTAGTACCAATGCAAATAACTCGTAAACTATACTAAGTATATATATGAAACGCTGTCAGGAGACGCGTTTGACATGTACAAACTTGTCTCAAATAACTCACATGACTTGGTGGAACGCGGACGGTTGCACTTGCAAAAAATAGTTTTTGTGCATCAAAAGTCAGTTTTTTTGATCAGATTAGTAGTTGGATATTATGATTTATGTGATCTATTTTTACCATTACATTAACCCACATATTTTTCTCGATATTTGTGTTTATTTTATGACGGGTTTTAAAACGCTCTTAAGTAGAGAACAATCAGAAAACTACATTTTAATTTGAAATGGCCGGTAGGAGGCAGTTGTACCACATTGTACTAATAAAAGTTTAAAAAAAATTACGTTGTTTATTGAGATTTAAATATGTTAAGATAATAATATATATTTCTTTTGTCATTTGATTATATTAAAAAAGTGAATGTTTATGCTAACACTTGTACTAACAAAAATTGTAAAAATTTTCATGAGGTTAGCTACATTTTATATTATGTTAAATTTAGTGGAAACTTTAAACTACAATTTTATAAAACAGTAAAGAAAACTATTTTTCTTCACCAAAATGGTTTAAGAGCGACTGCTGTGTGCTTAAATTCTGTATTTTCATCAATTCCTCTACTGGTTCAACTGACCTAGGGGTCGGGGTCAGTTGTATTATTTCTCTCGATGTGTTTATCAGATTATAGTTTTATTACTGTCATAATTGGAGAAATAAAAATATAATAATGTTGAGAAAATCAGCTTCCTATATATTTTTTATAGCAACGATTCAAAAAATGGCAAAACGCATTTAGTTACAATTGACCCCGGTCTACTCTACATCTGAATCGATTAAGACACCGCTACTTCTTAAATTTTTTTAGATCACCGTCTAATATCTTCCGTATTGATATATCGCCGTGGATAGATGGAATGTTAATAAGAAGCTAAAGAACCCTTATTTTTGTCGTTGTCGGGAATTTAACATACAGATCTAAGAAGGATATACACTAATAGCACCTTAGAAACTAATATTATAACTGATACTTTAAATATCCATGATATCTAAAAGTATGTATAGTAACTTACATAGTTCGATGACAGTTATACGGACTATATTATTTTCTATGTTGGTTCGCGGTTGGCCGCCCGATTCCTGTCAACTTATCAACTCAAAGGTGTTTTCGTATTCTTTAAATATTTCTACCATCTGTTCGCTGGGGTTCTCTTAACAAACTTCGAAGTTGATTACACCTACAAATCCCACTTATAACTTGCGAGATTTAAAAGTTAAAAGTTGGCGAATGACTCGTGTATAACGTTAGCAGAGAAAAATGGACAATTGAGGACAGTGTGCGGCAAGTTGCGGCACTATAGGGGCGCTTGAATATCGACCCAGCGTTCATGGGGTCGAAAATACCCAGCGCCTTCTGTGGTTTAGACACGTATTGAAATTACAAACTAATTATTTTTTGATTTAATCGTAACATTTTATATTATGCGGAATAGTGTGTTCTATATTACCACAATAAACAAATGGATTTTCTACTAACATATTCTACAATACAATAGCTAAAACTTTATTGCAGGCTTAGTTTTTGACAAAGCCTAGATTGGCATCTCACTGGAGCTACATGACAACTTCGGAGGCTGGCTTAGAAGGGTTGTAAATTTATATTATCTAAGCAGTACTTTGCTTAAGAGACCATAATGAAGTTTTCAGAAATTCACTTCTAGATAGTAGGCATATATAATACGTACAAATATTGAGTAAATATACCGTTTTTTTCTACAGTAAAAATACACAAATCTCGTAGAATATATACAACGTGTTTGATAGTATACTCTAAAAATATACTTACATATTTTTAGACGTACTTAGATGTATTTATAAATACTGTAAAAATATTAGTTTACATCTAGACTGAGGATCAAGATTATGGATCGTATTTGAAAAGGGTGAAGTCATGGCATAGGGTGCATTTGGTTTAATAGGACGAACAGCTATAAAATAAAATTACACATTCATACTTAGAGAAGCTATGAAGCCAACAGAGTTAATACTTTTTTAATTGCTTAATTAGACGTTTAATGTTAAGAATTAGAGATTCCCTCTATAAACTGAGTAAATCAAGAATTGTTTTTATAAGATACTTAATTTTGCAACTGAATTAATTAAATAAAGAATTACACATATTCGTTAATGAATATGACTTTTATTTAATTATATTTTTATTTATTATCTTTGTTTTATTAACCACTAAATTGAGTTTAAATACATCTACCGGTTTCTAAAAATACCATTTTCTACTTCAGGATGTCATAACTAACTAAAACATATATTATTGTTGCAATAATATATGTTTTAGTTAGTTATGAAGAAAATTGTATTTTTCGAAACCGGTAGATGTATTTAAACTCAATTTAGTGGTTAATAGAACAAAGATAATAAATACAAATATGAATTTTAACCACAATGATAATATTGCTAATTTTAAAAAGATGATATTTAATTTTTAAATGTTTAAACATTTTGATGCGTATTGCAGTTGTATATTAAATTTGATATGTTTAAGAATTCCGAGTGAAGTAATTTTACAGTTAATTTTTTCTAGAATTATTATTTATGTATTTACAAAATTGTTCCACTATTTATTTCGGGCTAGATAACGATCTATGTTGAACTAACGATACGTTGGATATTTCACTTCTTTTAGTAATTTTTATTAATTTTTTATTTAATCATTCAACTTGAAGTAATTGTATATACACAGTACTTAACTATAAATTAACGATAAAAATAATTATTTTACAAAATGTTATTTTAAATTATACACACATGACATGCCCTAACGTCTAGTTGTAATGCATTAACTAACTCGTCCAAGAATCATAGGTTAAAATTTCATGTGATAGTAGGTATATATTTAAAAAAAATTGATGATAAAATTATTAGGAGAATAGATTCTTATTGTGAAGTTTTAATTATTCAGAATATAGGTCTGTGATATTTTAAATATGAATTAAATATATTAATTAGAAAGATATACATATAAAATCAATTTTATCGAAAAATATTGATGTTGCGCCACCGGGATTCGAACCTGGATCTCTTTCCTAACCGGCGAAGGTGCATTATCCAACTATGCTACAGCGACAATATTTTTAGCGACAATTTTCGAACCTATATGTTACCTTTTTTTGATATTAATACATTTAATCGTTCCATAATTTGAAAGAGCCATCTTCCTTATTTTTACAGAATCTCAAATACCTTTGAGTAAACTGATAGCAGACGCCAGAATTATCAATTCATTTTTATTAAATTTTAGACACATTGATACAACTTTATTATTAGGAGAACACATTTTTATCGTGAAGTTGTAATTATTCACTTTACCCGGTTAGGAAAGAGATCCAGGTTCGAATCCTGGTGGCGCAACAACAATATTTTTCGATAAAATTGATTTTATATGTATATCTTTCTAATTAATAGATGATAAAATTGTTTAGCAGTATGAATAGTTCATTAAAAAAAATCTTACGTTTTATGATAGGCGGTACTTTTAGAAACAGTTTAAAAATGTATATCTTTAGTGTAAATTTTTACATAATAATGTTCGTACAAATATTTGTTTGTAAAATATAGACCGTTACCTATACATATTTCTAACCTGAATAGGATTAATTAATACCACTTGTATGCGCACGTACGAGTAAACGTAAATGTCACAAAATATTAAAAAGACAATAAATAGTAGTCAGCAAATGTATTTAAATTTTTTATTTATAGATATTTATATTGTAGCGTGTAAATACTAAAAATAGCGTGACAACTTATCGGTGGTTTTGAAAGCTTGGCATTACACGTCGGTGGAAATCATAAAAACGTTATTAGATGTGACATGCAACGTACAGCATTCATTGAGAAAAAAAAATATGGCTGAATTAATTCTTCAGATAAAGATTACATCATTGTATTTTTGCTGCATTTTGTATTAGAAAAAAATATACACAAGTGGAGCTATTTTCCGTACTGCCGATAATAGCAACTATATGGAAATTAACGACTAAAATACTTTTTTGTATCCATTAACACTTATTTTTTAACAGAAGTTTCTTATAGCTTTATGGGTTATCCAAGAAACTACCAAGACGTTATCGCCTGATAATTTTTATTTGTAATTTAAACTAATGTATCATACTTAGATTATATATATTTTTAAACTACTTATCATTACGTAATTTTATTACCATAGAGAATGTAGCAGCATAATCTTGAACTTTCGCTTCGTCCACATTCACATACTTCTATCATTCATGTTTATCTATTGAGACTGTATTGATACTGTGTTGGTATCATAAACACTCGAATTATATATCATTCTTGCCGTCATTCCCTCACTTCGTTCCAAATCATAAAACAATCTCAGCGATCTATTATATTATTATTTCTCTACTCTATGCTATAATAAGCTATGCACTAACTTTTTAATAATTAATTTACTATTCATAAATTGATTTGCCCTGTATACGCAATAACTAATATATATCTCAAAATAAATTAATAAATTAGTAAGATATACAAAAAATAATCGTCGAAATATCTATCGAAAAATATTTGGTTGCTACCGGGATGATAATTAATAAAAAATACCACAGAACTACGTTTTTAAAATTTCAACTTCACGAAAAATGTGTTTTCATTATAGAAATATAAATATGAATTAAATATAAACATTTACGCGGAATACATTAATATTAATATTATTACTATTTTCAATACTAAAAAGACCGCGTATATCATGAAAATTAGTGCTAACTTGGTGGTCTCGACCATTTGGTCATTAGGAGAGTTAATTAGCAAGGAAACATATTGGCTGAAAAGAGGCTTTAGCCCACCATTTTTTCTAATATGAATTAGAAAAAAAGTAAAAAAAAAATCTAATTAGTGCCTAGCAAAAAAAAAACTTATTATATTACTTGCATTATAAATTATATAACATTTTGAGACTCATTAGTTAAAAATACTTATGATTTTTAAGTTAAAAACTATTCCTAAATTAAAATAGCTAGTTCAGTAAAATATTCAGTTCAAGTTATCGTATTAGGTATGTTAGTTAAAGTATTCATATATAGTCAGATCAAATTTATTATAAAATCAATCATACAAGTCAGAAATTTAAACAAAATAAAGCAAGGTTATTCAATTTAAATATGGCCAAATAACAAAAAATTGTTCAAATGTAAAAAGTTTGTTGTGATTTGGCGAAGAGGATCTAATATAAAAAAAAAAACATTTTTATTTTTTTTAAAAAATTTTTTTCGTTGTAAGCGATTTTATGCCGCAACTAGACCGTAAATTTTCATAAGTTAAGTTGGAGTATGCTAATCAAAAGTACCAACATAGAAACTTTGATATTTGCATACCCACTGTCCTTTAGAAGTCCGGTACATACCGACCTTTACTAACAAATCTATGACATGTCTCATCCGTGGATACACACCATAATAAAAATAATGATGTTTATTTTGTATTTATGTTTTAGTAAGCATTAACACGCCAGAAAAAAATGTTTGTACGGTAAGTTTTTTTTAGTAAAAAAAAACGTGAAGCCGTTCGTTCCGTTTAAGTTTAAAAAATAAACGAGTTTAAGAGAAACGTGTGTTCATTTTTATAATAACAGTTTATTAAACTAAATTTTCACTTTCATTGAAAATCGTGCAATGCCGTTCAAAGCAAAGTCGCGCGTGATCTAATAAACATGTTTCAAATTTGTTAAAAAAAGGTTGTTTTGGAAATGAAGGTACTTTAAGAAGGCTTTCATTTTTAATGTACGTAATGTGGTAAATTTTAGAAGACTGGCAATGTATGTAAATGGTTTTTCCTGAACACTTCGGCAGTTTATGGAACGATATGGGGCACGCTCTCTCCTTCCGTCGTAGTTTATTCTTATATCACGTGACGCATACATGCATATGGTTGAGCGTCATTTACTTTAGAACAAATAAATACTGGTTTTACATCGACTTAACTAAACTTAACTTATTTCAATGTTAAATCGACGGAGATCGTACTAAGGCTACTTCACTTTTGTTACCTGCAAAATATATACTTACAGATATTAAGTTACACACAAAATTTCAGAACGATCCGAGCTGTTTTTAGGAAGTTACGTGAGTATACAGGTAGTAAGAGCAATGTAGGTAGCTACCGGCAGCTTTACGCTATCCCCGCTGACCCGTATTTGACTCATTGTTAACAATATAATATCTTTAGGACACGGTTATACATTCGTATTTTAAAAAAAAATTAATAGAATTAAAACGCATTTTTCTCATAAACTGTTTCACCGATCGATTTCAAATTTTTAAAGATTATTTTACACACGGAGGAATACTTAATGATTAAAGGAATTTTTTTTCGATGGTAACCAGCTATTTTATTAAAGAAAAACGAGAATTTTGAAAGTCAAAAACATTCAATTTTAAGTTTTAATTAATTGCCATTTTGGCAAAAATATATTTTTTTAATAAAACTTTAATCATTCAGTAGATGTTGATATCTTCTAATAGAATTTTTAAATGTTTCAGATAAGGCGTTCTCAAGTTATCGTGTATACCGCAAAAAAATAGTTTACGGAGATTTGCTTGATCTCGCCCATTTTTAAATATATTTTTAAATAATTTATTATATATATTAGATTTAATACTGGCATGTATTTTAAAACTATGCTTTGTTTGGATTAAAATATGCTTTTAAGTTGTGAAAAAAAATCTCGAATTTTGCCTATGACAAGTGCCCGTAATCCCATAAGTTTAAGATGGTTTCGAGGGTTCATGAAATTAACATTTTCTACCAGTTCTTGCCACATCAGGTATATCAACTAGTATCATCATATATATTCGATGAGAAATAATGGGATAAATCTCATACTGTGTACACGTGTAGACACTTTTATCTAGAGATCAGAGATTGTAACTTGAGATTGGACGATAAAGACAAAAAGTCAAACTCGTGTGTACGACGTTCGATGTCACTTAGAACCATTCAACTATTTATTTTGTAAAGTTAGATAAGTTTATTAATAGAATTGACGGGCGCGATATAATTCGTAGTTGAAGAGGAGATTAATATATACAGTAAATAGGCAAAAGAATTGGTACTTCAGATTTGGTAATAAAAATTGTGATATAAAAATATATTTTCCCCCCAAGAAAACAAATTAATTTCTTTGGGAGTAGTCGCATAACAGACTTCACGGTCATCTCGTTCAGATTTTATTTTCATTCAATATTTTGTGACGTGATAGTGTATACGTGCGCATGTACAAATTCGCTGCTAAATGCTGTCTTATTTAAGCATTTATTTACTCACTTACTATCACTACAAAGGGCTAGACAGAAAGTATCGAGAGCCACACTTCTCTTTCATGGCATACAGCTCTCAACTCATTCATACTCATACATCGACCGATTCATGTTTGTTGATTTTTGAGGCTTCTTAATAGGACAATCTTCCAGTATCTGATTTACCTGGTCATGCTAATTCAGGCGTTGTTTCATTATGTTCTCATAAACGCTCGCATCACATATTTTTTAAATATAGTGAATTTCATTGCTTTTAATGTTTATAGATTAATTTTTAAAAAACTCTGTAATTAATCACTTTTGATTAATTTAACTTCGGCTTAAGATATCACATGTGACGTTTCTAACCATGAAATATAAAAATACAGTAATATTTAAAATAAAGTAATAACATAATATAAGAAAATCATTTTTAAAATGCGGCAAAAAAAGTTTAAAAGAGGTCATTAGATATTAATACATACTTTTATAAAATAATTAGTAATTTCATTGAAATTATAACTAATTAACTAATTTAACTATAACTAATTTGAAACATTACTTATTTTGTATCTCTCCACAATTTGCGGCAGATTTAATGTTTGAATATTATAATTTGAATGAATTTGTAACGGCCAAATTTACAATTCATGTTGTTGAAAATAGATTCAGTACTAAAACACCTATTTTATGATAGGATTATTGCGAAAAGTGTTCTCTGCATTAATTTTACGTCCTGGGTACCACTTCACGTGTCTATATTTACTATTGGGGTTACCATTACATTTGATCTATTATAAAAGAGATGGAATGGCTATAAAATGGATCGGAGCGAAATATTTAGTGAAAGGTCAGAATGGTAACTACAGAGTTCTATAATGCTGTAAAACTGTAATTAAAATGAATCCACCTTTGTTCGCGGACAGATAAAATAAAACACAAAAATGCTATTTGGAATCGGAAGAAAAACATAACCAAAAATCGTTGTATTACATTGCAGAAAGTGTTTTATTTTATGGTTTAACATAAACAGTGTAGATAAGAAAAGATGACAGATGTTATGTATGTTTTTTCTTACTCGTAATAAAGACAATTCACACTTCATTTCAAATTGAATATATATTTAAGTACCTACTGTGAATGAATATATAAAAGAGAAAACATTTAAGTAATCTTAATCCGGAGATATTAAAAGTTTAAGCAAGCACTATATAGCCGCAAATGATGACACTACAGAAGCCGCCACATTCAGAATATTATTATGGATTACGGATTATGTAATTATGTAATATTATTATGGATTACGAAGATCACGTGACTATGATGGTGCAAAATAATCAGTCAGTGAAAGAGGGAGATGGAGAGAAAGAGATAGGGAGCAAGAGAATTTTAACGATTGCATACTGATCTTTACCGCTAAATCTCGGTGATGCGATAGTTTCGTGAGTGCGCACGCACTCCATAGTGCAGGCGCATTTTATTGATATATGCCCACAGTGATCTCTCTATGCGAATGATCTCTGAGAGTCAATAAAGGTGCATATGATTGGATGCGTCGGTGAACATCACGAGATGATAATTCACAGAACACTTGACGCTGAATTCTTTACAATGTCTGCATAATCGACTATATTTGTAATATTTAATTAAATATGTTATGTGAAAACCTGCAGACAAGCGACCAGAAAAATACTTAGTAATTATAATAATACAAAAATAAAAAATGTCTTAATTTTCATTTCTGTTTGACCTCCCCGCTTGTTTACCAAAATATTTAGCAAATGAATCGAGCAATATCTGTAGAATATTTGTTACGGCTACCGGATGGCCATGTTCATGATTACATTTGTAATTCCACAAATAAAATCATCTTTATGTTTGATTCAAGTCATAAACATATTATGATATACTACATATTTGTATTAGTGCTCTAAGGCCGAGAGAAATGTTAAACAACATATTTTAATTATATTAGTATCATTAAAATACCTGTTATTATTATTATTATTGCGATAATATTATGACAAATGCGCGGCTTTCTCTGGTTTTTTGTCTGAATTATAATATATTAGAATTACTCGTAAATTAGCGTTCAGGGTATGCACATCGACACTATGGAGAGACACGTTGGTTGTGCAATTATATATAATTTAATGAATGAATGTGTGTCGATGTTTATGCATATAGATACGTATGAGAAGGATTTTGAAGAATGTAGTGTATTGTGTATATAGAGTGCAGGCTGATGTTAACCCGTACAATGAAGTTACAGCGCGAAATGCTATCGGAGGCAGTTCCTGGAGATGTTTACTGGAAAAAGGTGATTGAAAATGTGATCTTCCGCAGCGCTGTTGACCGCACTGATGTTATTTCATGCTGTCGGGAGTTTCGTATTGTACATCGGTACTTTCTTGGTATGTTCAGCATCCCCGGGCGGTGATGATGGGAGTGCAGGCGATAGAACTCCACATGTGTATAAAGTTGCGATAGTTTTAGCATATCTGAAATCATCATATCATCATATATACTGTGACATTTGAATTTGAGCAGTGGCGCCGACAGCAACCTATCGTACCGACCCCGTGCGGATGCGGTATCAGGTTGGCGAGAAGGCTTAACGAATGGGGTTTGTTGACGCGAGAGGACTTGTAACAATACATAATATATATATCTTATGTGTCTATGTTTAATTAACATAATCATCTTCAGCAATTGTCGATGACGCAATCTTTGGCATGTCACTCCCATTTCTTGGATAAATTCGTCTGGTCGAGACTTTAAGCTTCCTGTTACTCATTTTTATATCTAGTGAACATCGTTCAAGAATATATTTTTTAAGAGTATTAAGAACAAGGATATCCTTCATATTGGTCAGCATTCTAACCCGCGTGTTTCTATTTCTCCATCTATCTATCTCTTCTAGTAATTTTCACCATACTTCTATCTACTACACTATGTCGTCCCCTTCTTTGGAGCTTATGATTTAGTTTAGTATTCACAGTCCAAGTGTAACTACCATTCAATTTACAATGCAAGGATTAGAAGAATGTGTCATGTAATGTTGCCCAATTTGAGTAGATTGCGTCAATATTCAAGCATTTATGTAGATGCATGTTAGCAATTCGTGTTTATAGTTTAAAATAGCACAAATTATTTTCTTTAATATGATCTACATATGAATTTCTTCGTTCGTTTAATTACCAAACAATCCGCTTGTGCTGGATTGTTTCAAATGGTATACTCAAAATTTCGGAGTTATGCGCTGACAAACATTTTCATGTTAGAATTTTATTTGTATGATAATAACAATTCACATAGAACTCCCAATCAGGCAGGCATCAAACTAAAAATTACCTGCAATATAGCTAAACTGTTACACAACCCGGAAAATGGCAAGAACGTCTTCAAGGGTAAAAGCCAAAAAGTTAAAAAAATGATGTTTCGAAAAATTTCAGAAAATAGATGGATATAAATAAAAACAATGTTATAACTCTACTTGAGATTATTTGCACTACTCGAGTTTCGAGAGAAACAGTAACTCTCATCGACAGCAATTAATACGGTTTCTCTCGAAACTCGAGTAGTGCAAATAATCTCAAGTAGAGTTATAACATTTTTTCATTTATATCCACCCATTATGATGAAACTCTACAAAGTTAACGCAGATTCTATCAATAATATATTTCAGAAAATACCTATTCCCAAAAGGTTACGACATATATTGGATTTCTAGAAATCATTATGATGGGTAAATAAATTTTTTCGTAGAATTGAAATAAAACGTATATTTAATGAAAATAAATTTTTGGGCAAACATATGACTTTCGTATCAAATCATAACGATAATCTAAAATTTTCGTATATGTTTTTGGCAAAATTCATTTAATAATTTGACAAATATGTGTATAGTTTATCCAACAAGCTTAAATATTATTCGTATTATAAATTTTAAATTTGAATTATAATGCAGCCATCTAATACAATAACATAATAAATTCTAAAATTATTTTAATCTGATTAACAGATTTCAGGTTATGTTTTGCTTTTATTTTACTGTCAGCAGAGATATTTTTACTCGTACAAAAATTTCATTTTTAGTAGGTACTTAAATATTATTAACTCTTTCTAAAAACTCAACTGTTATTTTAGCTTGCTGAAGCTGCGGTAAATTTTTAATTGGCTTTCATTAAATTTAACTAGAAATTTTAATTGATACTGAAATTTTAATTTTGATTATTTTTTTTTATTATAATCTATTATTGGCACTTCTAAAATAAAAAGTTTATTATCAATCAATGATAAAGACGATCGATTTATATATTAGTAATATGGCACGTAATTTCAACATAAGAATAAAATAACATTTAAGATGATACAGAAATAACAATTTTTCTAAGTTTGCATATCATATTTTAGAAAAAAATCACCATTTTGATCAATAAAACGGTATTTAATTTATGTACATAAAAATACAGACATATAAATAGATTATTTATAAATTAATAAATCATTAAAATAAATACAATTAATAATTAATTAAACACTCTTTAATTAATACATTTCAATATTACCATCTTCTCCCCCCCCCAACGTGTGATTAATACTATTAATAATAAAGTTATTAGTTCAAATTAAAAATTTACAGATTGCGTTAAATTCAATTTTTAAATATTCAGACCATGACAGCAATTGTACTGTATATTATATAGCAATTACACTGTATATAAATATTGATAGATCGTGCTTTTTATGATATTTTAATTTATTTCCTCGATATACATTTACTTATGTGTGTTACTTGTACGATGCGTGTCGTCAGAGCATCCCAGGCGCGTTGGGATAATGCGGAATGTTGATACTAGTTAATTATAATGAATGGATTCAATTCTCTGTAACTAGAGCAAAAATCGATATCCTTGAACCTAGAGCATATTTTATTGAAACGGCGTACTTTTCTTTACCCTAATGGCAGATGTTTTTTTGTAACAAAATATATATAAAATAGGCAACAAATAAGCGAGAACTTGATCCATCATTTGTATGCCGCACAGGACAAGGTTGTTTGTTTGACAGGGTCTTATTTATTTTCTTCGATCGTAAACTGAAAGCTTTAAATATTTAATGTGGGTTGGTGCGTATTATCGCTATAATAACATACTTACCCTGAAAAGGAATTTTTTTATTACCTTTTTAAACGAATAATAGAATTAGTATGTAATTGAAACACACATTAAATTATATCGTATACGATTAGATAAACTTTTATAGACATACATTTTTTGGTATATCAGAAGTGAACATACAATAATATAATACAATTATTAGTTTACTGTGTGAGATGCTGTAGGTGTTAAAGTAACCAGGCCTCCCCAAGTGTCTTCCACTTTTCTCTGTTATTTGCTGTTTATTTATATAAAAAGATAATATAAGAATTTACCACTCTTACATAAAGAATCGTAACAAACAAATATGTCATTTTTAGTTTTAGTATTTCGCTTGTATTTAATGCATACCATTAGGGTTTTGGCATTGGGGTACCAATATGTATTGACGCATTCTCGGAAAGAATGGTTTTAGGTTAATTGCATTCAGTCTTTTGACTAAGAAAGACGTATATGAATATTTGGTGTGTTGAGAAAGGTTTATATCTTCATTTTGCGGAGATTTTTTTTTTACTTGTCCCCTTTAATAATGACAGAGACGTGTCCTTTTGAAAAACATTTTCGAAACTGTAAGTTTTCAGTTTCACGCAAAAAAAAACGCATCGGAGGCAACAAGAAACATTTGCGAGGTTTATGAAGGCGTATTAACCATCCGGAAATGCCAAAGATGGCTTAATAAATTTAAATCTGGAAATTTTGATTTAAAAAATGAGCCGAAAAGTGGACGACTTCGTGAAGTGAGTGAAGCAGCCCCAAGAGAAGAAATCGAGAAAAATCCGAGTTTTACGTGGGATACAAAAATAATAATTTATTATGAATTATTAAAACATGCGATACGGTGACATCACAAGTCTACTGTGACCAATTAGACAGTTAAGCACTAAGTTGCGTGAAAAAATACTAGATTTAGTGAACAGAAACGAAAAACTAATCCTGCATAACAATACTCGTCCGCACGTAGCTAATTTGACCAAAAAAAAATGGACGAATTGAATTTGAAGGCTTTATTGCATCCGGCCTATTCTCCAGATCTGGCTCCAAATGATTACCATCTCTTTCGCTCATTGGAACATTTCTTATAAGAAAAAAATTTCAAAACACAAGACGAGATAAAATTGGCCTTTTCATCCTTTTCGACTCTAAACCTACAGAATTTAATAAGAAATGAATTTTTGATTTACCAAATGCAAAAATGGCGCAAAGGCATCGAAAATCATAGAAATTATTTTATATTAATAGATTAAATAAATAATTAAAAAAATAAGTTTGAATTTCATTAAAAAAATACGTCAATACATATGGGTACCCCTAATATATATTGTGTTCAATGGAATATTTTTTTAATTAATAACTTGTTCGTGATATCAAAAAATAAACATAATAAATTAATGAAACATCAATCATTGGCTATGTGTTAGTTTTAACATAGACTATGTTTTTTCGGAGACTTCCCGAAAATGTCAAAAAACTGCGTAAAAATGCGTTAAAATTGCCTGACATTTTAGTGTTATTTATAACAACGTTTTTACGGGTTTTAGTATCTTTGACGCCAACGAAGAAGAAATAATTCCACAAAACAAAAAAAACATCATATTGAAATCAAATAAAATTGAAACTATTGTTAGGTAATTTCTTCTTTCTGCCTCGGCTTCATGTTCAGGGGGGAGGCAACTAGCCTAATTGGTTCTTTTTTTAAAATATTGATTATGAAATGAAAGAAAATTTATAATCTATATCTTAAGATACTTGCATGTGTTGAAAGTGGAAAATGAGCAATTTACTTTAATACTTATAAATAAGTCTATTCAAAAATAATTACAATTAATTGAACATTAAATATTTGTGTTCATCACGCCAGCATTAATTTCTCTGCCAAATTGTCTATGTTGACGCTTGTCTGATGTAGATTATTCAGGTCTCTCACGTAAGGGATTACCTCTTAGGATGGTCCTGGATCCTGGACGTGAAGTGTATTCAACTCCTTGTGGTGCCAGCGTAGGGTGACGGAGTTCAGGCTTGTAGTTAATGACAAGACGATGCCTAATTATCCAGGCAAACTGGGACTTTAGACGCGATATTCTTATGCTATAGCGACAGTCTGTTCTCGCTACACCGATTATATTTATCAACTTTTTATAGATCCAGCGAAGCTTAAACATGAGGCGCACAGTTTAAATTTCCCCCAGAATTACAAATTAAGGTGCGCTTACTTGATACTTTTAGAGACGATATTGATTTTATTTTCTAATTGAAAATAAAATCTCGTCTTTGGCGGAGCCACTTCTCACGGCGGAGAATATCAGAAGACTAGTCGCCTATGGTGATGCATCCCTTAAGGTGCATTTTTCGGACGTGAATTTAATCACGTTCGCCGCATCTCTTTATTGCTGTACCCTCACTGCGTCGGTACACCTGCGTCTAACAATCCCGAGTTTTTATGACCGTCCGTCCCTTACTTCGACTAAGTGCTTTTGTATCCTTGAACAAAATATTGTTTTGGGTAATTTTGCATTCTAACACTATGTTCTGAACAGATTAAAGCAAAATACAATGTACGGTGGGGCGGAGCAAATATTTCACGCAGTAATAGTGTGGTAGTTCGCGAGGTGCAGATTGTAATTGCATTTTTATTTATCTTTTGATAATTTATTAAATACGTTTTATATTTTAATTAATTTAACCGTTTTCACGATCTCAAAAGAGAAACTTAATAAATTACTGAAACATCAATCATTATTGTTTTTACAAAAATTTAAATTATTTTTTCTTTTATTTCCATTAGGAATTAACACGAGTATTACAATGTCTATTTATGGTTTTGTACAAAAAGAATTTTCTTGATTACATTAACATTGTAAGTGGGTCGAGATACTTTTACTGCGATTTTAAGCTCACGCAGGTTGTTAACCTTCCTTGAAAATTTACTAACCATAATTACTTTTTGCGATTTTGTCATCATACTTGACGGGTTTTAGATAATTTAATTCTGTGATAATAATGTTAATTACAATAATAAAAATGATTATATAATAGTAAAGAAAGAAAAATAAAAAACGTGTTTCTAGTTTTAATTGTAAATATAAATATTGCTGCTAGGATAATATCAATTATTGAAGTAAGCAACCCGCAAATCTGCTACGACTATTGCCTTGCAAATTGATAAAAATGGGATACATTTCTTACAGTGTGAGTGTAATTATTAAGTGTAAAATATCTTTATAAAAAAAAAAACAATGTTTTTTTTTTGGTGTACATCGCTATCTTGTTGTGATTGATTGGCTGATGCCGCGTATGGGCGAATGTAACAGGTTAAACTTGTTATTTTTTGGCTGTGCGTCGCGCATGTGTAATAGCGTGCATCATAATTTTCCCATCAAAATAACAATACCAGAACTACAGATTTTTCCGCATAAATACCATTGCAATTTTATTAAGAATGAGGGCGATATAATCGTGAGTCCTGACGACATCTTTAGAAGTAACTAAATACGTAAATAATATATATGCATTGTAATTCACAAACAAAAATTACCTTTCATTAATTAGAATTCATGATTTTTATGAAAAATTTACGAGGTTTGCCTTCTAATTACCTCTGTTATGTTTTTTTTCAGGTAAGCATGCCTCGATTGACGTCTGCAAAGACGGAGGTCTCCGCTCAAAAAAGATTAGAGTGGGAAGCTGCCATGGAGGCTGTATTGAGGGACTTGGCCACACCGTCACCCGAACAGCCCACGCCACCCTTAGTACAAATAGTTATATACGAAACATCTGTGTAGGAAATTCAAACTATTTGCATAGTGTTAAACGAGATCTTAGACAAACTAGTGAAAAATGTAGTGATATTACCATACTTTTTTTTAGCCTGTCAGTGAAATATTACTACGTACGAGTATAAGTATAAATATTAATTAATTTATAATTTATGTTTCATGCTGTTTGTACATGTAAAAAATTGACCACTTTTGTCTTGAGAAGTTATTTTATTAATTAAAAAAAAATCATTTCAATTTATCGATACCACTTCGTCAGAATGGACGCACATTAACTTAATGGGCGATTAGTTAGTGTGTCCGTAAGTTAGTAAGCGATCATCCTGACGAAGATAAAGCAGTGTCGAAACTAGTCAACATTAAATTAGTTAAAATGCTTTATATAAAAGTTGTTATTTTATTATTTAATTTTGTAAAATTAATAATTATGTTCAACCCCAATGTTAAATCATCATGCAAACGTTAAATTAAGGTTATTTTATTGTAGTTATTACAATGGATCGAGCTAGCCGATCGATATAAGTCAAATTTTCATACGTACCTACTCTCGAGACAAAAGAGGCTTCATAAACGATTTATTTAATAAAAATGTTGATCATATTTAATATTCTTGTAAAAAATAGACTGATTATGTAATTGTGGAATGAAATTTAGTTATGTGATTTGAATCATAACATAATTAGTCTTATGTGAAATGTGAATTGCAAAGCCAGGACACAGCTGAAATAAATATGTTAAAATTGGAGGAGTAGGATAACTGAAGTGTGCCCATATAAAACGGGCTAAATAAAGTGATAATTTTTCAGACTCTCAAAATCTAAAGAGAAATATGTGCCTAAGGAATAGAATTTCTTTTTTAAAATCATGTTTTCAAAATTGGAAAAGAAAATAAGCGAACAGTTATGTCTCCTTATGTGTTTTTCTTGGCTCCAAGCCGGTTTAAACTGACTTTTAAAGTCAACGTATTTCAAAGAAAAGCAAAGATCTGAAGAGCTTTATCTTAGAATTCTGCAAGCTCTAAAGGTAGATGTATTTTGATAATACTTACAAGTGATAAATTGCCGAAATTTCGGCGAAAACGTTTTCTTTTATTTACAAGAAAACTCGGTAAAGAAGTTCATGTTCTAGATTTAGCAGAAGTTGTATTTATTCTCTAAATATTGGTAATTCATCAATCAATGCTTGGCTTTTTATTGTAGAATGGCGTATTTGGAAAATTGCTAGCTTGAGTTATTGTCACAATTTTCAAATGTAATTTATTAAATGAAATACACAATTCTGTAAAGTTTTACATATTTTTCCATTATAGATAACTGAAATTAAATTTGGAGTATATTTTAATGTAATGCTAATTTCACAGAATTACTTACTAGCTTTTAATAAGATTTAAGTTATATGACAGATTCATAATTTTAAAATTTTTAAACGTTTTATTTAATATCATTTAAAAAAATTGATTATAAGACGATATAAATAAGTATACGTCCGCATGAAATACTCAATTTTTAATGTACACAAATTCTCACATTATAAAATAATTCCAAAGAAACAAATATTTTCATGACCGATTCTTTTTTAAGAATATGAAAGGCTTGTTAGAATAAAATACCACACGACGCATTTGTTTAAAACATATTGTATTAGATTAAGGTTACATATCATACAACAATAAAAAAAAACCCTCTTTTTCTATAATTAAAAGAATTCAAAAAAATCTCACAGGTTGTATATATCTATTATACTTTTGCCTGAGGGTTTATAAAAATGTTAGTGCAGATCTGAAAACGAAATAAAAATATTTCTAAAAAATATTTGTTTTCTTTTTACGTGAATTTTATATTTAGCTTCGTAAATGTAGTCTCGTAGGACTAAAAGTAATTTATCCTTGGTGAAAAAGCGTAATGTTGTTGGGAATAACACTTAATGTGCATCGGGATAACGATAATGTTCGCTTGTTAGTAATATAACAAAGAAGAGATTTAAGACGATTTAACGAGAGTAAGAATTTAAAATTGTAATTTTATGTAGATATTAAGATTTTTACGTTCTGTTTTAATTTATGAAGTTTTTAAGATTTTGTTTAGCGTCACGATTCTTAAATTTTTTTCTACGTTATCTCGAGAATTAAGACAAACTAATGAAATGTTAAAACTGATAAAAAATCGTTCTCTAATAATAATTCGAGTATACACACAGCTATTATACATTGCCCTAAAAGATGACTATGAAATCCGGGAACGATTTTCAACAAATACGCCTTGCGTCATCCCTTAAGTTCCCATCCTTTGTTTTGTGTATTGCGTAAGTTTAGAAGACAATACGGCTTTTATCAAAGTTCTGATTATTTTTGTGGATTATACGGTTCGGCGCTTATGGGGTCTTTCCTGATCCTTTAGTTTAAAAACTTGGACACGCGTGAAGCTTTTTACTACAACACTACCCGCGACAGGGGGAGGAATGTGGTAGAGTTAGCGAGGGATACTTCAGGCGCGACGGAAATTATGTTACTGGGGGAAGTTTTTTCATTTCACCAAAACAACAAACTTAACCGATTAATGAGTCAAAATTAACGTCAGCTTTTAGGAAGCTGAAAGTGATCGAGTCATTTCATACTGCGTTGCGTAGGATTTATTATCAGGTATCTACATACTTTATATATATACATTTATAACCATTATCTGAGAATTCATGTATATAGTACGTCTACGTACAAACGAACATTTACATATTATGTGACGCATTTAAACGGGCAAAAGAACATGTGCACGCAGCATTGATATGTAGGCACCCGCGCTCGAATTCTCACGTTGTACCGTACCGAATAACACTTGTTCTTAGGTACAGTATAACGTCAAATTTAAGTCACGTCCGCCACAAGAGTAATAGCGCGTAGGCCGTGGATCTGTTTTTGCTGAGTTTTTATTCACCGAGTTCAGCCTAAATCTTCTAATACATAACCGTCACGCATCTCTCTATAATCATTATTAATCAATTGAAATCGTATGAAGATTGAAAAAAAACAGCACCTGTAAAATATTACGAAAACATAGAAGTACAGTCGTTGTTTTGTACGTAGCAAGTATGATGTACAAATATGTAAATATTTTTCCTTTCTCCGATTTTTACTGTTAGCGAATGCGATGAGTTATTATTTATTTTCGTTCTGTTATCGATCGGTGAGTTGTTTATAGTTAAACATCTTAAAACACCGTAAATTTCTGCGTGGAACAATTAATTTTTATCTTGATAATCTCCGTGTATGTTTTACATATCTTTTTATACCTCTGTTTGAAATACAGCGGAACCTCTTATAACGAGACTAATTTGTTCCAGAATCTTATTCGTTATGTGAAACACTCGTTAAGCGAAACAATTATTTCCATACAAAACAACGTAAACGACAATAATGCGTTTCCTGCTTAAAAAAAACAATTTTTATGTTTTTAACGTTTATTATAATTATATTACATACTTATAAATTGTTAAGGAGCGGAACAATCTGGAATGTTTCGAATGTTTTCGTTAATAGTGTCGCCTTGCAATTGCTTTTCGTTTATTCATATGAGAAGCAACCTTTCAACATCATCAAGGTAACCGTTTCGTGGACATTCTTGACATCTATCTTCTTAATTTTGTCCTTGTTCTCGAGGATTGTGCAAATTGTTGATGTAGACCGATTGTATGTGCGCGCTAGATCAGCCACGCTCACGCCTCGTTCTCGCTTTTCAATGATTTTACGTTTCATTTCTACAATTATTTTTATTCTCTTATGGCTGCCTTCTTCGGGGACATTTTTTCAAGGGTTATTGAACTTTGCACAATATAAATTATAAATAATGTCTCAACACAAGTGTGGAAGAATGTGTGATCACACGCGACACTGACGCGCTGGCGGAACGAGTGCTAACCGGAGCCTGACGCACAGACGCGGAAGTACCGGCTCACGAGTGAGTGATGTGAAGATGAGACTTCCCCACTCATGCGAAATGTCGCTCGTTAAGGGAGCGTTTTTTCCAAGATCTGTTTTGCTCGTTATGCGAATTACTCGTTATGGGAGGTGCTCGTTATGCGAGGTTCCACTGTAATTACAATATATTATGCCGCATAAATGATGTGGCAAAAAATGTCTTTAGAGATGTGAGTATCATCTTATATAACAAATTTATAAAAATATAATGTTTTCTTTATGTAATCGATGAGCAGTGGCGTACACTAGGCATGAATTTAGGTTATTTTGTTAATATCGATGCTCTAAAATTACGATGGGATGTCACTAAAGTAAAAACTTTTGAAAGTATATTAAAAATGTATTTGAACGCATACATTCAAGTTCGCTACAGATTCATTGCAGCACACGTCTGTTCAAGCAAAGACGTGTATTCAGAACACCGCGCGGCGTGAAACACAGAAGTATTGCATTTGATTTGTATATGTTTGAGGCTGACTTGGCATTCGCAGGTTTATGTATCACTCCTAAATTCTCATGCTAGATTATTCTAGTTAAAACATTAACATGAATTATTATAGTCATGCACAGCTTTTTTGATTACATGGCGTGCACGCCTCTGTTGATGAGCATCAATAAATTATATAGTACGAATCGATCCTAACTACTGACTTATTAGTTTTCAACTGGATTGCCATCTTGTTTGTGTGTATTATGACTTCTACTGTTTTTTCTTCAGTAGTAGTTGAAGCTCTAAAAACATAATGTGAATAATTACAATATATTGTTTAGAATCGGCTGTTTAACAAATCGAAGAATTTTACAATATTACAAATTGACATAATGTCGTGCAAATTTAACACCACATAAAGATTTAAAGATCATGAAATAGAAAAATAGAAATAGACCTAGTCCACAATATTTTAAGGGTGCATTCCTGACTAAATTACGAGTCGAAAATGTTCAATACTCACTAATTAAATTAAGAGAGATAAGAAGGAAAGTTTTATTGTATAGAACTTGATAAATGCTCGGAATCATGTTATTGTATTAATGTTTTTTTCACATTTAATGCTCAATATTTAGAGAAAATTTCTAATCTCTCTTCTATTCTCTAATTTATTACGGTAACACGAGTTGATAACATGGCTGCGTGCGGGTATTTTATATCACGGTATGGTAAGGGTTAACAATATTAGTACTAGAGTGTATCGACTCGAAAGATGTGACGTCACACTCGTGCGGTATAAACCGATCGTTTTTAAAACACGCAACACAAATATTGAAAAAATTCTTTCAGTTTTGTAAATGAGATTTTTCGAAGAATGTAATGTGTAGCGCTCCATTTTGCAATGGCATACTGCCTACAGGATAGCTGTCAAGTCAACTTTCAGAGAAATGGAAAATTTCAATTTTCCATGTGTACTTCTAAGCGACTACGTTCCACTGCATTCAATTCTAGACTTTACTTCCATAGATTATTACTGTTGGAATCAGAAATTTATTACATTCTGCTAGTCTATATAGACATTTACATACAATAACGCTATAGATATAACATAAAGTCTGATAAAATAATAGATATAAGAGTCTTCAAATAAGGAACACAGTCATAAAAAACAAGACAATGGTAAAAAAATAAGAATATTTTAGTTTCTTCTTTGCTTTTGCGTCAATTGTTTTTTATCACTATCATTTATTAGTGAAGTGAGATGGTACAATAAACATCGCAACGTAATCGTCTATCATTGTTGCTAGACTTGTAAGAGATTGAGAGAGATAAACTGCCACTCTAGAGAGCTACAATGCTCAACTCTTAAAGTAGGCTACGAAACTTGTTTTATAAAAGTAAAACTTATCTGGTAATCACTTGTGCTTTCTGCGATTAAAGTAGCAACATATTTTAATTTATTGTAACTTACATTAAGATAGTAAAATGAACAAATAATGGACACAAACCGAAGAAAAAAAAGTATGGAGAAAAAATGTATTAGGCTCGAGGATCTTGCTATAGAAGTTCTTGATTAGTCATCTTTCAGTTTGAAGGAAAAACAATATTTATAACAAAATCCATTTTTTTAACTTTTTTCTCTAGGTACAATACTAATGCAGTTACAATGGTTCAATTATATTTTTTTAATGGCCGCCATTTTTAAACAACGTGTTTAACTAACTTAGTCGAGATATAAACGGGTCAATTTTTCTGGAAATCTTTATCGAAATCTGAACTATGGGAGTTATCATGTCCGTAAAAACCGATATATGTACATATGGATAAATTTTCAACGGAGGGTTGTTTTTAGGTCTCCCGGTCATGGTCAAAGAAAATGCGTTGAAATTTATCAGAAACCCTCTTCAATTGATATTTCTATCAAAATTTGTCTAAAAGGTTCTTATTACTAATTCATAATAAAGAATTTCGCAGTACTTTTGAATAATATTGGCCTCATGGCGTTCTTAATAATTACATAAGACTGACAACTCTAGTTATTTTGTCGTTCAGCATGTAAACGAAACTGGTTACGCTAGAGGAATTTCATTTTTGAACTTCATCGCTTCGGGTGTTGACACACGAATTCCACGTAAGCGAAAATGAGCTGAAGATTGAACAAAGGGTTCTTATATAATTTTAACCCCTATCTGAAGCGGTATAATTTCAGTACTTATCTAATGTTTATCTATATAAAATGTATGTTCAATGTTTGCGCTACCGTAATACTATGTATGCATATTATACCCGTGATGTAAATTATTTAAATATTTACAATGTGTTAAGTAAATAAATTAATGATTAATACGAGACAAGTGGCGGTCATTATGAGAGGCCTTCATTATACAGAGGATTAACATGTGCTGAGGAAAATGATAAGACGTCAGGGGCGTGCATGCTATATAATAAAAAAATCTGTGCATAATTATAATGTAGGGTTACGCGAAAATAAATTAAAGTTCTATGGTAATGCGTTAACTAGAATTATCTAGCGGAAACATTTAAAAATGACAAATAAAGGTGCGCATGTATTTTTTCGCAAAATTTGCCCCAAACTCTCGTGCCGTGTTCCGTGTGGTGTTTTGAATACACGTCATCGCTTGAGCAGATTCTCTCCTTATTCATCCATTCCATATGACCAAACAAGTGATCCTTTACTAATATTACTCATTATTCTAACATTAGCTTTACATTCTTTTCTTATTTCTTCATTCTTTAATCTGTTATAAATAGATTTGCCACATATACGCCTAAGTGATCTCATTTCCACTACATTGAGTCCACTTTCGTTCCTCTTCTGCTAGCTCCAGGCCTCACTTCCATACATTAGTGTCGGAACCAGGACTCCATGGTGCACCGTTAGTCTTGCCTCGGTTGACAAATTCCCGTTAGATATAATTCCATTCAAAGCGCCGTTCACTTAATTCCCTGCAGTCACCCTCCTTTCGATATCATTCTCAGCCCTTCCATTTCTATCAAACATACTTCCCAAATACATAAACTCATGTACTTGTTCCAAACATTCATTACCTACAAGTATTTAGCACGGTGTCTTGTTATCTTCCTTCTCGAATACCATTACTTTCGACTTGTTAACATTCGTAATAAGGTCGCTTTCCTTGCATACATCGTACGTTCTATTCACTAAACTCTGTAGTTCTTGTTCATTATTCGCCATTAGTACTGCATCATCGGCGTACAATAAACAGCATACAATCAAATGGACCATTTTTGCTCCTCCATTCATACATTCCAGTTCTTTCACACAATTATCCATATACAAGTTGAACAGCCATGGAGACATTACACAACCCTGCTTGACACCATGGTGTGAATGTTCCATTGATTCTTACACACGCAGAATTTTCTTCATATAGTGATGCGATTCCGTTTATAAGTTTACTATTCACCCCGTAATCAGAGAATACATTCCATAACCTGCCAAGGGTACTTGGAAGCTATTGCCGATATTGTGACTCTAGAGGGTGGCCAGCCAGCCGCTAGACGGCTATACTACGCAGGACGCAATTAGAAGTCATTTTGTTTCCGTGGTTGGTGCTCTCAACAAATTATCTCTTAACTGTGTCCTGAATGCGGATCGCAATAAACCTGACGACAAGACCCAAGGTATAGTTTTTTTATTTAACACACCTTAGATGTCATTCTCCCTACACCTTTCTGATTAATGTAGATGAATAATTCTCTATACAGCTAGTACAACCTGAGTCAGCCCAGTTCATCACTGTAACTGTGATGTATCATGATGTAGCGATTGTGTGACGCGCGCATGTTGACAAGAATGGGAGCGTGTAAGGGATAAAATATCGTCGCACTTGGACGCGCGCTCTCTCGCATCGGAGCCGTGGATCGGAACACATCTAATACATTTGTACTTATATTTGTAAGCTCTGCAATAAACTGTATTGTCGTTACATCGAGATATTTTGGCTACCTGAATCTTTACTTGAAGAACTTTACTGTAACTAAAACCAACACTAGCCAAACATCGATGTGAACAGTATGACCTAAGTCCGTGTTAATTATCTTTAACTAGTTTCATAGGACGATAGCTTCGCAATAAAAGCATTACAAGTATACATTTATATATACTTATTTGTTTAACAGTGAATTATTCACTGCACTTGACGCAGAAATAGACTGAAGGAAACGTAAACAAGTTTTGTGGTTTGTTGATCGCATTGCTCGCAGGTACATTTCAAGAAACTAAAAATAAACTTTGATACGAGACAGAATCATTTTGCGTTCCGAATCGAGCTGGTTTTATTATGAAAACCACACACTTTTTATTCATAGTAAAATAATTTTATTATTTTATCATTGATATTTTAGTAGTATCCTGCAAATTTATACACTCACAGCGAATATAAACTGTTGTATTAAAAAACACTAGGTATGCTACTTTTATAATAAAACCACATTTTTTTATACCTATATATTGTGACATCTGTCGCTTGAGAATGATATAAAAAGGGGTTATGCTATGGTCGTGCCCTCTCTGCTTCGAGCCACGATACGGGATAAATCATAATATTACATTGTACGGGAATAAATACAGTATTGTTACCAGAGCACGCGTATTATTTTCGTCACCATTATCCACCGATTCCCGAGAAAGAATCCGATCGTCTAGTGCAGCCGTATATACCTGGCACGAAGAGACATCACAATTGGCGCAGCCGAATTACGATTGGTACTGTAATACATTACATATATATAATATTTTTATTCCTATAAAATTTAAAAAATATTTTTATGTCTATAAATATAAAATATATTAATAAAATACAAAAGTTTATTATTATATCATTGATTTTAGAAATATTCTACAAATTTATTACAATATACGTATATACTTATAGCAAACATGAATTATTTTATTCAAAAATTTTTTACCTCTAAAGGGATTGTTATTAAAAGAAATTATAGATATTTCATAGAGACAAAGCTATTATATAATATTGGAAATATGGAAGTATGGGTATTGCGGGTTAAAAATTTCAGTCCATAGATGGCGACATCAAAGTTGTAGTTATTTCTACATGGCAGCATATATACAACTTCCAAAAAATTTATATATATGGAAATTGATTGGGTGGAATGGCGAATGTTGAATTGTATATAGTGATCACTTAAGCCAGCCAAAGAGAGGTCGTAAGCCTTGTAATACCCATACTTCCATACTTCCCATATAATAAAATAGCTTCGTCTTTATGAGATATCTATAATTTGACCCTGAAAATAAGTTATAGTCGATATGTCGACCCTTTCTGTTTTCTTGCACTCCGATATCTTTCATTTTATTATTTTTACGCATTATCTCAAATAAAAGATAATAGATCTCACCGACTGATTCACATATTGCGGAATATTTTTTTAGGGATGCCAACTTGTTCTATGAAAAGAAGAGTAACTTGGTGGTCTCTCAGGGCGGACGTCGACCAACCGGTCACGAGGTGAGCGTCTTATCGCTATATTTTTACAAATATAGCGATAAGACCATATCCACAAATGAGATTTTTAACTAGAGACAATCTATGAGATGCGGATTTTATTCCCATGAGATTCATTGGAGAAAACTCTCGATTTCGTATTTTTTGTATACACTTGCGGCTCACGTCTACTAGAGACGTCAAATATCATTATAGTTCGTCATTGGATGGTTAAGTGATGAGTCAGTGGTTAAAATGGAATAAACATTTGTAATTTATCAATGATCTATGATCTTTGACGACGTTTTTAAGCAGGTATCAAATCTCGCACTGAGATCGAACGTCGTGCATACTGGTTTAAGTATTTGTCTCTTTCTACCGATTTCAAGTTGATCTCCGAGTTTATTTCCAGATCAAAATCTCAAATAAGTATACGATACTTAGGTGGATCTCAACTGAATCTCTGAGATTATCTCATTTCATTCTTCGAAAAACAAAACAAAACATATTCAACAATTAACACTGTTTACGCGTTTTATACTTCCATGGGTAGGCCGGCCTGGTATTATAGTTTGAATATGTGCATTCCATTTATGTAAATTTAAAACAGAAAACATTAGTGGAACTGCTTCTGTTCAGATATGTTTTCGGAGTCGATCTTATATTTTACGGCGGTGATATAAAAAAATCGTATTATATTTTTCAGATTATCGATTGTGTTACAGTTTCGGAGGCTTGGCCAACCGAGTTTTTATAAGATTCAAGACAGCAGGGAGAGCGATCAACGGTAGAAGAATCGGCGAGTAACAGCCTAGTTTCGCCAAGGTTGGTGTATTTTAATATATATAGGTTGTATGAATATATTAAACAAACCGATTAGAAAACCTAGGACTAGCTATCGAAGGTAATTACGGCAATAAACACCATTGATATTCATAATAAGCCTTATAATTTAGTTGACTCTATTAAACGGTATATGACTGTAATATAATATTTAATTATTAATATAATTAGTAAAGTAGATCATATCATAAGGGAGACCCTAATTATTAATTGATATAATAGGTATTACGTGCCTGCTATGTCACCATATTCTCGGGTCCTGGGTGGGACTTAAAGGCTTTGAACGAGTCTTGTTATAGACCAGGGACTGCTGCGTCACCGTATTGCAGGGTAGGTACCTGGAGTATCTTACAAAATGCCGCAGGATTTCTGTAATCCATTTGTTACGATATTTGAACATATATAAAATATTTTTGTTATCATATATTTTACATTTTTAGTTATATAACATTTATATGTATTAATGACACATTGGCTATCGTAAACCCTAACTAATCGTGCTGAGTTATTTACGATTATTATTTTAAATAATATTAATTTAAGAATTAACAAGGCATAGAACTAAATTAGTGACAGGATATATGTATAAAAATAAGATCACACTCATGTTAAATATGATGTTTTTATTTTAGGTATATGTTCATGACGTGTTTTCTCTCCAGAGCGGGTAAAGGTCACTTCAGAGGTTAGAAATAAGCATTCAATAAGCCATCGTCGCATGTGTTTCGACCCGGATTAGAATGACGCATACAAAATGAGTGCATACGTACATAGGTACCTTTACTGATTCCTAGAGAAAAAAATCTTATTAAGAGATCACCATGGATATACAGTTAGAATTGTCATTGTTTCGTACTAGGCCATTTTAAAGTCTAATTTTACTAACTGAAAATATTCCAATTGGTACGAAGAGACGGTGAGTATTTTGTTATTTTTAGAGTATCATGTGATGAATATTGTGAGCAGATCGATACAGGTAAGTTGAGTAATTACAACGATGGCTATCTGATTGGTGTGTATAATTACATCTAACGAGAAAACTTCTCAATGCTTCTACAAAAATAATTATCTGCTTACCGCTCTAAGCGTGCCTGTTCACTGATGAAACTTCTGTCTCGACACTCGCGTGTAGAACAGTAAACGACCCCACCCCCTCCCCCATTTTTTTCGAAACTGTTTTAAGTTTTATTCAGCAAGCATTCGAAGTTTGATTTTTTTAATATGTTTAAGTTACTATTTATGCCGTCCAAATAAGGTAGAGACTTTATTAATTTTAAAAATACAAATATCAGTAAATCGTCGTTAGGTACAGCAATAAACAAACAAAATAATACACAGTCAAATTCACAAGTTGTAAATAAGACACGTTAAATGGGAATTGTAATAATACATATCAACTTACCTATTTCTGACCAAAAACGTTCACCCCTCAGAGGGGAAAAATAAACGGCACAATGTCAACAAACATTTTATTAAGAAACAGAAATTGTTTCCGAAGGGATTGTAAATTATGAATTACTGTAGAATCTGGAGTTCTTAAAGGACCAGAAAATCTTATTATATGAACTTAGATCAACAATGAAATATTTTTGTCATAGTTTATAGAGAAGTAAGAGAACAAATAAAAGCATTCAAAAAGACTTTCTGGAAAATTTCTCAGAGCAAACGTTTTTAATATTTAACACGTTATTAAAAATATTGTAAATATGAATTAAATATATTCATTAGAAAGATATACATATAAAATGAAAAATATTGTTGTTGCGCCAACGGGATTCGAACCTGGATCTCTTTCCAAGTATGCTACACCGACAATATTTTTAGCGACAAATTTTCAAATCTATATGTTACCTTTTTGATATTAATATATTTAATCGTTCCATTATTTGAAAGAGCCATCTACCTTATTTTTACAGAATCTCAAATACCTTTGAGTAATCTGATTTTATATGTATATCTTTCTAATTAATATATTTAAAATATTACAGACCTATGTTTTGAATAATTACACTTCACAATAAGAAAGTGTTCTCCTAAAAATATTGTATAATACATTGACAAATATTCAAGTTAAATAAATCATTGTTAACTATTTTTAACAAAGCTTGAAAATATACTTTAGTCTGGATTGACATACCAGTACTCCCAGATTTTTTAAAATAAAACTAAGTAAACCTGCTAATATATTATTCAATTATTTCTAGGCGCACATAAATTATTATAAAATCATCTGCAAAATTTTTCCTATAATATTTAAAAATACAAAAATTGTCTTAATTAAAGTAACACTTAATTTTGATTGTAAATATATTTTTAAAATTAATTAACACAAATAAGTTGTTGATTTTTAAAATAAAAAAATATCAATATACACTTAAGTTATGATTAATTTAAAAATCAAACGAAATTTGTTAAGGTTAAATTCTAATAAATACATCGTTTTTAGCAACATGAGAATATTTAAAATTGGGATAAACAGCAATCATGTAAATGACAGTGTAGAGTTGAGCGCGGAGCGAGCTGTCAATCGTTGTATATTGTATTTTTTATAGAATATCGACTGATTCCGCCCACCGTCAAATGTCCGAGGCCCATGAGCAAAGCGACATCCCTGCAGGTACACGTACTGAAATTGCTCAAAGGCACCGGAAATACTAACATAATTAAAACAATTAAATCACCTATCATCACAGATTAATTACAAAATATCTCTGGAACGTGTGAAATTAATTCTGTCGCAAAACACAACACATAGATTACAAGAATGTGCAAAATACGGTTTGGGAACATGTTCTAGGACTAGATGAGCGGAGATATATTATGGTACTGCTACAGTCTCCCGCAATCCTAAACAAATTGTAATATTTCTTCATATTATACAACGGGATAATTTCAATTAATAAAAAATCATTGAGTTGTTTATTATTAACAATCTCATTTGGTCGAGTAACTACAAAAAGTATAATAACCATAAAGGCATAGTAATACATGCACACAACACATGCCCAGCATATAATTGAAATATCGAGAATTTTTATCTATTTTTATTCTTTTCTTTTTATGATATTTTTAACAGTGAGTAATAATATTTCCCCTCGCTAGGAAGATCATGTATCGAAGTGGAATATTATTAAAAAAATATTCGAGTGTTTATTAATATTTGTAAGAAAATTTGATGTCTTTTTATGTTCTCTATACGAGTATATCACATCGAACCAAATTTTTTTAATTAGAAAGATATACATAAAAAAACAATTTTATCGAAAAATATTGTTGTTGCACCACCGGGATTCGAACCTGGATCTCTTTCCAAACCGGGGAAGGTGCGTTATCCAACTATGCTACGCCGACATTATTTCTGACGACAAATTTTCGAACCTATATTACACATTTTCAAATTAATACATCTATCGTTCCATTATTTGAAAGCCATCTACTTTGTTTTTACGGAATCTCAAATGAAATGGCAATAGTCGCCGTAGCATAGTTGGATAATGCACCTTCCCCGGTTTGGAAAGAGATCCAGGTTCGAATCCCGGTGGCGCAACAACAATATTTTTCGATAAAATTGATTTTATATGTATATTTTTCTAATTAATACGTTTAATTAGTATTTAAAATATCACAGACCTATGTTCTGAATAATTACAACTTCACAATAAGAGTGTGTTCTCGAAATAACATTATATAATTAGTTTCTTAAATATTATTCTATTAGATGTGTCTTTTATTTTCATTGGTAGTTTATTATATAAATTTTTGTAGTAATATTTTGTCGTTTTCTGCCCAAACGTAGTTTTTGTAAACGGTATTTTGTAATTTTTATTTTTGCTATGTGTTGTGTAGTTTTACGTAATATTTATCTTGGTCGATAAGTAAACTTTTTTCATATACTTGTAAAATTGTCGGAACTTCAAATTCATTTTAATCAATAAATCAAACAATTCAGTAGGTATTTTTTTTTAATGGTCCATGTCCACGGTGGTCTCTTGGTGAGTCTTTAATCTCTATGAGTTAATAAAAGTATATATTTACTGGATTCGTCAATCTTATCGAGGAGTGAAACATATGCGATGATAAATCATAGAACGCTTCACGTTAACCATTATACGCTTTCAAAACGAATCTTTGAAAAATATCTCATCCATGTCTATGGGCCATTAGATTTCTCTAAAGTTTTCCGTGAGTCGACATTCGACAAAAATGAATTGTTAAAGTTACAAAATTGGCATATTTATGTGGTTTGAGAGGTAGGTACTTATCTATGTACCTATTCAACAATCTGTATGTTCTACAGGACAGGACTTTAGATCTGGATCATCCAGGATGATCCAGATCTAGATATTTCATAGGAGGGGACTTTAGAATTCAAATCACATATATCCATAGATTTTTTAGTTAATTAATTTCTCTCTCTAAAAAGTTCACTTCATACACAATAATTTGCCCAAAATACACACACACACACAAATCTCAGTCGGAAAGTAACTCAAAAAAATTATTATGCTGTGATATGTTACTTCATTATATTATTATGTTGTAGATTGGTGCATGATTCGCATATTACTATATAAACATAACCTAATTGTGTATGCATTAGTGATGGTAAACCGTTACATAACTGTGATTGTGTCGACGATTGGTAATTGAGATTTAACGATGATTGGTAATTGAGATTTAACGATAATTGGTAATTAAGATTTAACTGTCGGGGGCTTACTTTCCAGTGTACCAGTCTAAGAATTACGTTAATTGGTTATCAATCATCGTTACAATCGAACACAATCACAGTTAAAATAACGATTTTACCATCACTAGTATGCATGTACTGTATGTACATATTTATATACTCAATGAGAACATTAACGTTTTTATTAGAAGGTATTTTTTTAATAAATATTTCATTTATAATGTAAAATTATGATACATGTGAGACCTCCCCTGCAATAACACTGTATATCGTTTTTGGGCAGATCCGCGTTATGAATGTATAAACGTACACTGTATACACTCTTGGTCATCGAATGATATAATAAACAACCATATAAAATAAATAAAAATACTATTACTATTACACACATTTTTAAGTGATTTTACCTGCAACAATACTGTATGTCATCGAAGATGGCTGATGCTCCACCTTTCAACATTTGTAAAAAATCTATGTAGAGTGTTGTTGCATAAGAGGTTTCTTATGTAGGTAAGCGTAGTAAGGTAAGCAGTGAAAAATTATATAAAAATACAAAATAACTTTTAAATATTTCACATATTGTGTAAATTTTTTAAAAATTGTAAATCGTAAAGCACAACGGCCCCAGCTCTCCGCATATTACGGCTCAACTAAATTAGCCTTACGCTATTTTGCACTATACCGCATTGTTCGCTTGAAACGATCGCTCGGCCATATTTGAATATTAGGCCCGAATCTCGTCGCTTTGCCGATACAGCGGCGGAGGTGCCTCAGGGCGCCACTTTAGATAAAAATTTTTTTTTACTCTAGTGATGTTTTTTGATAATTCATATAATAATAATAAATAATCTCCTTGTCGCACGGTGGAGAATCTTTTTAGAACTGCGTGCCAAAGAAAATAAATATAAAAGAGTTGAATGTATTATATATCAGTTTGTGAGATCGGTTGCGAGATTGCGCCACCCTCAATTGTTTGTAGGTGTCGTAATGATGATAATTTCAATTCTTCTTCGTCTTTCTGTTGATTTTGATCATTACCTTCTTTATCAATTTTAGCTTAATATTCCTGAACAGTACACTGGCCCATACAAGAGGAATCCATGAAAGTTATAAAGTTTAATTTATGTTTTTAATGGAAAATAAATATTTATAACTGATTAAATAAAGAATCATTAAAATAAATAAATACTGTAAACTAAGAATACCTGTATAAAATTCAGTGTAAAAACATCAACATTTTTAGTGTACTATGTAGCGCGTACTATACGTCTGAGATATGGGTACTAATGATGAAGAATATGCGCTGATCGTTTATGAAAATAAAATTTTGAGGCGTATCTTTGGGTTAGATTCAGAAAACAAATTTAGACAAAGGCGTTACAACAATGGGATCTCTACATTGCTAATGAGATAAGCGTATCAAGGTAAATTAAAATAGTAAGACCTCGGTGGTTGGTCCTTGTGGAGAGGGTGACCGAAGTCATTGCTGAACACAAGACCAACAGGGCGTATTGGGAACGTCATAGTTAAGATGAGTGACAATATCTTCAAATACATGTTAGTCTTAGAAATCCAATATGGAGAGATATGGCGTATAATCGAGACTAATGTAGGAAAATTCTTGAATAAGCCAAGACCTACCTCAGTGATGGCGAACCTATGACACGCCAGCGTGAAACAATTAAAACAATTTAATTAAATCAAATCAAGCCAGCATAGTTAAGTTAGAGTATCTAAAATTTTTACACAAAAGGTTCGACATCACTGACTTACCTCCTAACAGTTGTAGAGCCAGTAGGTGACAATAATGATGAGGGTATATTCCTCTAAGAAATATTTTCGATTAATTTATTCGTAATCTTGACAATATATTTTTTCCCCCTTTTCCAAATAAAATTTGGCAATTCTTTATATTACGCATTATTATCCATTTTCACATGCTTCACACAAAGTTTATTTTTATTTATTTATTTATTGGTAACTATATAATATAATGTAAAAATATGTTTGGACTGTGCCTGTCTCATTAGAGAAATACTGTGTTGAGACGGGCACAGTTTATAAGCAATTTTACAATGAATTAGTATTACATGTAGCAGATAGGATTACAATTTATTGCTTTATACTCGTATATATAATACACAATGTGTATGCGAAAAAACAATTTTAAAGTGGACTTTCAAATAGATAACTTTATAATATAACCTTTAATAATTATTTTGGATTAATTTGTGGCAATAATTATAAATGGTTAGAATCAATATGATTGGGCGAGTGCACCAATACTAGCTCTACCCATATTACGAATCCAAGTTTTTATTTTCAATTTGGTTAAATCTTTCAGTATTTTATTAAATAGTTTAGATCCAATATATTTGTGGTTCCTTCGGCCATATGTTGTATTGTTGTATCTGGCGTATTGTTCCTATAATTAAATGTACACAAAGTTTGCCCTGAGACAGGTGTCGACCTAGTAGGGCATATATAGGATTTAAAAAATATATACAGTTGTATCTATAGTTATTATTTTATTTTTTTTCCAATTCCTTAGAGTCTACGATACTCTGAGTACTCTACATGCGGCTAGACCGCCAAATCTACTGCCACAATGCATCAGCGCTAATCGCTTTGACACTTTTACTAACTACCATATTGTAATAAACATCATAAGTATTTTATATTAATACATGAATTGAAAGGGTAAAAAATTCTGATAAAAAACCCTCTAAACAATTTACTGGAAGTTAAGTATTTCAAATTAATTAGGCGCGACACTTTATGTACAGTGCCGCCTTATTCTAACATAATACATAGTAATTAATTGTCATTGTAAATGGTCATTGCTATTAGTTGTAGATTGTTATTACACGTATGAAAATAAATATTCCAGAGGCGCTGTACTTTCCACATCTAAAGCCGGCCCTGTCCCCGAGTAACGTTGCGCAAAGGTTATTTATGAAGCCGAACTCGCGTCGTAGCGTACAGCGTTGTGTGATAACCTTCCCTGGCCGCCCGGCGGAATAACGGCTTATGTACTACGATCGCGGCTCACAAATCGGAACGATTCCCATCAATTGTGGCACAGAAGTGTTTAAAAATGCATGAGTGTGGAAGACGTGAGCGATGCGGCTATGCTGTATCAGAATTTACGTGAAAATTTATAAACCATTGGTTGTATAATTATTTAGCGATTGGTTATTTATATTTATACGCTTCGGTTGTTTCTTAACAGGCAGAAGTGTATAAAAAATATTGCGTTAGTGATGGACACGCACGTTCTAAATGAAACTTACGATACGTTTCAATTCAAATACAGGATGCATATTATGTTCCAGGGCTATTTTGTTTGGCCACCATTTTTGATTAGTAAATATTTATAAGTTCATATTTTACAATTGTAGAGAGTATTTAATTACAATGTATTATAAAGTGTCTAACGCCTTAACAACGTGTTGAAGTTATTAAAACATTTTATCTTAATAATAATAGCAATGCTGTAACCATCAATGGTGATCGCTAACGTCACGTATCGAATTGGGTCAATTGTGCCTGCAACACATGTGGTTTCAACATGACGGTGTCATCTCACACACACAGCGAGCTACGCTTGAAATTTTGTTAGAATTTTTCTCATTTGATTTAACGGCTCCCTACTATTTTCTCTGAGGGTACTTGAAAGGAAAGGTCTACGTCAATAAGCCAACAACAATTACCATGCTACTGGACAATATTCGAAATGAAATTGCTGAAATAACACGCGAAATGTGCGAGAATGTTACGAAATATATTGTTAAAATAGCACGCATTTTTTCCATTAAGAGAGGCAACTATTTGGGCAATATTATATTTCATACATAATTGTAATAAACCAAGTAATCGATAAATAAAAACAAAATTAAAAAATTGTGTTTTATTTTTTAGTTATTCAAAAACAATATCGACCTGGAACATAATATTCACCCAGTAGTATTAAACTTGTCATTTTATATATTACTAGCGGTCAACACCTAACGTTTCCTGGGATTAAGGTTTAGTTATAATATAAAATAGGAATTTCGGAGGGTGTCTTTGTTTTGCGTAAGCCCTATATATCTAAAAACGATGTTTCTGTGTAAAATTTGGTCCATGCAGGATGAGGGTGAGATGTGAGATTTTGACTATATTTCTCATGATCTCAGAAAGCAAATCAACTAAATTTGGATGTCGTTCAATATAATATATATTTATATGCGGTGGGATGATTAGGGGGAGGGTGTCTATGTTTTTCGCAGGGTCTTAAAAATGAACTAATTAAATTAATTAATTAATAATTTGAAGTGAATGGCATTTAATATAATAATATAGTGAATATTACTTGGCACGACCAGGTGAACCTGGAGGATGGTCCTGTTAGAAGCCTCAATAACCGGCGAGCTTGCATGAGAAGATGTATGAATGTGGATGAAAAAGAATTGTGTGTCGGGACATGTCTCTATCCAAAATATCTATAATACCTATCTCCGCTGGGAAACGGTGTGATGGTAAGTAAGTATAGTAAATATTTATATTGCTGTAAGGAAGTGCGGTAGGTAGAAGTAAGGGTGGAAAGTGTTCATGTTTTATGCTGTATCCTATAGAGTAATTACGTAAAATTTGGAATTTTGGCCTTCAATATAATATAATATATATTTATTTTAATGGGAAGGTTTGGGGCGGCTAGGAGAAGGGTGCCTATATTTTGCGTAAGGTTCTAAAGTGTAACTATTAAAAATTTGGTTTATATTTGTCAAAGAATGTAGGATGTACAGATAGAGAGATAAACAGACATTCAGAATAATTTTGTTAAAAAAATAGTTATATTTTTTGTGTAATTCCAAATGGTACCGTACATAGATTATTACGGAGTTAGAATATTAGATCGAATAAGCACTCAAGAACTTGCAAAGGTAGCAAACTACAAAAACATACTTTTTTCTGTAAATAAACATTGTAAATGATGACAAAAGCCTACCACACATTCTATTTTGTGATTCAAAAAACCCTCACAAATTGTGTATTCTGAAAACTTTCCACCTACGGTCCGAAGGGAATATTATCCAATTGATAGTCGGATCTCAGGTCTCAGAGCATACATTTAAAATATAAGTTTCTAAGAAATAACGTAGAGAGATAAAACACACACGAGTACACTATTCACACCGATCAATAAAATTTATCGCCTTGTTGTCATTGTTAGAAAATTGAATAAGTGATGAAACTTCGTGAAAAATCACAATTCATTTGGTTTGCTTAGAACAAAACTATTATTAGCCTAGAAAAACAACCTACTTTACAGCCCACATTTTTTTTTTATCAATCAACACTTAGATGTTGTTAGTAAGATTGTACAAAAAAAGAATTCCATTTCTTAATAATTTAATGTCAAAGTCTATTTTTTTTTTTTTGTTCTGAATTTACAACTTCACAATAAGAATGTGTTCTCTTAAATAATAAAGTTGTATCAATGTGTTCAAAATTTAATAAAACTTAATTGATAATTCAAATGTTTACTCAAAGGTATTTAAGATTCTGTAAAAATAAGGTAGATGGCTCTTTTAAATAATGGAACGATTAAATATATTAATATCAAAAAGGTAACATATAGGTTCGAAAATTGTCGCTAAAAATATTGTCGCTGTAGTATAGTTGGATAATGCACCTTCCCCGGTTAGGAAAGAGATCCAAGTTGGAATCACGGTGGTGCAATAACAATATTTTTAGATAAAATCGATTTTATATGTATATCTTTCTAATTAATATATTTAATTCATATTTAGTCTATTTTTTATTTTAAAAAGTGGGAGATTACGTTTTGAGACATACCTTTACTTAATTATAAGTGATCGGTTGTTTGATTAATAGTTTAACTTTAATTTATATGATATAGTTAAGGACTGCAAAAGATAGATTGTTAGTTGTTATCGCAAATAGCATTTGATTTTTTAGGACTTTTTAATTTATTCACCCCAATTCATGTTCCTATTATCTAAGTGTAACATAATTATAGTGAAGTTGCAATTTTTACAGTATACAGTTATGTGATATTTTAATACAAATTAATTGTATCAATTAGAAATATATACAGATAAAATCAATGTATAAATATTTTTTCGATAGATTGATTTTGTTTGTATATCTTTCTCATTAAACTATGTAATTAATTAAATAGTCATCGAGCAACTAGATTTAAGGATAAAACAATTTTATTCAGAGAATATACAATGGCCCGTGCCCACGAAAAGAGACGCAATGAGATAAATCTCAGTACCATGTACACGTATTGAGGTTTTTATCTAGAGATTATCTTAGAGATTGGCAGAAAGATACAAAAACTAAACCATGTACACGACGTTCGATCTGACAGCGAGATTTAACCATGTGTATAAACGTCACCCAGAATCGTAGATAACTACAATTGTTTATTCTGAAAAGTTGGATAAACAGGGGCATTAAGTTTCAAATATTTATTCCATTTTGACAACTGCTTCTGCTGCTAGAATACACTTGACATTTGACGTTTGACGTACAACAAGTGCATAAAGCGCGACGCGGTGAATTTCTGAGGCTTTGCGGGTACACGATGAACTGCAAAAACTGAAAATTTATTAGGTTTCTTTATTATTCTTCTTTCTGTTCTTATTGGCTTTAGTTTGTTTCCAACTTTGGACTCACCGTGAGCATATCAATAACATCCCCGTTGTCTTCTCCATCTAACAATGTCTTCTGTTTCGCATATTTCCTTGCAACGGATGTTCCTAATTCTGACCCTAGCGCCTTGTCATTATGGTTCTTTAACTAAAATTCTTGATTTCTATTTATAAAATATAAAATACTAACTTTTCATTTATACTTTTCAATTAATAAAACTGGAATACCTTGGTAAAAAACCATTTGGGTCTGAGGTTATTTCACAAAGTTATTTCAATTGAATAATTTATTTTGAATCAATTTTTGTTACTTTCTATTGCGATTTATAGGCAAGATCAAACATTTCATCGTATTATGTTAATTTTTAAATTAAATAATATATCAGATAATAGAAATACTCTAATAAGAATCCGTGATATATTTTTTGTTTCTAATATTAGTCGCCAATGTTTAGCCCTTTTCTTGGATAATATTACGTGTAGGTAGGTAATAATAGAAAATAATAAAATAGCATTTGTAATAAAAATTAATGGTTCAGTTGCTAAATTGCTACAGTTGCCGCTTTGCTAAATAATTTTTTGACAGCATTTTTTATAACTATATTATTGATATATGTATAAACGTAGATAATTCATATGTAAAAGGGGATCGTAATAATATACCAAGTGTATAAATGAAGTGGAGAAAGGTTGATCTAAATATTCTTCAAAACCATTAAATTTGTCTTGTTAAATGATGATGGAATGAAATAAAACAAAATTGTTCTGATTTCTGTATTTGTTTATGTTTGTGAGGATACTTGAGAACTATTGCAATCGATTTCTTAAAAACAAATCATAAATTTGTTGCATTATCGTAGTGTAAAGTCGTAAATTATAATGCCGCGTATGAAATATGTCATAAGTATTTATGAACGCGATCAATGGGTTAATGTTTGAAACGGACATTTAGCTATCGAACTGAGTGTATTTAAACACTGGAGCTTAATACAAAATTACGTGTTGATCAATAAATGATGAGAGGAGGTCCGATGAATGCAAAATATTAGTTTAAATATTTGGATCAAAGTCAAAATGTAACTTGAATTATCTGTCAAAATAGAGGTGATGAGTCTACGGTAGTTTATTTGGCGCGATGGCGTGATGGCGATCTGACAAGCGATAAAGTAGTTTCGATTAATATATCTTATAACAATTTGCATAATTCGCTAATGAATTGTTTTTCTGTATTACCGTCGGATTGACATAAGACATAAATATTTACATATAAAACATGCAAATTCCCGCTACTCCGCAGCATGAGCACGTTCGGCGCGTATAGCGGATTTACATACAAGTAAATAAATTGATCGTCAGGAAGTAAAGCGCGATAGTCCGTTGGGCAATGTGCTACGTGCCAGGTTACCACTAATAATTATTACGCATTTTAGAACGTAATTATACCAAAGTAAAATATATTAACAGAGGGTACTAGTTCTTTACTCATATACCCATTGTGTTAATTCATTAACAATCAAACTTAACTATTCTTGATGTAAATTGGTCTATTCAATATTTGCTGCAGTCAGTTGCTTTTGCCCTTAGCCATTAAGATTTGATCAATAGCGGTCTTCGCTTTTCTTTAATTTAAATGTTCACCAGCATGTTCCCTTTAAATGGTTCCATGTGTGCGCGCACACGATTTGGCATCATAGCGCACACAATAAAATATAGCACGCACACAATCATTAATAAGCCATCTTCATGTGCCGCCCTCTATCGAAGGTTGGCAACCATGTTCATTTATCATGTACAGTGAAACCTCTATCTATCGTTTTTGAAGGGACCTATTGAAATAAACTATGAATGCGGGAAAACAATGAATGAGGGAATACATAAAAAAGTTACTTTTTAAAATGTTTAATACGTATTCTAAAAAAGATACATATTTCACGTGTAAATTAATGTTTTTAAATAAAATTAAAATTAGAAAGCTGCACAGAAACAAAAAAAAAACTTTGTATTATGTAATGTCAAGGGGTAGTTAGTAGCAGTATTCTCTCTCTCTCTGTCTCATGTTCCGCTCATTGTTTACTATTGCCGTTAATCGAAACGAAGCATTTAGCTATGAAGTATACTGCGTAATTTAAACGATTAATGCGGTAAAATGACGCATGAGGAACGATCCACGTGATCTACTTTTGGGTGTTTTGTGTGAAATTAATTCGGGACTGGAAAAAATAAACGATACATGCGGGAAATCGATTATTCGAGGAACGATCGATCGAGATGTAACTGTATAAGATCACCAACATTTCGGACATTGAACCGCTTTCCGAGATTACACGGCCAAAATAATCTCTTTCTACCTACAGTACTAGTTCTGCTGCTTTCTATCTTCCCCTGCATAATTTGTTGTAAAAATCATATTTTTCATTGCGGAGAATATGTCCGAAGTATGCAATTTTCTTTGCTAGTTTTTATTAGTTCTCTTGACTTATTCATGCGTCTTAATACATTTTCAGTAGTAATGGTTAACTAGCCTTATACTGGTATGGTAATGTTTCCTTATTTTCTCCCCGAGCACAGAAATAATAGAATTGGTCCTTAAAATTGTATAAAAGATTTATTATGGGCACACGGTGATCTAAAACTTTGGCTACCAGTATGAAAACTAGCTTGTACAGGGTAATTATTATGTTCCAGACCGATGTTGTTTTGGAATAACTAGAAAACGAAACACAATTTTATAATTTGTTTTTTTTTTCGATTATTTGATTTATAACAATTAAGTACGGAATATGACATCGGCCTAGTGGCCGCTTCTGGCAGCGGCACAAACGCATGCTCTTTTAACCATTTTTTTCAAAACATTCTCGCACACATCGCGTGTTATTTCAGCAATTTAATTTCGAATATAGTCCTGTAGCGTCGGAATTGTTGTTGGCTTATTGGCGTAGACCATTTCTTTAAAGTACCCCGACAGAAAACAGTCGGGAGCCGTCAAGTCAACTGATCGAGGAGGCCAGTCGATATCATCACTTTTTGACATTATGTGGCCGGAAAAATTTCAAGCATAGCTCAGGTTGTGTGTGAAGTGGCACCGTCCTGTTGTGTTGCACATGTGTTGCAGGCCCAATCCACCCAATTCGGCTGCCAAGAAGTTTTCCAACATGTGAAGATAGCGATCACCATTAATGGTTACAGAATTGTCATGATTATTTAGATAAAATGTTTTAATGACTTCAACACGTTGTTGAGGCTTGATGCTTCATAATAAATTATAATCAACTACTCTCTACGACTACCAAATGCGAACTGACAAATGTCTGTCAAAATGGCGGCTAAAAAAATCGGCCTCGAACATAATATTCACTCTGTATTTGAAAGCTGTTGCATTAATTTTGTATTCTATTTTATAATTTGAAGCCAGCGATTATCATTTATTAAAAAAAAAATATTGTTCTTTAAGCTACTTTAGTTTATCATGTTTTTCTCTAAATAAAAATATATTATATATTGAAACTAGTACCCTCATACCAAGTTTCATTTTTCTCTTGTGTTTTTTCAAAACTTAGTCTACAATCTACAAGACATTCTAGCGATGCAGTAAATCAAATTAAATTGACTTAAATGAGATAAGAGATCTTTGTACTTAAGATTCAGTAAATTTAAAAATATTACAATATTTTGAGTATGTCCAAACCTTTGTAGGAACTAATTACTGGGTTTTATCCCCTGGGGGATTGTCATCAACATTAAGATGTCTCACAGAGTGGCGTGGGTAAATAGGTGAACGTTATATTGTCTAAAGTGATCACTTAAGCCAGTCGATGACAGGTCGTAAGCACTGTAATGCTCAAGACTTCCATACTTCTAATATTAAAAATAATAGCTTCGTCTCTGTGAGACATCTTAATATTTAAAAATATTATTCAGCTCGTCATCAAACTTTCGGTTTTGAGGTTGTCGATTGCACATATGATTCTATAGCAATGAGAAATGGTGGTAAGCATGCGGTATTTCTGGGGTGCCGAAAGGTTGTATAGAATTTCCTAATCAATGCCGAGGATATGGTCTCGAATCCCTCGCATTGTGTGAGGTTTTACATTGTCTCGAAGGGACATATCGTTTTAATGATTATCCAGTACGGGCTGCCTTTGAAACAATATGTAATATTATTACTAGTGTTTAAAGCCCGTCCTAGGACGATGTGTAAGGATCGCACTTTTTGAACTAAAACATCTTTTACATTAATTAAACACCACACAACAATACAAATGCTAACATTTTTTGATAACCAACGTTCAACCAAAATAGAGAAAAATGATTACAAAATCATGATTACCTACCTTTATAATATTCGTGTGGATGGTGTGTTTGTTTTTTATAAAAGTCTTCAGTTTTATTCCGAGCTTGATGAAATTTTGCACACGTGACCTTAAAAACATGAGGAAAGTCGCTGTCTATATGAAATTTCTAAAAATTACCCTCATCCCCCTTTCTCACCCCTTAAAGCAGAATTTTGATACTTATTGATGAAATTTCGCACACTTGACGTTCAAAATAAAAATAAAAATTACTGTCTACATCGGATTTTGAAAAAAAAACTAATTCCATTCCCCTAAATGAAGCCTCTCCACTCTGCGTATAGCCCGGGTAACTGTTAATTTAAATTATTACCTCCCTGCGGTGTTCCAATGTTCAAATTTCTGACAATATATACACTGACAGTGTGACACTCTAGATAATCGAAGGTATACACGGTATATATGTAAACAATATCTTGTCATTGAGAGACGGCCTACGTAAATTTGTAGAACTTCATAATTACATATATGATAATGAAACACTTGTTTTTTTATTCTTCTCACTTAATTTATCATTATCAAGATTATATAGATAATGCCTTACAAGGCGAAACGCATCTCAAGTAAATTAAGCGAGTAGAATCAAAAAACAAGTTTTTTCATTTTGACTAATGACTAATTTGACAAATGACTAGTGGAAGCTAGTGCATTGTAAACAAGTACCATCAAAGAAATCTTATTACAGGTCTTAAAATCAGTGAGAAATGTCGTGACATCGAAATTTACATTTTACATGTACATTTTTCTGGGTTAATCTGCCGTATATATCTGACCTTTCTGGCCGACAACTCGGATCCCATTATAGGGTCCATATACATGGCAGATTGATCCGGAAAACTGTACATAGAAGATTCGAAATTTTTAGTCTAACTTCGAAACTTGAAAACTGAAAACTAACGAGTATAAAGTAAAGGTAAGAATGATGATAAAAAAAAAATTATAAAAAGAAAGGATCGATCAGCAAATATTTTCTTCTGCCTGAATGATTCAGGTACGAATCATTATGTTATGGAGTTCTAATGACCCATGTCCACGGATCAGATATTTGACTCGAGACAATCTCAGAGATGGATTATGCTCCCATGAGATTTTTAGGAGTCAACCTCCGGCTTATGTTGTCCACCGTGTATAGACTAAGTCTTGGAGATTCGCCGTCTCGCGCCTCACCTCACGTTATACCTGAACATCAAAAACATCAGTCCATTGACCATCGGTGTTCCGTTCGTTGGTTGAGTGAATTTGAATCTCCCCAGCAGCAGTTAAAACTTAATATATGTTTGTAATTTAATGCCTTATAGCTGTCCAACTTTTCATTATAATTGTTTGTAAGTATCTATTGTTCTAGCACATTTGTGCATATCTGTCAAGACTCCCGTCAATCTCAATCTTTGAATTTATCTCCACGTTAAAATCTCAATACATGTGTGAATATAACTTATATTTTCTCAACTAAATCTCTGAAATTTATCTCATTGTGTCTTAATCCGTAGACAATGGGGGCGTGGCTGTAAGGTTTATCTACCATCTACTAAATTATGCAAAAATCTAAAAGGAAAAGTGGATTAATATAATATTCTGTATGTTTAAAGCTATTTTACGAGAATTTAGATTAATAGAATATACTTGATTGCTTTTAGAAAAAAATATCAGTTTTCGCTGTGTAGGATAAAATTATGTTGGATTATATTGCGTGACAAAAATATCCAATTATTACTACAGGGTTAATATTATGTACCTGGTCGATTTAATTTGGCTCCATTTTATTTTGGCTGACATTTATCAATTCGCGTTTGGTAGTCATAGAGAGTAGTTGATTACAATTTATTATGTAGTATTTAATGCCTCAACAACGTGTTAAAGTTACTAAAACATGTTATCTAAATAATAATGGCAATGCTGTAACCATTAACGGTGATCGCTATCGTCACATGTTAGAAAACTTATTGGTGGCCGAACTGGGTTGATTGGGCATGCAACACATGTGGTTTCAATAGGATGGTGCCACCTCACACACAGTCCGAGCTACATTTTAAATTTTTCAAGAATTTTTTTCCGGCCGCATAATGTTAAAAAGCAGGTGATATCGACTGGCCTTTTCGATCACCTGATTTGAAGTCTCCCAACTATTTACTGGTACGCGAAAAATAATTCCGATGTTACAGGACAATATTCGAAATGAAATTGCTGAAATAACACGCGAAATGTGTGAGAATGTTACGAGAAATATTGTAAAAAGAGCACGCATTTGTGCTGCTGCCAGAGGCAGCCACTTGGCCAATATCATATTTTTAACGTAGTTGTACTAAACTACGTAATCGATGAATATAAATAAAATTAAAAAAGTATGTTTCTTTTTCTAGTTATTCAAAAACAACATTGGCCTGGAACATAATATTCGCCCTGTATTAGTCTTATGTATAAATTTTCCGAAATGTATTAGAACGTTTTCAAACCTGAAGCGTGAAATGTTTACAATAGTTTGATTCATTTCCCGCCGCGCCCGTTGCGTTCCACCTGACCGCACATGCTCCGCGACCTGCACGACACCTTGCGGAAGTTTGGATTGTGCCAAGAAGCACTATTTCATGGCACCGCTCGGTGCTACCTGGCTGGCACAACACGCCCCCCGTGCGGTTTGCATGATTAATGGAACGCTGTGAAAGAGGATGATACCCTTGGTGAACCGTGACACTTATTACAGTGTAGCCTTCACAACATATTCTCAATGGACTCGCGTGTCAGCACGACGTCTCGTTGAAGATGAATGAACAAATTTAAAAAGAAATGGGTTTCATAATGTAGTCTTCTTCTTCTTTTAAATAGGGAATCCACCCTTCAAGAGTGATTTGTGCCATTAATCAAGTTAAAACTTTATTTTACAAAAAAAAGTACAATATTTTAATGAATAGGAAATATTACATTACAAGTCAATGCCATTGTCATTCAAAAAATTTGGTATTATATAAATTAAATATGGCGAGTTAAGGGAAAGAAGATGACACAAGTTAACCGGGAGTTGAAAATTACCATTGACGAGATTTCTGAAAAAAAAACCTGTGATGCGCAATGGACAGGCAAAAAAGATATAGTCAAGGGTTTCCTCCTCGGCACCACACTCACACATTGGGGAATCTATTAAGTTCAATCTGAATAAATGTGAGGCTGCCTGGCAATACCTAATTCTCATTCTAGAGATATTTGATGTTGTTCTTTTGGAGACTTTCCTTTTGGTGAACCAGGGGGTGAGGGTGCAGGGAATAGATCTTTGAATTATTTTAATCCGATTGCCCATATGATTATTTGAATCCATTCATTGTGCAGACCAGATAGAATTCGTACGTTTTTTACCATATTGAGTCTGTCATACATCGGGATATATAATTGATGAGGGAAAACTCCGAAAAGGGTGGCCTCCTTAGTCAGTTTATCCGCACATTCATTTCCATGAATTCCCTTATGTGCAGGAATCCAAACGAATGACACCTGTTTATTGTTGCGGTCCAAATTAAATAGACATCTTCTGATGGATCAGATTACCTCATTGTCTAACCAAACTTTCATATTAGCAGAGAGAGATTCAAGAGCTGCTTGCGAGTCGAAGAATATAACGGTCTTATCGACGTTCCGGAGTACGCAGATGTCCAGAATGTAGTCACAATGGTATAATATTTTAGCAGGAATCAGTAATAATAAAATTGCTAAAAGATTACCCAACTAGATCAGTATGTTTATTAATGTAATAAATTCAATTTCTTTATACATTATTTAAAAAAATATATTTCAAGCAAAATTAAATTAAAATTAAAAACAAATATGACACTAGAAGTAAAATTTAGACCTGCGACCAAAAATCACATTATTACTATTTCTGTCAATATGTTATGAGTATATGTTGAAAATTAGTAACTGTATTTATGATCTAACGTTTTGCCTGGTCTTTCGCTTATAAAGGTAAGTAACTCGACTTTTATAATTAAATACATACCTAATATATTATTATAACTAACTACATAATTATTCATATTTATTGCTTAACAAACAATCAATGTTTCGAAAAGTTTATATTATTTTATTTGAAAACAAACAGTATGTCGATGTAAAAAAAATTCTAATAAAAGTGTTAAAAGCTATTAAAAATTGAACCAATTACATGATCTGAATTAATAATATACTAGATACAGTGTAAGGCAATAATTTGAATGAGACTAATTAAATTCTTCGCTGCATAGAAGACGATAAAAAGAGTGAGATTCTTCTCTTCTACTGCAGGAACACAATAAAACTCAGTAAAAATAGAGAAAGGAGAGAAAAAATAGAAAATAAATAAGTATTAAAAGAGGAGAGATACAATTTTGCAAGGGGAACGAGAGGGTGGATGTGAAGGAAAATGGAGAATAAAATCTATGAAATAAAAATAAAATGAAAGTTTACATGCTGTATTTTGATTTAATTAAGGTAACTGATGTTTAATTCATTTTAGTATGTGTTGAAATAAAAGGATAACGAAAGAAATGCTGCATACAATAAATGACAAATTAACAAAGCCTAACTTAAACTCGTAAAATATAAATGGATATTCTTACAACACCCAAAAATGGAAAAACTATTACCTCGCCTGAAATGAAACTATCCAAAAAGGTTTTATGTAAATGAAGCCCTTGACCGCACAGTATGTAGGTAGGTACTCGGTAAGAAAACAAGCTTTACCTTGTTCATGAGCAATCGAGCCTTAGTTGATCTTGTGGTGTAAGAGAGGTCAACAAAAACACGGAATAGATCTCTTCCGTGTTTTATTGTTACTATGCAAGAGATCGTTTCATATCAACAGTGGTCGTTAGTGGGTATCATACAAAATCATTTTCATTCTTTTATATCACATTTACTTTATGTAATCAAGAAGTTTTCATCCACTGCTGAATGAAGTACCTGGCGTCACACTGCATAATGATAAGTCAAACAAGTCAATAATAATGAATTTTTAATATATTATAAAAAAAATAGAATATTTCTTTAGTGTCATTTACCAGTGTCGATTTAAATCAACGTCCGTTATTTCTGATACTGAAGGTGCTATTTTTTTTGATACAGAACATTTTATGAAACTACCACGTCCACATAATCAAAAAATAAAAATAAATTGTACCCAGAGGAATTAATTCGGACGAGAAAGGGTTAATTATATATCAGTTTAATAAACTCAATAAAAAAATATCAATTGACATTCTATTTACTTTTTATACAGTCATTTTTATCAGACAATTGCGTGTTATAGATTATATTTTTGTATGTAACAAACATCGCTAGTTTTTCTTACAAATTTGTTGTTTATTTATTTCTCTATAAAATTTTATTAATAACTATCTATACCTATATTTGTTTATAAAATATTAATGATACGTACTTGTCTTTGAAGTACGTCTTCAGTGTACACCTCGTAATGTGAAGGTCGAAGAAATAAACTTTGTAACAATACTACATAATTTAGTACAAGGTATATCACTAGTATAGGTCAAACGACTGAACACGCATAGAAAGAGGTCGCGCCCAGCCGCGCGCCGCTCTTTATATCCTCGCAGGCACGCACGCCGGCGTTGCGGCACTCACACACACTCACACACACAACCATACAATCCCAAGGATATCACAATTAATAAAAAATATTACTAATATTCTTTTATATTTGTACACTATTTTTACTAAAAATACATAAATGCAACAAATTTTGATCATTTGAGAATCCACGCGTGTAGATATACTATACGTATATGTCTGAGTTTGCGTAAAGTTTCATGAGAACAGAAAAAAGTGTCACTGAAATATGCACATAGTATATGAAGATCCCGAATGGTTTTGGATAAGATTATGTGCCATAAAAAAGACTTATGTTTTTTTTAAACATTTCAAGATAAATTTCTTCGGCCAAATTTATTTCATCGTAAAATTACGCACTCATTGTCACGTGAAGACTCAAAGAAGGAGTAAACTTTAATTATCCATTATTCTTGACTCTAATTCAGGACGCCATATGGCAGAACACTGCCAAGTGCTACTCATAATATTCTACAACATAAGTTTCATTCTCACCATTTGTGTGTCACACTTTTAATAATTTGAACCTAATTAATTTCTAATAAAATAAATCTTATAATAATTGTCTCACATTGACTGGATGTGATTAGAATTGTTGTATCAATGTTTAGTTTGTTTGAATAAATAAATCAACTGAGATTTTCGTCTGCAATACAGGAAGGTACCCTTTTTTCCAATGGTTCAAAAATAATTTAATTTGATATTGATGGTAGGTGCCTACCAACTATTCTTCAAAAATTTGAAAATATAATTTTGTCCTGTCATCTGTAATACGTCAATTACGTGTAGTGTATTCTTGTTGGCATTCAAAACATTTGTCTTGGTGAAAAATAAAAAGGTGGTAAAATTTAATGTTTTAGTTAAAAAAATAAATATTACCTTTCCTTTTGATTTTAATTAATTGTGATTAACACCGAATAAAAAAAACAAGAATTTCTAAAAATAACAAAAAAAAATGACATTGAGATGCTAAAATAACATTAATTAACATTATCAATCTATAAAAATATGACTAACTTAAATGGTCGATAATAATTGATCTTTGATGTCACATTGGCGCCAAAATTCCAAATTCACAGGGTAGCTTTTTCCGATTTTTATTTTTATTAAAACGTGGGTATAACTGAAAAAAAAATGTAGATACCATTTCATCATAAGCGTCCATCGATTGCGATTTCGTGTGGTTTTGAGATGAAAAAAGTTGAAATAAATGTTTATAGTGTGGTCAGGCCTTAACAATTAGGAAATTATTATTTATTTTGTGTTTGTTTTTTGGAAGGACGACTTCAGATTTTATTAACACTTCTATTGTTATATTTAATTTGATCTTATTACTAATTATGCTAAAAACGAAAAAATATTTACATTTCACATTACACGCATATAATGATGGCGCCGGCCGATAATGGCCAATGCTGCCTAACGATGCACTCACTGTATTTACGACAGAACGCCTGTGTTTTAATTTAATTAATAACTAAAAAATAATATCTTATTCACTTGAATTACTTACCAATAAAACGAGAAATATCGCGAACGTACGTCAAAAACCAACTGACAATTTACTCAATTTACTTATTGGAACATTCCAGATACTTTACAACTTATTGCGTAATTACATCACGTGACAATGACGTGAACCTCAAAATAATCAGCCTCGACGTCTTTAACCATTCATTTAACCTTCATCCAACCCATTATCGAACTTTGCGGTACTAAAGAGCATATCGGGAATGTCCAAAAAGTCATCAATAAAAACAACTAAAAAGTTACCCTCGGCCATTTTAAAAAGTAAAAATAAAATCAAAAAAGTTTTCGATTAATAGATAATTGTAAAACGAAAAAATATTAGCACTTTGACGTCGATATGAGAGTATTTATGTTACAGAAATTGCGGTCATTTAAGTATAAATCACTTTTATCTACGGTATAAAAGAAATCTGTCAACACAAAAGTAAGTTTCCTCTGTCAATTTTGTATGGAGCCAAAATGATGATTTTTTACACTCGATTTCTTCTTATCCTTGAGTTGAATCATATTTCTATGGATCACCGTATGATATCACTACTGGAAAGAATAATTTTATTTTGCCCGTGATATCATTCGTTATTTACGCGCGCTGTCACGTGGGCGTTGTGGGTGGCTGCTATATCTAACGGGGCACTCTGACGTTGGCACTCTGTCGCAAGTATCCGACGCGGGCCTTAACAGGGTTAAAAATAAAAATAATAAAATTTATATTCAAATTTGATAATGAAATAATATTTCAGTTTATTTTCTTAATGCGTATATTAAATCTTTTTATTTTATTCACAAAGCTTTTTGGCGATTTCAATGATTTCCGTCTTTGCAAAAATTTAATCATTCAAATAGACTCGTAGTTTTGAGTTAAAATTACGCCGCGATTTATTATGTCATCCACGATTTCTTAATGCGCTGCGATCGTTAAATGTCAAATGAGGTAAAGTTTTGATTAATGTCCGGACCATTTTCTAATACCCAGATCTTCGAGGACATTTACTTTGACCTGCGAAGCTCAGAGATGTTAACAAGACATACAGGATACTCCGCATTCTAAAATGGATCAAGTTTATAATATTATATTTGACTTTTTGCTGTCATTTTGGTAGACAAATGAAAAAATAATTAGAACTAACTAAAAAAAATAATGTAGGTATACATTTTGTCGCCGCACTTGTCTCTCTTCATCTTTCCTTTTCCCATTTATTCGGAGTATTGAAAAGTCATCAAATTATAGGTAATAAAATTAAAATACAAATAAAACAACAATTTAATAAAATCACCCACAAACACAAGCGTCAGGACGCTTTTTTCTAGACAATTTCCTGATGGGGGTCCTATATCACCACATCAATGTTTGACCACCAGGTTTCTTGATTTCTTACTTGCTGCATTCCGCCAGTATTTATTCTCAATACAGTTTTGATGATATGATCATCTGGTCTCCTTATTACACGAGCGTATCATCTCAGCCTGACTTCTCTGTTGATGGTGATTGGTGATGCCTTAACACTTCCCCATCCCCATGACGTCCATTATACATTCAGAACTAGTCCCCAGTTCAAGTACTCGAGAATATTCGTCCATTTTGTAAGTACACGATAAGCGAGTATTATAAAAAATAGTCGAGTAATACTCGTACATTATAAATTAAATATTTTAAAAAAATGTTACATATTTAGCTGCGTCCTGCGTTCAGAATTTACTGGCCGGATTAGAGCGGTTACTGTCAGGTACGATTTTTTGCATTGTTTCGGTCGTCGGCTATGTTATTGGGATGAAGTGTTACGCCCCTGATAGTCAGTTCGTAATTCGAAATATGCATATCTGTAAATAAACTATGCTAAATCCATGTGGTGTATTCACGGAAATACATACATATGCAAAATAATTTGGTAACTTCCAACGAAGGATACGTGTTCTGATTGGTGTGCGAGTGCCATCTAGAGGAAAATTATGTACATAATTATCATCATCATTATCAGCCGTTTTTTCTCCACTGCCGGATGAGGGCCTCCACTTTTCTCTATCCGTTATTATTTGTTGTTACATATTTTTGCAAAATTTGATAATTCTCCTCGAGTACTGCATTCGTCCAACGATTGCCCGTCCTCCAAGCAATGTAGCCTACCCATTGACATTTCATATAGATATATTATATGTAAGTTGTATATTTTAGTATCTGATTTGTAACTAATATAAAGAGGTCAGCCCTAAAATATCTGAAAATAGATTAAGCAAATAAAAGTATACTTGGTTTTATAACTTTGCCTAGATAATTATTGATTTACTTAGATTTACATTTCAAATAATTCATTTAACACCACCTGAGTTGTCTCATCAATGGCAACAAACAATATAATAATATTAAGTATCGAAAAAAGTTATTTTGGATTTGCCAATTAATTAATTAATGAACGCAGATGCGGCGTAATCTGTTGTAAAACCAGGAAATTATATTATATGTTTGTATCGATACTAATCCGCACGTAGAAATTATAAACCTAAAAATCTGTATATTTCACGCTTTCAAAGTAAAATCAGTTCCTTGTGAATCGTTGAGAGTAAAAGAGATGTGTGAAAATTTCCGTGTTATGTATTGTGGTGTACTGGATTTGATAATACATATTTGGTGAGATAATTTATTATATAGGGTTTTATATAATAACTACCTAATTTCATAAAAATTACCATAACGTAAAAGTAAAGGTTTGCTAATGGTGTCCAGCGGAAAATTTTCAAGTATAATATTAAATAAATAACTAAAAACTACAATGGTATTCTCATATTTTATTTATACAAAGTTGAGTTTAACGATGCTAATTTAACGTTTTATAAACAATATCGTCTAAATGCTATCCATTTCTCTCAAGACACTCTTGCAATCGTACTCTTAAATTTGGGAACAAGGGAGAGCAAAGCGTCGGCTCAATGGCAGCAACCTCACGGCGGATATTTTCTTATAGGGCCTGAATTGTTCGAGGATTGTTACTGTAAACTCTTGACTTAAGGTATCCCCACAAAAAATCACACTATGTAAGATCCGTGACCGAGATGCCCAGAGTATGTCTCTGTACTTGCTGATTAATTTATTGGGAAAAATTCCCCTCAGCTTCTCCATTGAAACTCTAGCTGTGTATGGAGTGGTCCCGTCTTGCTGAAATTGTGTTTTGTTATTGAACCCGGGAAACAGCTACAGTTGCGGTACCAAAAACTCGTCGATCATTCGGCAACACACGTCAGCAGTGACTGTCTCTCGCTGGTTAAAAAAATAAGGGCCAATTATCCCTCGGGCAGAAATTGCACACCACACTGTTGTTTTTGGACAATGCAAACGTTTTTAATTTCGTTCTCTTGGGTTGTCGAGGCACCAGAATCTCATGTTCTGTTTATTTACATACCCATCAATATGAAAATTTGCTTCGTCTGTAAACAATATGTTTCCAAGCGTTCGTGCTGTTCCAAAACGTTCCAGCATCGTTCACGCTAAGGTTTCACGTAAAGAATAGTCATTTTCGTTGAGAAACTGGACGATTTGCAGTTTGTATGGATGTAACTGTAATTTTTTTTCAAAATAACGTGCATCATTGATTTTTTTATTCCAGTACAGGCTGCAATCTTCCTTATCGATTTACGCGGATTGCGCATAATTTCACGTTGAACTTGAGCCACATGTTCTGGCGTCGCTGCTGACGTTGATGATCCCGGAGAAGTTTGATTAACTATTGTCCCTTCCTGTCTGAACTTTTGAACCCAACACCAGATAAGTTGCGTGCTCGGCCTACCACTTACTCGTCGAACATTAAAGTGAGTACAAAAAGCGCGACGCGCACGAACCAATGAATCACCACACTTTAAATATTGCTCGACCGCGAATGCGCGTTACACTCCCGACCAGTGACTCATTGCGACTGGAAAATCCGCAAATCACGCGCGTCGAACAATACCTCTCTCACTTACCTCACCTTGATAGTTTACGAGCACTTACAATCAAATCTTGAAATTTTTCTGCTGAACACCCTATATGTGCATGTATTTGAATTATTAATAGCTCTTTTGGTACATTAGAAACTACTCAATTATGCTTGAATATTCGAGTATTTTAAGATTTTAGTACTCGATACTCGAGTAGTTGATGGTGTTGAGTAATTGGAATCTCTATTCCCAACTCTATCCAGCCTTATCACTCCTCCAGCCCTTTTTTTGTTCACCTTCACTGTCCATATATGTAGCATAGTGAGTTATAGGACCATTTTTCATACTCAAAGGTGACAGCACCTGTGGGATAGCGCCACTTTTGTAATGCAATTCATATTTTATGAGTGACATAGATTTCATATCACAGATTTGATGGCCGGCACTCAAATTTTGTCACTATACGTAAAATCTAAATTTATTAAAATAGTTTTACGTTTTTTCTAAATTTCACATCTGATTTTACTTGATTGTCTTCAGATGTGAATTCCTATCATAAGGGTGGTTTTATATATTCAGGTGTTCCAACTGTTTTATGAAAATATTACAATAAATAATATAAACGTAGTAGTTTCATCCCGTGTTGATTCGCAGTAATTCAATTAAATTCACGCTCAGTAATCTTCATGAATGAAGTCATCTGTATATACGTCAAATTTTAATTAATATTCAACACGGCATCATGACATTCTAATTAATTTATCTATTTGTTGGGGGTTTCGTACTACTTGTACTAGTACTACTTAAAAAAACATTATAATATCAAAGCTTTATCGTCTATAAAAAAAAACATATAGCCCACGGCCAACACGTGCATTTATATTTTGTACGTGCAATCATATTTGAAATCTTGTAAAATTTTCAAACAATACTGTTAGTTACGCAACTTGTTACGTATGAGCATATATATTTATCAAGCTTTCATCGGCATATTATATATCGTCGCTGTAGCATATATTATATTGTCGCTGTAGCATAGTTGAATAATGCACCTTCCCCGGTTTGGAAAGAGATCCAGGTTCGAATCGCGGTGGCGCAACAACAATATTTTTCGATAAAATTGATTTTATATGTATATCTTTCTAATTAATACATTTAATTCATATGTAAAATATCACAGACCTATGTTCTTAATAATTACAACTTCAAAATAAGAATGTGTTCTCCTAATAATAAAGTTATATCAATGTGCCCAAAATTTAATAAAAATGAATTAATTATTCTGGCGTCTACTATCATTTGAGATTTCGTAAAAATAAGGTAGATGGCTCTTTCAGATAATGGAACGATTAAATGAACGAAAGAGCTCCAGGTTCGAATCCCGGTGGCACAACAACAATATTTTTCGATTAAATTGATTTTATATGTATACCTTTCTAATTAATATATTTAATTCATATTTTAAATTTGTTGTTACATTAGACGTCACATCTAGATCATAAATCGATTTCAATATTATGCGTGTTATAATAAAGATTGCACACTTTTACTAGTGCAAAAAGGGTGAAATAACTATGAAATAAAGTGCAAATCAATAAAATGCAGGTATATCGTTTTATTTAAATAAAAATAGACATTAAATAAAATTATGCAGGTATTTTGTAATACTTGCGTCCGATATATACCGTTCTTTTGTAAAAATCACTGGTACAAATGGTTTTAAATTAATTAAATTAAATTTAACATCCATATATAATTTGAATAATAACTGTACCATAGATTATTTTATTATGATGTGAATTTACGTATCTGTCATTTATTTTTGTTTATGAATAACTTTGACATGTTAGTATCTATGCAAAAGATTACTTGCATGTGGGTAGACGAGAAATTAAAAATGTGCTATTTTAACTTTTGATTCAATTAAAAATAACGGTTTTAACAGTAAACTTAAGAAAATTTTTGTTATCATAACACATACATAATCACAAATTATAATCTTAGTCCAGACTCTGATTAACTTGGCTTTATACTTATTTAATTATGGTAAGGCCTATGTTGGACGTACTGTCCGAAGTCGGTAAGTAATATCATATTTGGTTTGGTTTCAAATTAATTTAGTAATTAATTTTTGTTTTTTAAATACTCTGAAATCAACTACGATAATAGGTAAACAAATATATATTTAAGTTTATTAAGACACAATTTTGAATTTTTATTACTATCGTGTAGTTCAATATAAATTTCTGTAAAAAAAACTAGCAATACATTTTTATTGTCTCTTTAAAATGTTTTGAAGAAATATTTTTTCTAAAACGTGTTTATAAATAATTATTTAATAATATAAATTTGCAGATAGCGAGAATGACTTCATCAATAGTATTAGTGGGTTCCAGTTGATTTCCCTCGAAAGGATTTGCATGTATCCTGTTGTTACGTGCTGCCTTCGTTTCTTTTGCGGTATATACAAAAAAGCAGAGGTTAGTAAATAATTATTCTAGTAATACAGATTAGATTGCCGTGTGTATTAACAATCCTGACTCAATTCAAAAATCTTTATTACTCTCAACAAGAGGCCCCAGCACTGATATAAATTGTCATCAAATTACCTTACGAATCTTCAATATCATGATGAGACGTTATACTATGATCAATATAGTGAAAACAATTATTTGTTAAATTTACACGGTTGTACAAAAACGTTTAACTGTGAAAGGTTTATATATGAGTTTTAGAATTATAAAAAGTTTTTATTAACAATTTGTTATACTTAAAATGAAAACTACCTGTTTTATAAATTTATTTTACTTCTCGCGGATTTATTTTGACTTTATTGACATACCTATTTTTGTTGTAAAAAAAGTGAATATATTATAATATAACATGATAAACATAAGATACAATTATATTGCAATTAAATACTCGTAGTTTATTGTGTGGGATGGAGTAGACTCCACCTCTGATATATACAGCGTTGTCCTGGCTACTTTGCTAGACTGAAGTTTGTGTTAAAGTAGACAGTTTTTTTTCGTGCTGTTGTGGTGTTATTTAAGATAAAAATTCGACAGAAATAAAAATAGAGATTAAAAAAAAGATTTTTTTTTAAAGTAAAAATGTAGTGGGAGTGTTGCAGAACTAGTGAATTATTAATGTATGCACGTATGTAATAATTATGTTAGAATGTTGGATATCCATGCTTCTGATTGCTCTCCACCCGATAGGATCATATATTGGGTCCATATTTGTGTAATCTTATTGGAATTGAACGATTTCCAGTTGATACTGAGTGTGTTGTACAGGTTCGTAGCTATGAACATGTAGAATCTTTGATAAAATGTCGTTGTTGCTCTCGAAACTGGTGTGTAGATGTTCGTTGTTTGTCTTGTGTTTTGTCCATGATTTATTGCTTGGGGTGAGTTGTTGTTAGCATGGAAAAATTGAACGAGTTTCAACATAAATATTTGTATTATGTTAGGGCGTTGTACTCTTTAAATATAAGATTTGATGGATATCTAAAGGGACGACCATTTATTACCTTAAGAATTGTCTTTTGTGTTCTTTTTGCCGACTCTAATATTGTTTTTGCTGCTTCTCCCCAAACTTAAATTGCATAAATAATTAAGGAGTTAATTAATAATTAATAAATTAGTTTTCTCAAGCGTTTTATTGGTTAATATATTATAATAGTTATTTATCTTTATTTTTAAATAAGTAATTGTGTAGTTCATAACTATTCGAATTATATCTCTATGCAAATATTTTATATAAGAAAGCTTCTTATCGGAACAAAAGTTATTGAACCGCGAAAACTATTATGCATGATTTGAATTTAAAAAATCGATCATTCATAGGATATATATGAACGTGGTTTAACTAGTACGTTTTACGAAACTGCGCGATGGATCTATATCCTAGAAAATTTTAGTAATTTTAAAAATAAAATATGTATTCTGGTTCATGTCGTAATAAATAACCATGTTTTTATGTTAAAAAAAATTTTGTGTGTTTTTTAAACATTGTAAAACATTTCCTCAATATGAGTCCGTTTAATATATGGGTAGGTTTTACGAAATAATAAAGGCCTTGACTTGAGTTGTGACCTCTTTGTCCGTTCATATGCTCAATATACATTAATTAAACTCTTAACGATTTACCGATGAATTGATAAATGGTGTATGTATGTAAATTTTTTTTTTTTACGAAAATTGTGTCGCACGTAAACCCTAAATGCAAAGTATCAGATGCCACATCAACCCTTAAATCGTTTAAAATAGCGTAACTCTCGGTCTGGCTCATATATCACGATTAGGGTTGCTTCCGCTGATGGGTAGTTATACTGTAATTTAAATCCTACTTAGTTTCCCACTCGGGAGATGTCAAGCAATCACATGACAGATAGCAGTCGACATGAAACCTTATACAGATTAATCATTATTGGAATATAGAAAATGGCCATTACGCAGTGGCGTACAGTAGGTATAGATTTAAGTTATGTTGTTACCAATAATATTATACAATCATATATAATATATGTAATACAATATATGTACTTTCGTTAAACCCAACGTCTTTGGACAAAATAAATCCGTCGTTTATACGACCCTGTCATGTATTTATTTATAATTTTAGAGTACTGTTAATAGTGTTTTTAAAATTTAAGTTTTAACGTAAAATAATACTTTCTTACGAATATAAAAAATGTTTGGACCTTTTTTAGAACACTTTCTGTGACTGAACATGATTAATTTATTGTTTGAAAATACTTCACGTAATAACTAAAGGAAATAATTATTTCTATTAAAGGTTAACGTAGGAAATAGACATGCCAATTGTTTTTTGTTTTTCTCAAATCAAAAACCAATCCATGCCCCAAATTTAAAGAATAATCATGAAATCAACAGGTACCAAACAGTAAGATAATAAAATTCGCGAATTAGTAAAAGAGTAAGTAAACACTTCAATGATTTGCACTCAGTTGTAACCCTTTATAATATTATTCTGTTAATAAACAGCATAGGTAACGACTCCATATAAAACGGATCAACCGAAAGGAATTTTCAAATTAGTAAATAGCCATTTATATGACTTGAGTAATTCACTAGCTTAAAGACAAAACCGAATAATGTAAATATCACGATGCGGCGAATAAAAAAAGAGCGCTGTGAGTACAGCAGTGAGTTGCAGTGAGTTTTTGAACTAAGAAATTAAAGTCTCTACTGGTACACAGATGACACTAATCGCAAAATAATATTTTCGTTAATGTTAATCAAATTTTTAAATTTATATTTGTTTCCCAGTATTTTTAGTTATGCACAGATTTTTGCTTGTATGCACTGCACGCCCCTGATATTACGTATATTTATTATCGATGAACTTGTAAAATGCAATAAATATGTATGCATATATAAATATATAAATATGTATATTTTAAAATTTTAATAAAATTAGTACTTTATTAGTAATGAACGAATAAAGTATGAATACTAATGTAGCACGTTTTATGCTTACATCTATTTTTTGAAAATAAATAATAAAAATATGAACAATTTTGAAAATAAAAAAACTTGGATAATCATAAAATAAAAAGTTTGAGTTGAAATTGAGTTGAAATTACTTTTGAATTGTTTTCATACGATTTAAAAAAAAACGTTGCCCTCGAGTAATTTGTTTAGGTCATGAACTTGTAAAAATAATAAACATTTATTGTTATTGATAATAATAATTTATTTTTTAATAATAATAATTTATTTATTTGATTCTTAGTTTAGTGTATTTTATTATAATCGGATAAACATTTCAGCAAAGTAAGACATATATTTGGATACCCTGCCTGCTACATTAGTAGCATACTGTATTATAGCAGACAGTGATCTTCCGGTAGATATAATATATGGTATATGTAAAGAGTAAAGCAAGATGCAATTAAATAACATATAATTAAAACGTAAAACTTAAAGTAAGTCCAATGTTCAATGTATAAAAAAAATAATAATATATAAATATATATATAAAGAGTAGAACAAGATACAATTAGATAGCATATATGAGTAAAACAAAATGCAATTATGTAATTCAATATAATATTATTATATACAAAAAAAATGTTTTACTCCTCTGGATTAATCGATTCATATGGTTATTGTTAAAAATAGAAATATTAATTATTAATTAATAATAATAATAGGAAACTGTACACTAGTTATACAATTGTATTTATTAAGCAATTGAATGGGTCCATTAGAATCCAATCAGATTAAGATTTCATGCAAAGCAAGAATATTCGATGATGTGATATCATCATCATAAACCCGATAGCCTAGGACGGGCCATGGCTCTTCAACGTTTGTCTCAACCGTCTAATATGGCTGATTCCATTGTGAGTAAATAAATATTAAGTAGAAAAACAGGAAACAATTTGAGACATGAAAATCTTGTTTCAGTCACTCGGCGACAAGTAATGTGTTATCCGAGAAATGTAGACGTAAACACCATTAAGGTACTACAGCAGAAATGGCTAATTCTTTCAATACAAGTTTACGGTTACTCAATATATTGAGATTTTTCAAGTCCTCTTTAACTATTATTTTTATTTACTTTTTAATTTAATTTAATTTTAACCATATTCTTGTCAGTTCAATGCTCACCAAATTTCCTATGTCCTGGACACCATCCAGTAGGTATATGTCTGCATTCGTCTTGCTCGTTATTTGGTAGATGTATGTTTGTTTGGGCTTTCATTACTATTGTATACATAGTATCTAAGAATATATTATCCTATCTAAAATGTCCGATATTTCTTATAAGTTTTGATATCAAAATATGTACGAATTTAATACGTATCATTGTTTTATGGTAAAAATTACTATTAAAATCAGCAGTAACGCTAATCCAGGGCGGTCTTGGTAGTCTACCTTATAGTATTTGTTACATTGATGAGGTACACGTTGCCATCATTGTTGTTAGATTGTAACGGTAATTCGTTATTTATAATTCGACGAGAAATAATGTGAATATCAGAACTTTAACTTCTAATCGTTAAATTACACTCACCATCATCGAACACCAATTACCATTTTACTCTTAACTAATTTATCGCCATTTCTTCCGTGATATTTGTATTCCAGTTCTAAAGCAAGATAGTTCGTTAACGCATCATAAAACCGTCTTAGTTTCGGCCTACCACTCGCCTGCACCACCCTGCACCCTACACCCTTGCGAATTACTGAATAAAACTTGTTTGCCGGTTCATAGTCTTCCATCCGATACCAATACCCCAGCCAGCGAACTATTCCAATTTTAATTTATTTGACCATACTGGCATTTCTCATAGATTTCTGCAATATTAATTTTTGTTATTTATGAGGCCGTGAGTCCACGAAGAATTATTCTTTCAAACTTTCAGGACGTTTTGTCAGTTTCCAGTACACGGATATTATGTGAAGAGTAGATTTAATTATTTTGAAAATAGACCTGACTTTTGCTAAGTCGGAGAATAAGTTAATAAAATAATATTTAGCAATACTTGAATATGTCCAAGAATACACAATTACATAGATAGAGTCGTTAAAAATACGTGTGTACTAGATTATTTCACGTTATGTTCACGGACGACGCATTTACTCCACACATACCTTTACAGACTCGTAGATCAAAGTCTCATTGGAAGAACATCGTGGACACGGGCCTTTATTATACTGACTTGCACTCATGTTGTGCAAAAATTGATCTCTCTGACAGCTCATTTAAATGTCATTCCACTGATCTTTCTATTTTTGAAATACATTATTTTTTATTGTTATATTTACCCTTTTCAAAATATTTGCTATCGATTGCAAAATGATTCGCGATCGATAATTTGTCGATTTCAGATTTAGACTTATATTCGATTGTGATCTGTTGTGTTATAAGTCTATAAATAGATAGTGATTGAATAGCTTGCTGGTGTAGTGGTTAAGACGCTGGCCTAGTGATTTAGTGGTTGAGGGTAGGCTCCTCGTTACAGGACACCAGCAAGTTAGTCCTATTTTCATAGTACACGCGTTTATCTTAGTTTGAAAATAGTAGGAATATTGATGTGACATGTATTCCATGTACGAATCTCTATTAAAAAATATATATTGTTACGTTGTGCGCTGGTACCGTCGAATCGAATGCCAGCGCACCGCGCCATCGGTTAGTCTCAGCTTGTGGGTAAGGTCTGGGTGGTGTCGTATTGCTTGTCTCGGAAGAATGGGAATAGTAGAAATATGAACACTAATTTACACATGATGCACACTATATTTACAGTAAACACAAGAAATGCCGGACACAATAATATGAACAAATAGTTCAATTCTTCTGTTTCAATCCAATCTTATTCCGAACCACTTCGCTACTGTTTAGATCGATGCGGAGACACATGACAACAGGGTTACAGTTACACAAGTAATTACTAAGCCAATTGCGACGGCCGTCCTCCAGCCGATCCGCGCCAGGATCAAAGTTACATCCTCCTTTTGTTGTCAAATGCACGCCATCTTGCATGAGACAATTTGGAAGGCCTCGCCCCGTTACACGGCTCCCAGCCGACAATCTCCCCACAGGTCCAGACAGACGATCACGCGGGTAAATCGGGGGCCAAGATCTCCCAATCCACCGCGTCTGCTCCCTTTTGTTTCCCATCTTGCCTTCGCCATTACGGCGAGAACCGCACGGCCTCGCTCCCGTCCGGAAGTTATCCATTCGACCGCGCTTGCTCCGGTCGGTAAAGCAGCGACCACTATGTCGCGCATTTTAAATGTCACATTTAAATGACAAAATGGTTGTATTAAATTTTTCAAATAAGTGCATGGGTAAAAAATAACCTTACAAACATTGCCTATTGATCGTCAGTTGACACGTACGTACGAGTGACACGACCAAATAGAAATTAAGTGCAGCCCACACGACTCAATGAGTACACTGTCGTAATTGGCAGCATGAACATGCTGATGTGACGATATCGTCGTAACGACGATATCATTGTAATGTGACGTGATGCGACGATATCATCGTAATGATAATATCATTGTAACATCGCGATGCGGTATTCAAATAAAGCGATACCTTCCATGATGACAAAATGATTGTTAAAAAAAACTGTTCTTTTTTGTCAAAGTAATTTATTAATTATTTTGACAAGTAATGTTTATGATATTCTAAAAAATACATAGACGCATAAATTTCACCCTAATTTCGAATTAAAAAAACACCCTTAATCTCCTCCGTGACGGACAGCGGATACAACAAAAGACAGCACGCCGTTCGCTTGTCACGAGAACAAATCGCTTTTTCACGTGGTCAACAACAGAATGACATTGCCAAAAACTATTTGAAATGTTGCGTGCGTAGGACGCTTTATTTTCCTTTGTTGCCTCCTGGTTACACCTCCTCGAACACGTGTCATGCAAACGTGATTTTTGTGGTCTGACCCGGAAATGCCTTTGTTCATTAGATGTAAGAAAATTTTATATAATATAAATATTGATAATAAAATAATAACATAATTACTTAAATCATGCTCTATATAACATCATATATTTATTAGATACCTCAAGAAGCATTTAATTATTCTTTCATAAAATACTGTTTAATTTTTTTTTGCAATTTTGACTTGTATCAAAAATATATTTTAATTGAGTCAATAATCGTGAGGTTTATAAAACACATAATAAATTATTGTGTTTATTTAATGAATTTATACGAACAGTATAATAATTTAATAGTATCGAGTAATTTCATTACACTGGAAATTTGAAAAAAAAAATATGGTAATTATATTTTTAGCAACACTATAAATATGCAAGCTGAATAAATTTTAGCTACTTTGGAAATAATTTATATAAAACTGAATTCAAAAGTTTGATGTATTTTTTAATACACAGAGATAAAATTATATAATCACTCACGATTAAGGATTGTGATGATCTCCCGCACTCTTCCAATGCTTGTCCACTTTTCTCGGCATTCTGCAGATCTAACAATTGAAGCAGATAAGTGCCTCTCGCCTTTTTCACGCCTCCTCTTCCTTTCCATCTGTTGACGTGGTCCATCACAGCAAGCTTCTCTTCTCGCAAGATGCCTTAAAAATTTAAAGAACGTCTTAGGAAAAAGATCGAGAGTTCTTGAGTTCAACTCTTTTAGAATGGAGACATTCGTACTTTTCACCGTCCACGGCAAGTCTAACATGTTTCTGATACATTATATGCGACTAAATATCATGTTAATAATACATTAAACGAAAGTAGTAAATTCCTAATTCGAATATATACTAATGCACTCTGTAACAATAATCTACTGATAAATCTATCAAGTTATTAATTATTATAAAATAGTTAAATAATATTTGTATGAATGAACCAAATAACGTAGTTTTATCGATGACCTACAGATGACCTAACTTATTTTTTTAAATACAGATGTCTTCAGCGCTGTTTTCTTCCTAATGTACATTTAATTTTAAATTAAACTTGTGATTATTAATAAAAAAAAATTAATATTACGCAAATTATCTTCTCTCTCCGTTTAAATATAAACACTTTTTATATTTAACAAACAAGGTATATTTTCATCTATTAAAAAACATTTTTTCTAGATTAAAAAATTGGTTATATCTTAATTTTAATAAATGAATTATTATACACGCCCGTACATTTATAAAAAACTTTGTCGTGCCGGTGTTTTAATTCGTGATGAAAATTTGTTTGGACTAATTCTAATATATTTTCACCAACTTTATGCTCATTTGCTTGCACGCTATTTGTGTCTTAGAAATTTTATATTTATTTTGTATTTATAAATACAAAATATGTACATATATATCAGTCACACCCCATTATGTACGGTAAAGTAAGGCATCCCAAGTTTAGGTTTTGACACTAACTTTGATGAATGAAGAAATGTTAAAATTATTATTAGACTAAAATCTGAAAAATTCTCTTTGCATATCAAAATGAATAAGAAAATAAAATGGCAATTTTTTTTTTCATTATCATTTTTATAGCAGCTCGAAACAACTCTTATTTAGAACAGGAAACGGAAAATAAATAATATATTTACGATTATTTTCTGTTTTATTGATTAAATTAATTATTAACATATATTTTTATTTTAAGTAGAATTGATGTTTGTATAGCGTTATTCAGTTTAAATATGTTTATTGTTTTTATGACTGGAGCATAGTGTTTAAGGAAACTATTTGAAAATATTGTTCTTATGCGTACAACTAAACCTCAAAAATAAAATTACACACGAGTAGTCCATTGTCTTATTTCAGATGTACACTAATGCATTTAGTAATAAGTAATAAGTATTAATCTGCTGACAAATTGATCTAATTACTCATTATTATAAGAGTTATAAAAGGGATATTCTCTCGTCGTTGTAGTTCTCTCCATAGCTATCTATTCTGCGCCAGGTCTTTCGATTTATGATTACTTTTGCATCCGCCCCATTACAGCAACTAACTCATTTTCTTTCTAATAAATAGTTTTATGTCAAATTATTACTACAATTTATTTAAAATGTGATCAGTATTAATGATAAAAACCTTTTCCAAATTTTCAGCATTTATTTTAATCTGGTTGAGAGTTGTAAACGATTAAATTTTTAAAAAAACCATAGACATTCATAATATTATCCCATATAATATTATATTAGCGGTATAGTTTCAAAAGGATGTTCAAAAACAATAACTAAGTGTGAGAACTGTCACTTTGTAAATGTATGAATATGTTTGTGTGTGTGTGTGTCATGAAAGTGAATAGATGAGTAGTGAGAGACGAACTTTATAAGAAGCCATCTCTGGAAGAACAGCTCTCTTCCATCACAGCTTCTCCTGAATAACAAGTCTATCTCCGAAGTGTGTAATTCTTATTGACTGTAAATACGTTGTTGTAATAAACTTAACATTGTTACCTGAACATGAGTTTCACTTATAAGGAATCGGGACCCAAGAAATTAGTCATTAATCAGAGGATAGAACACCAAGGGAATCTGGTGATACTTGGAAAATCATTACACTAAGTAAAATATAAAACTAATTTTTAATACACATTTTAAATATTAATGTTAATTTTTTACATATGTACAGCAAATATATATATGTATGCACGTAACAGATCTAGTCGACAATATTTTATGGGTGGATACCTGATTAAATTACGAGTCTAAAGTGTTCAAGGAATATGTGCCTAATGTCAGAAATGTAAGCATTTAAAAAAAAGTATTTATACGATTATTTGAAATATTTTATTCATTCCAAATTATATATTGGAAACAAAAAAATAAAGGTCATCGAATTTCGAGCGGGCAGACAGTTTTTTAGTTTTTTGTTTGATGATTTAAAGCCTGAAGCTAAAATACATAGATACATTTTGAAAATATTCATTATAAAAAAATCAAAGAATAATATTTTCCGTAACTGTGCAGAACTTTCACATATTTATTGAACATTTTCAACTCGTAATTTAGTGAGATATCCACCCATAAAATATTGTGGACTAGGTTTGTTACATCCTGTATATTTAAAATAGTAATTTAGCCGAATATAGACCGAAAGGACAGCTTAAAATGCGCTGTATTGACGAAATCAAGTTCTGCGAAAATTAGTGCAACTATTAAAAATTGACCGAAACAATTAAAGGCACTCGGGGAAATCTTCATCTAGCAGTAGATAGCTAACAGCTGATAGTGAACATGATATTATATATTATATTATGGTTGGGAAATTAAACATTAAAATTAATATTAATTAAACAAGATATTATTGGTATGATAGTTAATTCCTGATTTGTATTACGAGTGTTACAAAATGCAATGCACGATCAGTGCAATTCTGAAAGATCTGAATTTGATGACCTTTAAGCAGAAAAAAAAAATTAATATAATAGTATTTATTTACAAAATCCTCAATAAGAAAATATCAGCGGAATTTACACGAAAAATTGATGCAAATCAACATGAGCACGAGCATCGTACAAGAGGAAGTTATAGACTGAGACTCATTCAGGAAGAAGGTCAAATCTCAGAAATCAATGATGCATAGTGCGATGAAATTTTTTAATGAAATGCCAGAAAACATAAGAAACAAGGAGAAATTGAATATAATTAAAATTAAATTGACAAAATATTTAAAAGATAAGTTTTAGTAAAAGAAAATACTTTAAACTTGTTTATATTAGAGCATATATAGGAGTGCTTATGTATGCACTATGTTAAGAATTAAATAAATAAATAATAATATTATAATTTTATCCATAATACGACGCGATAGTCAGTTGTTGGATATGGAAATAGATAAGAAGAGGTAGAAGACGAAGATACATCGGATTTTTATCAGTCGTCAGAATTTTTAAAAATAGAAAAAGAGCTTCATTTCAAAGAGAAACGCATGAAAACAGGTGTTAAATATATGTATTTATCGCGAAATATTACATTTTACTCAAATTTGCGTCACACAATAGACTTACATTTATTAATTCTTATAATGCTTACGAATAATGGCAGACCTATACAAAAATATTACTCGAGTTCTAATGATGAAAAGGATATTAAATGAAGTGATTAGTTAATATACTTTACTTTTACGATAATGGATAATTCGCACGAAATGTATTTGCGGCTGCTGGGTTATATAAACACGTTGATTTCTCTTTATTATTTCCGACTTTTAAAGGTTTCCTGCGGACCGAATTCTATTCTCTCACATAACATCCAACAGCCGAGTGATAAGGTCGTGAATTAATATCCTCCTTAGAAGGGTTGGGATAGAATGGCACTAAATAATGGTTAAGGTATTTTTTGTATTTACTGGTTCGCTTCAATGGTTCGGACATGTTAAGCGTATAACTAATGTAAGAATAGTCAGAGATATGTGAGGCCAACGCAGATGTTACAAAAAGTCGAGGAAGACTAGGGTGTGGCAGATGAACCAGCAAGGCATGACCAAATATATAGTAAACCTGGGGCAAACGGACACGTTTAACATAAAGTGAGAAAAAGTACAAGAAAAAAAAAAGGATTTTTTTTATTTATATTAGACGATTAAAAAAATGTAGGATTTAGTAAAAAGATGTATTTCTTTGAAAAATATTTGTATAAATAGGATATATCAAATAAAGATAAAACTAAGAATCTAAGTAGTGTCCGTCTGCCCCTTAAATATGGGCGAGTGGACATTTAAACACTATCTTCAATATGACATTGTTCACATCTATAAAAGGTTTTTTTCCATTTAAATTACATTCTTCGTGACGCCAGATTTAACACTCAAGCCACTGAACCCATTTTTACCCTTTTTTATATTCATTAATCAAGAACCACAATTCTTCGTCTTCTTTTGAGATTTTTTTCGTTTTTCCTTTTTGCTCAGAAATATTTATTTATTTATTTTTTAGCATAAAGTAATACATTTGAAATAAAGGTAATTACTTTACTGGATGTGGTCTATTCTAAAGTAATTACCTGTACAGTTTTTAAGGTACATTGTTAAGGTACAATAAGAAGTTATACAAAAATGTTTGTCTATAGTTAGAGACAAAATGTGTAGGTAGTTAGGTTAGCACAAATGACAAATTAGTTTAATTTTACTTTCTACCTACATCAAGCAACCACTTTGTTATTTTTAGTTTAAAATCGTTAATCATTTTAAACCCTTTAAGGTCTAATGCCAATTTATTAAATACACGCGGTGCACAAAACAAGAAAGTTCGTTGACCAAATTTGGTATCCATTTATGGCACTAAAAACTATCCTAAGGTTTTGCTCCTAGTTTCCTTTGTTTTCCTAGTGAATGTGAAGTTAAGTTTTAAAATAAAATAGTTTTAGGATTGATCTGGTAAACAGTTGTCTTATATCCAAAACTTGAAAGGATTTAAAAAGTTCTTCAGAGCTTATCAATATGATGACCCATTTCTGAGCCTTAATTAGAGAACCCATTAACGTAAAAGCTGCACCGCCCCATGCACATATTACGTAACTGATCTCTGACAAAGTGAATAGTATACCATTTTTAATAATGTAATATTCATGAATTAATTTGCTTGTGGTCAAAATTCTAGACTCAGTCCCTCTACGTCCTCTTTTTGAAGTTTTTGTGACTCTAGATGTTCTAGGTAATGGACTGATTTGAACGAATGTTTTTTGAACTGTATATAATGTACTTGTAGCCATTAATTATATGTTAGTTGTTCTATTTATAATGTCCATCATTAGATCACTTGCTGAACTTTGCGATGCTACGTTTCCAGAAGAAGATTTATTTCTACTAGGTACAGGTGTATTGATTACAACGTTAATAGTTGGAAATGTATTTCACACAACACCTGTTTTCGACACGATATTTAAGCCAGTGCCTAAAAACGACACACCCTGCTTTCGATACTGTACAGAAGGCCAGTACTTAATCACAATACCAACAGTCACACATCACCTCAGCCCTAGACCATGCAATCAGATTAGAAATATCGGCCAAAAAGATCAGATATACACGACGAATTAGCCCAGTACACTGTACATAGAAGATTATTAATGGCCGTGAATTATTCACTGATTACTGAAGAATTGCATACCTACTCATTGATAATATTAGTCTTTACCATACCTGATAATTAACAATGGTTCAACATCCAGTATACTGAGCTAACATAACTATTTCAAGAAAACTTTCATTATTAAACCTGATCACTTCGGATGTAAATAATTAGCTAATGACTCGTGTGATGATATGAAGTAATTAGATTTTTGTATCCAGATAATCTCTGAGATAGAGATTATACTCTCGTGAGATTTTTTTTTTGAGCTTGTTTTTTGAGTCGGAGTCTTAAAAATTCGAGCACCCCCACTTGTCGATAAAATAGGGATTAATATTTATTTTATCTCACACCTCACGTCAAACGTCAGTCGGTTGACTATTGATATTCTTCTGTTCATCCGATGGATTAATTTTAATCACTATTGCATCAGTTAAAACGGAATAAATGTTTGTAATTTAATGCCCTTAATTTAACGTCGTATACACGAGTTTGAGTTTTGTCTCGTCCTACCAATCTTATGCGATTATCTCTGAGTTTGACTCTAGATCAACATCTTAACATGAGCACATCGTACTAATATTTATCTCAACTAGATCTCTGAAACAAATCTTATTTCGTGTACGCACCATAAGGGTTGATCTCACTGTTCATTTATTCTTTTTTAAATTTATTATGGTTCGTATTTTACCATAATACCTATGCACATGCGTTGTACTCGCGGTTTTTTTTAGTATAAATTAAATAAATGTATAAATAAAATGAAAATAAATTCAAAAGGTGGCTAAATTTTTAAACCTGCAAAAGAAGATGTATAAATATGGAAGATGTGAGATATTTGGATCAGAATATAAATGTTAAGTTATATCTTCTCTGTCTTCCCCTACAAAAATACGCTGTGATGTGTAAACTGTTGGGCGGAGCCTCATATGTGTTATTAAACATACGCCTATTTTATACACGAAAAATCTCATTGTTTATAAGTTATCCCTAAAAGAACGGTGTTAGCTTTGTAATCCCAGCAAGCCTTTATTAAAATCACGCAGAAGGGGGTCTTTGTCAGAGAGTACATCGCACCCCCAGGACTAAACCTAAACCAACTTCCGTAACTCCAATAACGATAGTCTTGGTTACATCAAGTTTTATGTACATAAGATACAGGTTTAACTTGTATCCTAGAAGCATATACGTGTTATTTTGTATTTAATTTTGTTTCGTTGGAGTGAAGTGATCGTGCCAAAAGCGTGATTTAGGGAATCGCATAACTTTGATAAAATCTACTAAATTAGTTAAAGAAAAAAAAATCTTATTTTGTAAAGTAACCATGAGTTGTGCGATTTTTGTGCTTTGTTTTCAAATAAATTTCATGATCTTATGTCCTTAAGTAGATAATTCAAAAGGAGAAATTCCTTTCGTCATTATTCCCCTTTTGTGTCCCCTAAAACAGGGCTTGTCCAACTTGCGGCCCACGAAAATGTTTTTCGCCGAAACCCCCCACCCATGGCCCCATGTAGTCGATAATCTATCTTATAGCATAAGTTTTAGTTTATTACTGACGATGACGCAGTAAGCGTCGAAAACGTTTTAATTAATATTTAATTTTTAGTGTGAGTAAACAACGTTGTGTTTTATTTTAATAATTAATAAAAAAAAAATTTAAATTTTAAATTTGTTAAAAGTTAAACAATGGACTTGCACAAAGTTAATCACAAAATTTTTGAAATATAAATATAAAAATAAAATATACATTTTTACGTAATTCTTTAAATTAATATCTAATGTGTTTATGACCAAAACCGTAACCACTTCCTGAAGGAACTCTCTATCAACCACCGAAGCGATGGTATCGATCGTATCATTTACTTACAAAATTTTTTGATATGGACATAACATAAGGTATTTATTTGCCCAACAACTACGGACATAATGCTCTCATTAAATACGTTGATTTTGATATTTTTTTGGTTTAACTTTATTTTTTAGTCATAAATAAAATAACTTTTGAGTGACATGAATTTTTAATTACCTACTTTTTTTTGCCCACGTAATGTATACAAAATAAATAAAAAACCCGCGTCATAAGAGAAGTTGGAGAGCGCTGCCCTAAAAGATTAACTAAAGTTTGTGCCGCAGCACCTTTTTACAGTGATGATTCAATTATCTTCAACTGTGGAGCCACAAAGTCTTAAAGAGCCCAAATCCAATCTATGAAAAAACTTTTAAACTACTTTTTTGTAATACTCTTCCGATAGATTCTGAGTAAAGGAATTTAATAAGTAAGTTACGTTAATAATTTTAATCTTAAAGTCCACCACTGATATCTATTTCGAAAAATAAATTGTCAACTTATATATATATATAATAATATATTAGTAATACGTGTAGATATAACACAAGATTACCGTACCATTTTGTGAGTTAAATTATCTGTTGATATTGTGATTTCTTTTCTTAAATTATTAATTTTATTTATACATTTTATTGTGAAGTTAAAATTTTAGAGCATTGTTTTATGATACGCAAAACAAATTACACGAATCAATCATATCTATATATCTTAATTAATAAAACAAATTAAGTAAACAAAAAAAATTGCATATATTTATAATTGATTAATTGATTTTTAAATTTTATATTTAAATATGTTTTTCATTTTATTATATTATTAAGATAAAAAAATATATATTAAAAAAAATAAACAAACATACAACCTTCATAGTGTACTCAACGATGTGTCCTCGTCCATTAAGGGCGACACACGCTTAAAGCAATGATAAAGAAGACTATTCAGTCGTTAGTTTAGACATTCCTTAAAATTTTGACTGTATTTTTTTACGAGAGAATATTGAATAAGCCGATATGAGAATAGGCGGAGGAAATATAGTGAGAGTATAACCCAACGTGTGTGTAGTGTAAATGTTTAGTTTTATAAAAAATAAAATGATCATGCTGTACCACATGGTAACTGCCGTGTTAATTAATCTTACAATTATTAATATTTTATAATTAGTTTTAGGTAGAGTACACTCCCGCTTGTTTTTGGCAGAACTTCAATACTTAGAATTCATAATCCATGATAAATACGATTGAACAAAATGTACATATCAATGGCTTGGAGTACAGATGTTGTATGTCAGAAATTAAATTATAATACAAAAATCGCTTAAAATCGTAAAAGCATCCAAATACAGTCATATTTTTCAATCAATTCTTGATCTGTCGTGTTCCAAAAAATGATCAATATACAAAATAAAATTTGTATCATAGTGAGAAGAAGATTAAGCTGTTCATATAAAAGAGAATACCATGCTGTGATATATGACGATAAAGACAGGGCTATGTAACACAAAGGCAAAACATACCTTGTCTATGTGCAACTTTACAATTGTTGATGCTCATTTTAAGATTTCATTTGCCACGAAACCCATGGCGACAAAGGGTCCTCAGAAATATACACTTATCTCTTTAAATATTTTTCTTGTCTTGTGTAGGTCACATTTTCAGTTTTTCTGACACCGGCGGAGGTCAAAATTAAAACCAATAGGTATATATTCCTTCTGATATGTTGTACTCAACAAATACTTCAGAAAATATTAACATAATTTATTAAAGTTTACGGAGTCGTGTCACACGTATTTGGAGATGGACCCTATATATATATGTGTGTGTGTGTAAGTACCATATATATCATTGAACGTGTTAGAAAACACAGAAAATATACATTAATAAGATTTATTTATGCTAAAATGTAACATTTTCAAATTCAGACTGAAAATAAAATATCCAAATAATATAGGTATTACTTATAATAATTAAAATTATATTTGCCTTTTAATGTATACTTTAAAAGACAAATAAATGTTCAATGAACTGATGTACATGAATTTTCTTAAAATAGTGAAGAACCCAACTTCTCGAAATTTAAATTTAAATTTTCTAAAAAACATATAACACTGGATATACAATATCTGTGCACTGAGTCATCGATATCATGTAAATAGGTAGGTACCTACGAACAAATAAGAAATTTGGTCTACGAATTCCAACATCGTTAAACCAATTCAAATTAAATTAATTATTTTGGTCACGTGTTTGAAACAATCTAGATTTGACAACTTATTGATTTATAGTATAGATAAACGTTTTTAAATATAAACTTTTTTAGTACTTACATACATTAAGTATTCCGAACATCGCCAGTTTTTTCTGAAGAATTTTAATCTACTGTCATTTCACATTCACATTTTATTTTTATTAATTTACTTTTTGGTGTCTTGTAAATAAAATAATAAATTCAATTAATTCTAAGGGTTTTAAATTAGTATATTGTCATGTAGTGACAATAGGAAATACTAAAACTCAACGCAATGATTTAATTTAAATTCGATGGATGGATTATCTTTTTAAATTTATTTTTACCAGTTTTTCTACCTTTTGTTAACACAGTGATCTCAAATTAATACATTTTCTATTGCCAAACATTACCTAGCGAAGCAATCGGCGAAAACCCGTATTGAATAATAGATTTCATGGAAAATCTAACCGTAGCCACGCAGCGACCACTATTACAGGATCTAACACAAAGCAATCGTTAATAGCTAATTGTTTTCTATTGATATATGTAGGTATATGTAATATATTAGCTTATTTTTTTCATTTATTTACTCACAATATGTACATATTGCTTGTATTAGGTCAATGAAATTTTGAATATATTTATTGTTTTACGTGTTTTAAATGCAATATTATTAGATGGCCTGTTTATATAATAATGTACATATTTGTTTGTGTATACTCTAAAGCTAGTTCTGTAAAATTCAAGTTACTTAACTTTACCGAAATGAGAAAAAATTCGATTTGCGACACACCTTCTTTTCAACCGAATATTTGCGGTGCGGACCGGAATAATTCTTCATAAAAATCGAATTTACGCTGGTGTAAAAATTAATATACAGCCACGTATTCCGTGAAATTCACGAACTTTTACGTATTCCGACGCGCGACGATTAGAATGGAATGAGGTTTTAACGTTTTGCGTAATCACTCAAACGTGCTAGAAGAATTCAGGCCTACCCCTCCTCTTATCACAATCAACGCTCTCTGATATTTGAATTCTAGTGAAGGCATCTAGATAGAACTATTTTAGGGTTGATTTAACTAGGAGCGGGTTTGGATTTATTCGGTAACAAATTAATAACGGAAGAGATAGGAGAAGCAATTAATTTTTCTGTAACTCCAACTAACACTCAACTTACAGCTACGTTTTCTCATAAACAAAGTTGGTTTATATGGTGTCCAATACCGTTCCTACACTAGTTAACACGAATACGAAATTGCATGAAGTTCTCCCCATTTAAACTTATGTCGAGGATATATTTGAAATGTAAGTAAGTATTGAGAAATAAACTGAAAATGGGATTTTTCTGTCTGTAAAAATAATAAAATAATTTTGTTTTTAAATATTTATTGAACTCGGATATACATTTTTCGAATCGGATGTTTTCCCGGATATTCAATTACGGCAATGACAATTCTACTTTCAATACAGCTAGCAACAAACAAGTAAATTACACAAAATTTAAACAGCAGTTTCGTGATCTTTATCTAAGTTAATTGCGTAATTTCCGCGACTATTCATTCTGACTTTGTTAACTTGTCTATTTCTTAATTTGGACATTTATCATTCTGTTTAATTGAGCACAGGTACTGCGAATAGTGGGTTTGTTTGTTTATGATGGTAGATAATTAAAAGTTGGGAAATAGGTAGATATACTGACATTATATTTATCAGAATAATTATTATTTTATTCTACGTTACAAAAAAAAATACTATGCTTTGTAGTTCTGTTAGTAATCGAATTTTTTTACCGAATTCCATCTTTGATTTGAGTCCACATTATGTAATATAATTACCCATTTTAATATTTATGTAACTTTTATATACGATATACGAACAATCATCTTGTTTATACATATTAATAATATCTTTATTTAACCACATTGAGAATTCAGTGCAGTATTCAATCCGCCATTAAAATAGGTATATATTTTATTTTAAAATGTTAGGTTTTCCCAGCCATTCGAAATCGGATGTATTTCTGGCCAGAAAGGTTAGCTATACACGACAGATTAGCCCAGAGAACTGTACGCAAAAGATAAAATATCTTGACAATAATCATTAAAAATATATTTTTAAGAAAAATATCAATTATCTAAAAAAAACAATAAAAAAATAAGAATTATATCATTAATTTATGGTATTTGTAAATGTAGTATCCAATTTTTGTGGAAGGGCGAATTAAATCATTGTTTAGTAGTCGGCATAACACTATTATTTTATCATTTGTTATGGCAGTCTTTCCTTTATCAGTATAAGTATGATTATTTTTAATATTCAATGTTCCCTAATTCTTAAAGTAATGCCCTGAGTATAAATTTTTATTTTATAAATTTAATTTTTTGTTCTGTGTCAACAACGAGAAATCGACATACAATATTCAGTATACTCCATATAACGTAACTAAAAACCCTTAGAATATGCAATTTTCTTGAGTGTGAGACTTTATTCGTAGTCCGAGACGTAGTTATTTAAACATCGTTGAAATGTATCACATTAGGGGACAGAATAAGTTGTTCAAAGTACTTATAGAAAATGTTTCTTTTTCTACTTCTCCTAGGCACATAACAAAATGAAATATATTTTTCATTTGTTATTTGTCACGTCGAAAGGAAACATATTTTTTATTTGTTATTTGAAATGTTTTCGATTCTGGGTGTCATATCTCAGATGTCATAAATGGACTGAAGAATATTTCTGTACAAAAAATTTTAAGAATAATCCTGAGTTTGTTCTTTACTACATTTTTACGGGCACTTTTGTGACGTAGCTGTCACGGCACTCGCGTCGTTGTTAGTCTGGTGATTCGAGTTGGGCACGCTTGTTAGACGCGCTAGACTCGGACGCCAATTGGTCGCTGGAAGCGGCCGCCATAAAACTTTATTAACGAACTTTATGTGGCGGGAAAAATCGCGCGGGAAAATGGCTAAAACAAATAAACCTTGGCATTTGTTTCGCGGAGTAAAGAAACAATTAGCGAATAGCTAGGGTGATTTAGTTGGCAATGTTCGGTGAAAATACTTTTATTTTACTTCTATTGAAATATTAGAGGTGAAATTACTTGGACATTTCATGTAAAAATATTTCGCATAAATATACATCATCAATCCGCAATTCTAGAGGTATATAAAGACGAAAGAATGGTGTACATTTGACAGTTGTATATATGTTTAAAAAATACAAAAAAACTTCTAGGGAGACTCATAAAGTTGTCAAATGTATATAAATAGGTTATGCTCATCATCATCACCATCTTTTAGCATTCACAAACGTGACCAAGCTACCTTAATTATGGGTCTCTCTTATGTCAGTACTTCTCACTCGATCCAATAATTTTATTCATTTCGGAAGTCTAAATTTCCGATCATATAATCCTATAATTACAATTACGTCAGATGGCAATAGTAACAATGTAAAAATGTTGTATGTCAGTCTGACTATCCATCTATATAAGCGTTTTATAATTGAATTAGAAAATTAGACAGCTTTTAGAGAGTACCATATTTATTTGTGAGGTATCTTCTGCCTGCTGGCTGTGAGCCATCTGGCCTAAAGTCTAAAGCCTTTGAGTAGTGAAGGATCAAAGGCTCGATTGCCTCGAATTCCACAGAAGCCTATCGTCAAAAATACATAAACACATTTTTTCTCGTAGCGTAAGTCAAGGAATATTTATTAAAATATTTATTTTCTTTAGTATTAAGTTGCCAGTTTAGCTTTTAAAAATATACACATATTATTAATACAGCATAAAATTATAAAATTGCCTTGTATCATATATTTAACGATTGAAATAGATACATGTGTTATATTTCGGCTACCTACTTTATTATATTTCCCACTTCATACTATTACTACCTACTTACTTTACGGCTTATCAAAGTAGATGCAATTTATACAATTTAAATTCATACCTATTTATTAATATTATGGTATTCGTTTCTGTTACTGAAACTCGGTTACTTGGAAGCCCACTTGAGATACCAAGGTTCAGCGTTTAGGTTAACCAGCAGGTTCAATGAATCCATAAAAACTATTGGGACTAAAATATTCCCTTAAAATAAAAAATGTTTATATTAACCAAGAACAAAAGATTAGTGATAATAAAAAGCCCGAAGCCATAGCTAGCAGATCATTGTGTTTTGGGTATCGGTCATGGGAAGTTCTTCTTAAATACATTCATTAATTTGATTTGCGAAGTGTAAAAATGATGCACTTCTCCTTTAAATTCGACACTACACCGGTGCGAGAAATATAATTCATGAACTGAATTGCTAAATGCGTGCAATACACCTGTTGACATGTAAACATATTAACATTTAATTCGCAAACTATTTCATAGATGGCAGACGTCTCACTGCCTAATTGATAACAAAGGAATCTCAATGGAGTAGTCCTCCCATACACTTGTATTATTCTGAATAGTTTATTGGAAAATTACCAAGGGTTATTTCCCATAGGGCAGATATATTTCCCATCTTACGGCAGCCGATTTCGGCCGACCACTAGTAAAAAACACTTCAAGCATTATTGTGGTGCAGACCACATGGAATATAAAATGGATAATTTGTATTTCAAATAAATGTATTTTAATATCCATCAAATTGAAATATGTCCTGGCACAATTAACCATTTTTTAAATAAACTGATATTTAAAAAAAATACTATGAATCTGGTGTAAACCGTTTTAATTCTCATGCACGATAAACATCCAAGTAGTTTTGAAGAAAAATATTATTTTAATTTTACAGAGTAAAAAATGTGAATGAATCTAATTAATGAATTTAGTAAATTTATGAGAGGAATACCAAAAATATAAGGCGGTATAGAAGGGTTGAAAAACTAGTTGATGTTTTCGTAGAAGTAAAGTAAGTAGTAAAACGCTTAAAAATTGCCAAAGATAACAGGAAATGTAATCATAGTCAGGATGCAATACCACTCGGATAAAGGGTTAAAGCTACAAAATAAGTTAAAATTATTTATATAAAATTTATCAAATCTTTGAATTTATTTTTAATAAAATGAAATTTAAAAATGTACATAAACCGAGATGTATCATAAATATTATCAATAATTTAAATGCTTTTCGTGAAAATATGAATCAATAATTTAAAAACAATTTAAAACTTATTTGAAGCATCTAGTATATCTTACTCTACAAAACTATGTATAGATATAAGAAAAAAACGTTTGTAGATGATTAATCGTGATACGTTCACTCTGAATTGGCACTCACCACAATCCGGATTCTGCCGACATCTCCAAAGATGTGGACTGTATATTTTAACTCACTATTTCATCGAAGGTTCCGACACAATATAGACGCGAAGTCTTGAGATTGTATAATTTTGTAAACTGCGCCGCACACGTATAACCGTACTGGCTCAAGGTCGCCAATCGACTAGTCGTCGGCGTAGCCGGGAGGGAAAGGGAAGGGGCGGAAAGACACAGTGCATTATTTTTGTTAAATAATAAATATGTATTTACATAAATCAATATATGTCCCAAACACCATAAAACATCTTTCTAGACGTTTGTCTGCAGGTACATTAATATCAATTTTATTACATTTAATATAAACAAACACAAAACTTATCAGTGGCACAGTTTAACAATCCATTTAATGCATACAAGTAAGAGAAATCATTTTTGATAAGCCACTTTTTTAATCGCTTCTTCCAAATTGGGAGAAAGCATACTATTTAGTAAAGACTCAGGTAGTTTATTTTTAATGTAGGAACAACAAATTCTAATATCCTCGATCCATACTTATCGGTAATTTTGGAATTATTAAATTCAAAATATCCACCTCTCTTGTATTTTTTTTTCCATGTAAAGTCACCCTATTTAGAGCTGCGTTGTTATTTTTATAATTTTATTTTATTAAAAGGAACCGGAAGAACGTTTACGGAAGAATATAACAATTTTTGATTATGCCTCAATTTAAATACATCCTAACTTACAATTTTTTCTCTACGGCTGTTTGATGATTTTGTATTTGTTTTATATTTGAGTTACTTCACGATCGGATACCATATCTTAATAATGACTCGATAAAAGAAAAATAAATTATTCGTAAAGCTGGCTTAGGGATTACGCAATAAATTATAACCTGCGATTGAAGCAAATCTTATTTGTTTAGAAAACCATTAAAAGTATAATTCAACTAAGGTATTTATGCGACTTAACAAATTCAACCGAAGTACATTCACAATTACTTTTAATGTTATTATGTGCAATCAAAGGTATGCTCAATTATATTTGGTTTAGTAGTGATCTTATGTGTAAATATTTAGTTTTTTTGGCATTGATTATGAGCCCCATATCATGTGATAATTTTAACAGTTCATTGAAATCAATTTGTAAGTCATAGGAGTTCATTCAAATTATCGTGAGACATAACTAAAGCCGTGTCATCTGCAAAAACAAAGTGAAGACAATGATAAAAATGTTTAGAAATTAAAGATACATAAATAATATGCAGGTAAGGTCCCAAGATTGAACCTTGTGGTACACCATTTTTAACACATTTTTTTTTTTACTAAATTTTCCGTTGACTTTTACCGCAAACTTTCTTTCCTTCAAGTAATCTGTAAATAGTTCTAATAACGATCCTCTAATTCCTATAGCATCTAGAATTACTAAAGTGTTTTATGGTTAATAGTATCAAATGCATTAAAATAGTTAATAAACACGACCAGTATATGTTTCTTCTCATCTAACTAACTATTTATATAATTGAAAATTTTTTCTAATAGTTGATCCGTACTTTTTTTTTTTTTGATAACCATATTATTGTTTGTCAATTAGCTTAAATTTGTTTAAATAAATTTCCAGAATCTTATCTAAAGCAGGTGAAATGGAAATAGTCTGTAATTAGAAATGTTGGAAAAATCTCCGCCCTTTTAGTATATTACTAGTTTTTAGAATACTGTTTATAAGGTGAGTAATGACAGGACATGGTAACTTAATACATCATTTCAAATCGCACATGCGAATATTATCAATTCCAAGTGAAGTGGATGTTTTCATACCGTTTAGATTTTTTTAAATATAGTCTTGTGTGGCTAATGACAAGGTCAAGCTATGCAGCTACTCCATCGGCAAATTGGTTTGCGAATGTCTCTAACACACTTTCAGCAGAGTTATTTTTTAATAGCCATCTGTTAAGTACTGCATCGCAGCTCGATTTATTTGGCCTTTCGAATGTTTTGTTTATTTCGTTCCATGTGGATTTATAGTCTCTAAAACCGTTTATAAATTTATTAAGCTTTCATTTTTCCAGTTTGAAATATAAGAAATTATACACGAATTAAATATGCTTTCAAGATGACGCTAATAGTTAAATTATTATAAGTATCAGATAAATAATTAATGACGTTATTTGTTACATAAATCATGCGAAAGTTTGAATAGAAAGAGATGACAGTAAAATTGTTGATTTTCTCGCATTTGATACAAGTATTTTGGTGATATTTCTGTTTCATAATTATATACTATTTATAAAACAGACAGCTTTGTTTATATAAACGATATGTAAATGAAATATTTAATTTCGACTTACATAAAAATAACGTACACAGAATGTTTACTTTGTTCAAGAAAACGTTGCTTTCCCTTAAAATCGTAAAAATACATCTAATTTATGAAATTTGCTACTAATGTTGGGAATAAGTTCAATATTAATTCATATTGTGTGAAAACATTTATTTTCGGCATTTTTTAACGAAAATAATAACACTGCGGACTCGACGACCACCACGGCCGGATCGAGCGGCGCATTGGAATTCAATGGACAATTAAAATTATCGTATTTTATAAGACTAAAAATATATTATTCAAAAACTGATTATTATGTTTTTGATATAAAACTTAGTTTTAAATAGTAGCTGAAGCCTCAAAGCATGTGAATAAATATAATATAATATTAAAAAATGTAAGTTTTCACTAAAACAAAGTATTTTAAAAACATCGTAAATTGGTAATATGTCCTGCAATTTGAATAGTTATTACACTGTTAGTTTTTAACATTTTGTTAATGTGTCTCAATCAAGATTTGGCTCCGTAATCTTGACTTCATGATTATAAGAAAATATATTTCGTTTATGCAATAATTTACCAAAATTAAGATAATTTTGTAGCACGCGGAAAATGCATCTAATGGTCGCGGTCATTCTTATGGCAAATAACATTTAGTTTATTAGTTTAAATGAGTATTAAGGTCCTAATACCTTTTTTTTTTAATCAGAGATTTGTTTACATTATTTAAAGCTTTTTTTATATTCCAGTTCATAATTTTTATTGGTAGGTGAATTTTCCATCTGATCCATTATAAGTATATTATTTCATTAAAGAAAACACATTAATATCGTGAAGTTGTAATTATTCAGAACATAGGTCTAAACTAATTTAATGTATTAATTATAAATATAAACATATAAAATCAATTTTGTCGAAAAATATTGTTTTTGCGCTACCGGGATTCGAACCTGGATCTCTATTTCCAATCCGGAGAAGTACACTATCAATTGTATTATAGCGCCAGTATTTTTCATGATAAATTTTCGGACCCATATGTTACACTTTTTCAAATTATTGTATTAATTTAAAAAAGTGTAACACATGGGTCCGAAAATTTGTCATAGTTAATATAAAAAGTTTCAGATATCCATGATTTTTTGCACCTCTTTTATTGTTATCATTTTAACGTCTTACTCGTCTACTTTGTTCATACAGTTTGGTGAAAGTGGTTCAAATAGATCAGTAAAGGCAAAAACGTTTTTACAATTTATTTTTTTAATGTCATCTTGGAGTAGTTTGTGAGATACCGCGGTTGTTTGAATAGGTTTATATACAGTATGAGATGGTCAGCCACAGTTGCATTCGATACACAGAATTTTAAATTCAGATACATAAATGTAATCAAAACAGGAGCTCTATAGTTTGTTTAACATTACAGTCTCGCTGGTAATGCTTTGTATGTATTTTATTAAGTAATGACTTGTCAACATGTTTTCGTACCTCATAATAATTGTATCTTCAGGATCTAGAAGATTTATGTTAATGTCGTCCAAAATAATAACTTCTTCATTTTCTTTAAAAGAGTTTAATAGATTATCTAATTGGTTATAGTATAATATTGAAGTTGACTTCGTTGCTTAGCGTTATAGTACCCGTTATACTCTCAAAATCATAGCTCATGCTAGTAGTTTCATTAAAATGGAAACTGTTTTTTTTTTTATAAATAGCATAATGCCACCTCCTTTTTTTAAGTTTTCTGCATATACGGTAGAATTTAAAATTGTCGACTGTGTACAAAGTTAGTTTCACGTTCCTCTAGATTTGCTTCACGCAACATTAGGATATCAATTTAAGTCCAAAAATTGCTCAAAATAGTTTGTAACACATTCCAGTATTTGTTCAGAGATCTGATATTTAGTTGTACACAAATCAGTTTCCTTATGCAGTTCGGTAATTAAGAGAACCGATCGTTGATATCTTTATTTTCTTTGAAGTTAACGTCTACATCATGTTCTAGAGATAACAATACGCCATCTATTGGTATATGTATTTATTATGTGTTACACCCTAGTTTCGAACCATAATCAAATTTATTTGTGTATTTTTGCTTGTGGTAAAGTAGAGAACTACAAAATTGCGAGTCGTTAGCTGCATTGTCTGTTGATACGTTGCTCATTTTTGTGTTTTAATTGTAACTAAAACAGTTTACGAATTCTACATTATTTTTGTTGGGGCAACCATTTTTGTTGTGATGCCCACTACAATACATATATGTTATATAATTTTGACAGACTTGTGATTGAAACCACAACATTTTAAATATTGTAATATGCTGATATGATCAGAACAGTTCCAAATATTCTACATTATTTAAAGTTTATTCTTCAATATAAGATTTTTGATTTCAAGGCTAACTTCAATTATCATATGTCTTTTATTATTAGATATTTGAGAGTTATTATTGATGTTTTGTTTGACATAAAGATGTTTTGTGCTTTTATAATTTGCGTAAAATTTTCTTTTGTTATCTCCTCTGGCACGTCATATACTATCATTCTAGATAATATTGTTTTTAAATTGAGGGTACAAGTTGCAATCTCAACAATCTCCATATATTTTTACATAGAGCAATATATATTTTAATGCACTTCATATTATGAATGATAATCGAAAGTAATGCACTGTGCCTGCCCTCCCTTCCCCAGTCGAGTGGTGTGATCCTTGAACCAGTGCGGTTATACATGTACAGTACAATATTATACTAATCTATAGACATCGCATCTATACTTTATCAGAACCTTTGACAAAATAGTGAATTAAAATATACAATACACATCTTTGGAGATGTCAGCAGAATCCGGATTGCGGTGAATACCAAACTCCTTCCTATCTTGAAATTCTTCCAACATCTATGCTCTGTACGCAACAATCCCTATAATTTTGTTTAAAATACA